>JAFMSR010000004.1:39934011-40294011 GCA_022818135.1 Saxidomus purpurata | reverse complement strand
TGATAGTTTAAAATATGATTTTAAAAAAATGATTTATTTTCATGTCGTCCAAAAGCATACAAGTAATAGTTTCTGTCATGAGCTTGTGGCTCAGATAAAAAAATCCCTTACCCAGGGTGATGGATATATCCATCTGAACTAAATGTCTCATCATACAAACTTTTTCTTGCATACTGTCTTGCCCTTTCAAGTAGATTTTCTAAATGCAAACATACCAAAATGATGCATTTTCATCTAAAAACAAACAATATTCAGATGTTGTGTTTTTGGAAGTGACATCACAATGTCTATATTAACATTACGTCACAAGTAATTCACAAGAGTCATTAAGTAAAATAAAAAAGAAAGCTTGTAAACTATGTAGAGATAATATTTTATAGCCAACCAACATGAATATTGGTGTTTTGTTAAAACAGGTTGATCAAATGATCAACATTTTGAGTCAAAAATGATGCCCCAAGGACAATCATCCTGGAGGTTGCGGGTTAAAGTCCCACTGTGGTCATGACTTTACCTCCTCATATGACACCAGAACTTGTTTTTCCAGGAAGCGAATTTGAGAGTGACTCGATAAGCTTCAAGCTTTCTTCACAATTGAGCTAAAATAAATTAGTATAAACTAATCGAAGGGAAACCTGGTAGACATTGTAGTGTCACACTTTATCATGGAATGTTTTCAAATTGACAGAATTCTTTATCCCAGTCAGTTCTTTGAGGTTTGGTCGTAGATGCAGATGTTCTGTGTTGACTCAGGCGAGTTTGATTGTGTCATATATGAGTGTTTTTGCTTTGAGGATTGTTTTAAAGGCTTTTTTTACCTAGTTTGATTTGAAAAGGGTTACCATTATAAATTGTGATACGGTGCAACTTGCCTCAGTTTTTATTTTATTTGGGAGATGGATCCTTTATCATAATTATTACAATTGGTTCAGAAATGTTGATATATTCATTGACCAAAGTGGAAAATGATTGAGAGAGGCTTCAGGTGGATGTCTTACTACAGTCAGAGTGTATTGCAGCCCAAACAAAATACTAGCATGCTTTTTCAGAGTTTCAATATAGCAGATGATATCATGAAAAGTTTATATGATAAACATAAACCCGTGGACGCAGACTTACTCGAGGAGCAACAGAAACAGCATCAGATTATCCCCCCTGGCGATCATAATAAAGACGCATCAAACAAGGAACGAGACTACGTTAATCCAGATGTTCTGGGTCATCAGAAGCATGGACAAGATATGCTTGGACAGGTACTTGGCAAAGTTTCATAAGGCCTGTACTAGATCTATGTATATAAATTACTAAAGTCACACAGGCTTGTATTCTGTACTCTGGTCACTACTTTACCTCAACTGACACTGAAGTGACTACAAACAGGAGATTTGTATCCATTACCAATTGATTTCTGTAGGAACTTCATTGCGGTCAAACCAATGAACTGGTCAGGTGGTCAACGGTTGCTGACTCGTAATCACTAAACCTCTTTGTTGATTTGGGGTCCTTGGCTCGAGTCGTGCTACAGACGTGACTCTGTATGTGAGATAGCAGGTTCTTACAGTATATGGGAGTCTAGTACTGGTCCTTCCTAGGAATAATGGTTAAAGAAACCTGCCTATGTAAATAACTGATAACCTATTGAAATAGGTATTAAACTCCAAATAAATTTGTAGCAGTTACTGCTGTAGATAAAAAAATGCCTTCAAACTCCTGATCCAGAATGCAACCATCCATGCAAGTTTCTCAACCATCTGTGCTAAGTAAGACAGTGTAGAGGCGTGACTGGCATGACACCTGTGGGTTGTTTCATTTAATTCAGCTTATATCTTCATAATAGTTAGCTATGATTGGTGTAGGTTGTATTGTGATATTTACATGTACTAAGCAAGTACTATATATTCTGTTTTATTTTGCCCGTATTCTGATTAGATTTTGCCTCATTCTGTATAAAGACAAGCTATAGAATATTTGCATTTTTGTTGCTTGTCCACCTCCCTATTGATTTGAAATAAAGACAGTTCTGGTGGATGTACAAGTAGCTGATAGCAGACATAAATTGACCACATGTCAGACCTGAACATAACAGTGCAAAATGTGTCCGTAAAATGTGTCTGTATTATATAATTGTAATACATGTAATCCATTACACATTTACCATAAATCATGAAATTTTGGCGAGATTTTATTTTCGCATTTCACAAGAGCGAGCACTTGTTTTAGTATTATGACACCATGTTTTTGAAAAATATGACTCCACATTGTACTGATGATTCTCATACAATGCTGGTTATAACATTCAAAGTGAACCCATGATGGTCAAATCATGTCTGCTGTAAGTTTACTGTACGGCATACACTATATTACTGGCATACCATAGCGTTGTTTGAAAATGATTTAGGATGGTCACGGAATACAACAACACCAACAACAACAGGAGCCTCAAATTGGCAAACCTAATCTAGACAACATTGCTGATGTTGGGAAAGAGCTTCCCACCAGGTATAAGGTGGACTCCGCAGATATCCCTGGTGAGAATAACCATGACAACAGAATACAGAATCAAGGACCAGTCAATTTACAAGTAAATATTTGTTTTATTTTTTATTTTGCTCACCAGAGGCAGTAAGATATAGTCACTGCTTTGTCTGTCGGTCCAGTTGCAAGTGATATACTTGTGCTACATTTGTAGAAAGAAATGTGTACTTGTGCCGCTATGTTTTACTTCTGTGACAATTACATAAGGAAGTCTGTATGTATGACCTCACACGGGCTAATGCTTAAAAACATGCAATAAAATGCATATCTGTCCAAAATGTCCAATAATTTTGGACACAGTCACAAAAGTGTCCAAAATAGTTACACAAGGTATATCTGAATGTAAGGTTCCATTGTCTGTGTCAATCATGTGGGTGATCGTTTCTGAGTACCCAAGTACTCGATCAAAAGGACCGAGGATCGAGTACTCGGGTATCAAATGTGGTAGTCAATACCATCTCTGAAATAAATCAATTTAGCCAAAACTGTTGCACTCTGACAGCAACTTGGTTATTTTAGTTTTCTAATACTTGACTGTTGATGGTTTAACATGAGCCTTAAGGTTTTGTGTCGCCATTCATCAGGGTTTGTTGTTGTGGTCACATGTTTGTGGTAATTTGAATGGGGACAGTTTACCTACCAATCATTTCCAGGAAGAACCAGTATTAGACTCTTACCTATCGTAAGAAACTGACAACTTTTTCACACAAAGAGACCCTCAATCTATGAGAGGTTACAGTGATTTCAAGTCAGCGACTCTAACCACTTGACCACGGAGGCTGACGTCAGGGATTATGTAGAGTGTTAAATGTTAACTTTTAAATTTGTGACTTCTTGTGCTTCTCAAGTTAAATGGGATGTTAAAGTCTCAGTGTGGCCAAATTTAGTATAATTTATTGCAACCTATTTCTGCAGGTACAAGAACCAAACTTTCATGGTGAACAAGATAAAAGCCCAGCATTAAAAGACAGCGAGTTGGTTTTCCGGCCGCATATACCAGTACCCGACAATCAAATGCAGCCACAGGTACCAGTAGATGACAGTCACAGAGAGGAACAGTTAGACATTCCTATAGGACAAGATAAACATCAGGTATGTGAGATGTATGTATATGTTTTTAATGAAGAATGTGACTATAGTACTGGTTGTCCATTGTCAACATTTAACTTAAAGCTCATGTCAGAAATTATGTCAGATTTCCACCAGGCTTGCTCTGTAGCATCCTTGCATTGACCTCTTGAAATAGTTAATAGTCCCTGTCCTATGGACAAAAGGGCCACTGTTTCTAAAAATAGAAAAGTCTTTAATGACTTCTTCTGAATCAATAGTTGAAATGTCACCAAACTTGCAGTGACCCCTGCTATAGATGCAGAAATGGCCCTTGTACACAGAAAGTAGCGTCTACTATTACTAAAATTAGAAACATCAATAAAGTTTAATGTTTTCTTCTCATGATCTATATTAGGACTACTTTTCTATATTCTGTAATGGTTAGCACTTCCACAGAACTTCAGTACTAGTACAGCTCAATATAGTACTATAAGTACTATAGAACTTTGCAGTGCTATAGAATGCTACAGTTTAAAGGAAAACTAGAGTACTATAGAGTATTACATTCATATTGAATGCTACAGTGATTTATAGTAGAGAACTATAATCTATACGTAATGTAGCAGTACTGTAAGGTTATGTCCTGAAGTTGATACAGTGCTGTAGAAAACTGATGCTGACAACATTAAAGTTTAGTTTTCCTTGATGATTGTCTTAAAGCCAATGGTAAGTGCCATGTGTCATTGTAACATTCAAAGTGAGCAGGGGCCTTTAATATATCTGGTACAGTTTGTATTTGATAGTGACCCAAGGAGAAAATATAAAAAATTTAATGTTGTCTTCTGTTTGTTAGGGAGGCAATAGACTGGGTGATAATGCTGATGAAGATGATGATGGTATGTAACTTTTCTTGTCTTTGGGTTCTTCATATGTCCTTTGTCTTAGATTCATGTTGAACAACACAATTCAGAGAAAAAGATTATATTGCAGCGAGAACATAGACTGGAAAACAAACAAGTTGAAATACAGTGGAAATTCAATATCTCAAACTCAAGATGAGTTGTAGAAAGTTGGTAGTACAGTACATGCCATAATTATATAACGATTCTGGATATAGTGAAATTCCAGATATAAGGGAAAAAATGTCTGGATTTAATGTTTGTTCTTTATTTGATATGAAGATGCTATATTGAAATAACAAACTCTGAATATAAAGAACAAATATAAAAGGTCCCAAGGGGTTCGTTATATGTGGACTTTACTGTAGAAGCCTATAAATCAACTGCTGAAGAGAACACTTTGACTTACTTAGACTTTTGATTTACTGAGGGAGTTTTGGTAAATGATAGTTATACACAGGGTAAATTCTAAATGAAAATACATTGCTTTCACAATGTCAGATAATAGTAAGTGCTTTTGGTCCATTGGGAGACATGTCAAATTAAGAACATTTAAAAACATCTATGGTAAGTTTGAAGTTGATTGATGAAAACAATCTAGTCACTTTAGATTCAAGATACTGAGTTTCAACTGTATTTCAAACTTCTAATGCTTCACTAACATAGACCTCCATCTCATTAAATTGTTTGATATATTTCCACCTCCCATAGTTGCACATAATTATGTCATATTGAATAAGTGTGTAAATATATTCGGCCATAAGTCAAACCCTGGATATAAGACTACTGAAATACTACTTTTGAAATCTGGTAACAGACGCTAAATAAAGATCTCTTTAGTATGAGAAAATGTATTATCAGCCAGGTTTTCAATGAAAATGCGACAGCATCAAAGAGGTGGTTTCCAGGTGATAACTGTTACAATAATTTTGAATGAGATATTGCCATGAAAATTGGTATGTAGGTAGCTTATATGGAGATGTAGATTCCGATTGCTTTTGGGGTCCCTATGTTCCAGATCAAGGTCGAGGTAACTAAAAATAGAAAAACAGTTTAAAGCCAATAACTTGTGTTGGAAATAAATTGGTTTATAGGTAGCTCAGGATTGCATTCAGGTCCCTGGGGGCAAATGTCACTGTTCCTTCAAATAGAAAAATGGCTTCCTGCCAATAACTTGTTAGGAATGAGTTATTGAGATGCACCTTGGGTGCATTTAGCATGTACAAAAAAAACATAAGTTATTGAGATGCACCTTGGGATTGCATTTAGCATTGTAACTAAAAATAGAAAAAAATGGTTTCCAGTCAGTAACTCCAGGTAGGAATGAGGTTTTGCCATGAAACTTGAAATGTAGGTGTGTTATATTGAGATACAGCTTTTGATTGTTTTGGGGGTTCTTAGGGTCAAGGTCAATGTTGAAAACCTGGTATCGTGTCATTGCTATGTTTCTCGTATTTTCATAGACTGAAATCTAAGAAATACACATTGTAAAATGATTTGTTTAAATAAACATTTATAAATTCTTTATTGTTATATTTGTACATTGTCAAGGACCTAAGCCTTTGTGAAAAATGTGAATATGGTTCGTGTTGCTTTCATGTACATTAGCATAATATAAGAGGTCATGTTTGTAACTTGGGAACATCACATATAACCAGAAATAAAGCAAGATGTATGATAATGTTGTCACTGTTAATTTCACTGTTAATATCACTGTCTGTATCTGGGTTTTAGAGTTTTAGAAACATGTAAGTTGGTTCAGGACTTGAAATGGTAATTTTATAAGCTTTAGCAAAGCATGAAATGCATGAGAGAATATCTGCAGGCTGAACTAATACAGTATGTGGTTTGGTCATCTCTGATACTGGGGAATGTAGTGATACTACAAATGGAAATGGTTTAACTTGACTGATCTTTAATTTAACTTGTTTAATATACTGGTTTATTCGGGCTGATTTTGCTTGCATCATGTGGAAATATACTATACGTATATATGCAGTACCATAATTATTTGGAGAGGTTATGACATTTGTGACTGTAACTATACTTTATTGTTAGTTCCATTTTGGTTTTTGTCGAGGAATCTTGTAAATAGTTTTATAAGATGGTTCAAAATGTCTTATATGTGATATTATGTGTAGTAGTCGTTGCCAGGGGAATTGCATCGTAAAGCCCCTGATAATGAGAGGAGTCTTAGAGAAAATGTATATTCATGTTTAGGTTAGCTGTGTATGGATGTTTGGAGGGGGTATTGTTTAAAGCTCACTTAGTACTTACGTGGCATGTGTGGATGTTATATGTAATTGAATAAAGAAAAGATCTTTGTCCATTCTTGGTCTATAATAGTTGCAAAAGCGGAAAATTTAGATTCATTGGGAAATAGTTAGTTGATTGTTTTGAAGTTACAACAGAAGTCAAATCTGAACTGATCGCATGATTCAATAATGTTGAAGTCTTGTAAAACAGCATATCTTTCACTTTGCATGATATATTCATTGAATAATTTCAGAATATGACGATGATTATGATGATAAAATTGACAATGACAAAGATGAATATTAAAAGGTGAAGGTCTTTGAAAGTAGGTCAAGGTCATTGTGGTGTGGTCTATATATAGAAGCATGCTATTTATAGTCTTATGTGTTCTAATATCTAGACTGTTTATTGTTGCAATGTGCAAATCTTTTTCTTTTCACCAATGAACTTGATCCTTTTGAGTTTTATGAACCATAATCATTTAGTACAAGACCAGTCTTTTATGTCTTATTTTTGCATAGAACTTAAGTTTCTTTAATCCATTTATTTGATTTGTAGAAACATGGACATGAAAGTATTTGAATCAGTAGTTTCTGTTAATATTTAGTATTAGTATTTTATAGACCAGGTATTAAAATTAGTGCTATGCTGATAGATAATTATAGAAGTTCTGTTTATAAATATCAAAGTTGCCAAAACAACAGAGTTTAACAATCTTTTTACGAGGAAGTTGTAAGTGTGAAATACAAAATCGTAGCTTTCTCTGCACAACTTGCCACTAATAAATGTATATATACATGTGTAATGAATTGCCACTCTGTCAAGCCATGTGTGTCTTTCTATAACTATAATCTGAATACTGCAAATTGTATGATAATGCACTGGAATGTAGGAATCATGAACTGCTTACATACATTAGTACGGCCATGATGCACTCACTTTAGTTATAACTCCAGAAATCTTGCTAAACAGCTGTTAGTCTGTGTGAAACCATTGATTTACCGTGGGGCACTTGTTTTTGTGGATTTCATTAGTGGGTTAATTTCTATAAAAAGAATGAAACCTACAAATTTAAGTACCTGCAAAATTGCTCTTTTAATCATCCAAATCCACAAATTTATGCCCACAAATTTATATGTGTTCACAATATGACTATCGCTTGAATCTTGTTCTTAAAAAGGACTATAAATTGTTTCCAAACATAATTATCTGTAACACAGCATGCTTAAAAGCTTTACCCATCAATAGTCAATGCTGTCAGTATAGTTTCAGTAACTCTTTCAGTTTTCTTTACTTATTTTACTGTAGCATAATCATTACTCATAATATTAAATAGTGCATCATATTGAAATAGAAGAGAGAATTTATCATTATAATATTAATGTTTCCTGAGCATTCAAATTATATTTTAAAGTACAGTAACGTAAAATGGTCTTACATCCTACAGTATAATTGTATACAACACTTATGTCGGACAAAAAAAAAAGATCTTTTAAACGTATTACTGCATATTAAGCATTTTCAATAAAAGTTTTACATAAACTATTGTACTGCCTTTTGTAAATGAATTGCTAATTTAAAGCTTATTGGAGAAATATGATTGGTTTTATAGCTCATGTACATGACAGAGTAAATTTCCTGTACTAAAAAAATTCTGATTCAGTTATTTTAAGTTATTGCCCTTGATTGGTCTAATTTACAATGTTTGTGCTACCACTCCTTTGGCTATTTTGGTACTTTAACATCAAAATTATAGTATCTTATTCCAACCGACCCGGTTTATATGCACAGCAAAACACGTAAGTGACACTGTTTTTCAGTTCAGTGCTCATTTCTATGGTCTTACTGCATCCCTTATCAAAGTGCATGGCAACTAAAATGCACACACTGTAGGCTGAGAAGTATAAGGGAGACAATTCAAGTTTAATATTCTTGACCAAGTAATTCATGACAAATGGCAAAGACCACATGTGTCCAGTATTCAATTTCAATTTGATTTTAGTTTAAAAGGCAATAACTTAAGTGTATTCTTCATGTGATTAGACATCTATTACTTTATTTTGAACACTATCTGATACTTTTTTAAAATAATTTCTTCATTTATACTACTTTCGAAGAATGTGTTGGCCATAATTTGTACTGAAATGAGTAAAAAGCAGTAAAAAGCAGCTTTTTGGCTGTAAATGTCTGAACATGACAGTAAACACTGCAGCAATAGCACTGTTATAGTGAAATAACACATTATTTACCAGTTTCCACTCAAAAATGAGATGAAATCATGTAAAAACTGCATTTAAGCCAGTTGCAGACACATTATGGAATTTGCATATTTTTGGGAGAAATTTCAGCAGTCAATTACCTCCCTTTATAACAACCATTTTCTGCTTCAATGCAATCCAAAGGCTCTAATTTCTGCCATATCTGATGACAGCAAGGTTTGAAGTATGTATCTATATAATATAAACGGCAAATGTTCAACTTTGAAAATCGCCTATTTACCTTAAGGTCCACACTTATTTCAGCCCTCGGCTTTGTTCGAGCGACACCAACAAAGTAGGCCTATCACATATGAACAACCTGTGAACCTGAAAATAGAATAAGTGTTTTACTGGAACACATTGCCAGTGTGAACGTATGAATACAATTCGGTAGTCTGAACTGCCTTTCTTTCCTGAAAATCTTAGTTCCTATTTATACCATCGGAGGCCAGAATTCACTGCAGTCTGAGACCATTCTAGCCCTATTTTCCGAACCTGTACAAAATTACCTGCAAATATTTCACACTAGGTGACACTGTTTCTGGCTTGCAGACTATCTAGATAAGTAAACAAACACATTGAACAAGGTGCTTAAGCACGAAAATATTTTGCAAGCAGTAAAAGTATGTACCCCCCTGTAAAAAGCTTGATTTTCTAAGCTGTAGAGCTGATTTTCACTTGTTTACAAAATGTCACCATCTGCGCATGTCATCTCTGCACTGGCTTTCCAGACCCATGTTTTCGCATTTGCAAACATGCAAAATAAAACTCAAACAACAAAATCTGGCACTTAAAATTGATTTAAAGTTCACAGGGCTGTTTAATTTCCTTATATCTCTAAACTTTATAAAATTACCCCTGACCAATTCGAATTTGTGGCTAAAAAGTATGGAGTGCCACCTTAACTACTGTTTGCATTTCAACCAAACTTCATGTGAGTGATCAGTACAATGTCTACATTTGCATGACATGTTCCAGTTCAATGACTAAGCTGAGTTATTGCCCTTGATTTGTCAAATGTTATGATGTCTGGGCTATTTCTCCAATAGTACTGGATGCATTTCAGTCAGACTTAAATAATATGAATGATGAGGTTATTGCAAGGCAATAGGAAATTTTAATTAGACCGTTAACTTATTGCTGTTAAATTTGTACATGTAAATAGTATATTTTCTTATTGAGATGCACTAGGGATGTATTACTAAATACTTTTGTGTATAGAGGTTTTACTGAAGGCTTTTGTACTGTTTATGTACTTCATGTTGACCTTTTTTTGTGCCAAACTAAATCCTTCTCAGTATTGTACAATGAATGTATCTTTAGCATGCACTTGCCTTTCTTTCCATATTGCATGTTGAGGGTCGTTCAACAATTAGTGCTGAATTAAACCTTTAGGGTTGTTCAACAATCTGTCGTGAATTAAACCTTGAGCATTGTTTAACTGTAAGATCTTACTTGAACCTTGAGGGTAGGTCAACAATCAAAAATTCTGAATTAAACCTTGAGGGTTATTCAACAATCAGTCCTGAATGAAATTGTAAGGAATGTTCAACAATAAGCTTTAAATTAAACCATGGGTTTGTCAACAATCAATATTGAATTTCTTTCAACTTTCAATTACACATCAGTATGGTATTTTCTTACCTATTTTAAGTAAAAGAACTTTGACAACTATTGATTTATAGACAGGCTATAATTGACATTGTTATATGATATTTGAAAATCAGAATGTGAATTCTGTGTGATGAATTTCCTTGACATAATAAAGCTACTGAATGAAAATTAGCTATACAGTTTCTGAATGGACAAAAACAATAGTGCCTGTTTCTGCTTAGACAGCCAGCTTATGTGTGATTTATCATTCAATATTGAATGGATAAAGCTTGATTGTCTTACATGTTCTCATAGCTTAAATATTAACTGCTTTGACCTTCCAAGGTTTGAACCTTTTACTCTCTTGATAAGATGAGCTATCAGTTTTCTTTCTGTTCCTGTTCACAGCTAAAGCAGGAGTTCTGTTTGGCCAAGGACATCACGTGTGTGGCCTGATTGTGGATTGAACCAAGGTCTTGTAGTTTGGAAGCAGTGCTAGGTTTACTAAACTAGTTCGGTTAATATAAGTGGCATAAAAATTTTATAACAATGTCAAACATTCATATTTTTCTTAGAGTTAAATGTTTGATGTTCTTAATTTTTCAGTGACATATAGTTATGTAATATTTCTGTATATTTTAGATAAAGCACATCTGCCAGTTCTCAATGCAGGGAGGGTGTGATGTTCAAACACAGTCTGTGATATTATAAAGATTCAACCATAGAACCATTCCATGCAACCAAGCGCCAAAGTCATGTGATGCACTTTCATAGCAACCAGGACATGTGATGCCATTGTTTAGTTTTGTCATGTGACAATGTAGCTGTAGCATAGCAACCAAATCATGTGATATGTGTTGTGAATGGAACATTCTATGAGTTTTGATATTTCTTAGTGTGAAATTTATTGACATTTTGTGAAAGTGTTTCATAACAAACATAGTTTTGTTTCAAATTCGCCATCCAGGTGGTGTTTCCACATCTACTTAATTTGAATTTAAGAACAAAAAGAATTGGCAAAAAACTGCAAGTAGAGCACTCTTCACAAAAATTTTATGCTAAGAAATTGTCATAGTTTATAATTTATAGATTGCACAAATGGCTCAAACAGGTAAGGACTTAAATTTAGGTTCATGTTGTAGTAAAAGTACACACAGAATTTCTGTTTGGATTTGAAAGTTTCTTCAAGTGCAATTTATACTATTGTTAATACCTGACTGTCTTAAACAAAAACTACAAACATGCATTCTATGCTTACATCATGCTTTAATAATTATAGTAAATGTTCAGACATTTTTTAATAAAGAAGTGTTGAGGGAGAACCATTTGTTAGAATAGAGTGACCAACTCCTTACATAGAAGTTTGGGGTTCAAAACCAGTCAGCGAAGTTTGACCCTTTGACATCTACAATCCATTTTTTGGGGTCTCAAATACTCGTTAGAACTCCAGGACACAGTCATAGAAAGCATTTGATTGAAGCTCGGAGAAGTATAGCCTGAAATCAATGTAAAATAAAGTGTCTTAACTGTAGAAAGTTAATCTGTATTTCAATATGTTTTTATAATAAGAATGTAGAACGATTTTGTACAGATTCATTACTGTGCTGAATCCATAGGGATTCATGTAAACGTAGAAGATGCTACTTCATTATTATGTAACTTACAGGTGTTTGGTGTATTAATTAGTAGATAATTGTGGGAAAGTTTTAAGTTTAAAATTATACGAATAAAAATATATGATGATATGTGTAACAGGGTTCCTGGGTCATTTCTGACCTGAAAGCACAGGTAGTTTCTATCTATGGGACCTTATATACTTAGATCTTTATTCATTACTTACATTTGTTATATGGTTCCAGTCTAAAGAGATCTATATATTTGCTGTTTTTATTGCGATTGGTATCAGGAATGAAATGAAATAATTTCTATGGTTTAAATCAGTTTTCGTATAATAGAGACCATTTCGTATAAAAGAGACCTTTTTGTGTAATAGAGACCATTTCATGTAATAGAGACTTTTTTCTTAACATATTTTTCTTTTTATTTGCTATTTATACATTTCAGTAAATATTATAAAAATGTGACTTAATTTTTGCATCAATTAATGTTTGCATTTGCCGATGTCGGACTGATTTGTGGATATTAAATTTGCGTAATATAGAAAAAAATAAAGTGACTAAATTATTCGCATATTCTACAATTTAGCAGAAAACTGGCCTCTGTGAATATAGCAAAAATAAATTGCATCTGAAAAAAGTTGGTTTACAGTAAACAAGTTGTTGCAGATAGATTTCATCTAGAAATTATTTCATACAGTCCAGATTTCTTTCCTGTAATAAGTGATAAATGGTTTTATTGTCAAGAGGGAGCAGTAAGCTCATGGTGTTTATAGTTTATACATACACTAACAGAGAATGGCGTGTCATTTCTTTACTTATCTGTTATCATGTTGACATTTAGTGTCTTGTTGGAACTTGTTCTAAGACATTCAATTATGTTCACCGTGAATTATCGTGTTGGCATTGCTATATTTATGTTGGCATTTTAGTGTCTTGTTGAAAGTTGTTCTGTCATATTAAGACAATTAATCATGCTCACCATGTGCTGTCATGTTGGCATTGTTATATTTATGTTGGCATTTTAGTGTTGTCATGTTGCAAATATTAAATGATTGATAACGTTACTGTAAACCATTCTATCACATTTCTGGTACAGGAGGGACCAATTCTGTCTGTCCAGTTCTCATTTACTATGCAACTCTGTGTAGATATTATATATTACACGTTGTGTAGATGTTATATGTTACACGTCATCGTAGTTACATAGGCATTACACTGTCGTTGTTCATGAGATAGGTTTTGCTTTGTTTCTGTCATAGTCTGAGGAATGCATAATGGAGGAAAGTAGAGAAACCTTTCAGAAAATGTAGTTGTTTAAAATCAAACACTTACTTTATACAAAAATCATGAAATATTTGTTTTACCCAAAACCAGACGAGGTTTATAGGGGACTTTTAAGGAATCACTTTGTCCTATTGTGTCCAAGTTATGTCAGACATACTAATTAATCAATAATTAAGTTATCTATAGGTAATCAAGAGCAGATTGGATCAGTATTGTCCAAGTTACTTATATTCCATATATGCGCAGCTGTGAGTATTTACATTTAAATTCTCTTTACATTGTTAAATAAATGAGTAACAGGCCTGTTGGGCAGGGTGTTTCGTATTTCTGCATCTTTTGCATCTATGTTGTTGTACATTCAAAGTATAAGCTATAATATTTTCTGTATAACTGAATTATTATACTACTTAGTAATTGAGTCAATGCCCATTGGTGTGGGTATGAATCCCCTTCAGTTATAGCTTTAATTACATTTATGACCAACATAGCTTATGTAAAACACTGCCATTAGAAATGCTACAGTTCTCCACTTTTGTTAAAAGAAAACGTAAATTCTGAACTGAAGCAATGTGCATTATAGACATTATAAGTCAGGGATTACACAAGCTTTTACTTTGCTTTTCAGTGTAGTCTGTGTACAAATTGTGCTGATTTTCATTAAGCTAACGGTACATTATAGTTTACATTTACAGTACACAGTGGCAGTTCACAATTCACAGTGATGCTGTTTAAACTCACTTCATTCACAATATTGAAGGGTATTAAAGTTAAGTTTAATGTGAATGAATGGTGTGTTTTTGTTTAAATTTTAACTACATATCTATCAACATCTCCTGATGTATCCTTCCTTTGAATGTCAGTATTACAAAGTGTTACACACATAATCATAAGTTATTACAACAGTTGGTTGAAAGGTCATGGTGACCTATCCCTCAAGCTGGCTGTGTAGTTCTGGATGACACAAGTATACAGTGATTTGACACTATGCAGTCAACTATGCAGGTACAACAATTTTGCGGTTTACATGTCAAAGGTCAAGTTCACGGTGACGTTCAATATTTGCAAAATCTTGTCCGATCAGTATCTAGGGAATGCATTGGCCTTGATCTTCAAACTTTGTAGGTAGGTTGGTCATAATCAGTAGATGACTGATTGATTTTGAGATAAACAGGTCAAAGGTCAAGATGATGATAACCTTAAACTCAAAACTCCTGTTTGATCAGTAACTAGAGAATGCTCTGGCCTAGTGTCCTCAAAATTGGTAGGTTTGTCATGACTGGCAAGTTCCACCTATTGATTTTGAGGTCTACAGGTTTAGGTCAAGGTGACCTTTATTGGAAAACGGCTAATTGGCTGCCGTCCAGGTGGGGTACATGTTTTACAAACATCAATTGTTAGATATTTGTTTGTGTGATAATAAGATTTTATTTGAAGAACATTTAAATATTTTGTTGTTAGATGATTTTTTACAATTTATTCTATAGTCATAGATCATGTACATCATTGTTGCTGTTTTTATATGCTGATATATATATAATGCTTTTATTAGGTTTGTGTAAAATACATATAATATTTTGATTTTTCTCCAGGCAAAAGCCAGCTTATAAAAACTATTTGTGTGTATGTATGAGTGCTGAGTGAAGTTTTATTTCGTATGAAATAATCTGTAATTAAATCTGACATTGCTTTATCTGAAACTGACGGAGGTGGATATTTCTGCCTGTCTAACCAGTTTAAACTGTGATAGCTAGTCTATCAATCTAGACTGAATGTGGTCTGCATATATACGATCTAGTCGTTAAATTTTTAGCTCACCTGGCTATGCCAGGGTGAGCTTTTCTGATCGATGATTGTCCGTCGTCCGTCGTCCGTCAACATTTTGATTCAAATGACATCTCCTCTGAAACCTCTAGGCCAATGTTGATAAAACTATGCAGGAATGTTCCTTGCATGAAGCTCTACCAAAATTGTTCAAAGAATTCCATTCCATGCAGAACTCTGGTTGCTATGGCAACAAGTAGGAAAACTTTAAAAATCTTCTTCTCTGAAACCACAAGGCCTAGAGCTTAGATATTTGGCATGTAGCATTGTGTAGTGGACCTCTACCAAGATTGTTCAAATTATGACCCCCGGGTCAAAATTGACCTCGCACGGGTGGGCACTTAGTTTTTGCATAGGCATATATAGGAAAAACTTTAAAAATCTTCTTCTCTGAAACCACAAGGCCTAGAGCTAAGATATTTGGCATGTAGCATTGTCTAGTGGACCTCTACCAAGATTGTTCAAATTATGACCCCGGGTCAAAAATTGACCTCGCGGGGTGGTCACTTAGTTTTGCATAGGAATATATAGGAAAAAATTGTAAAAATCTTCTTTCTCTGAAACCACAATGCCTAGAGCTAAGATATTTGGCATGTAGCATTGGCTAGTGGACCTCTACCAAGATTGTTCAAATTATGACCCCGGGTCAAAATTGACCCCGCGGGGATGGTCACTTAGTTTTGCATAGGAATATATAGGAAAAACTTAAAAAATCTTCTTCTCTGAAACCACAAGGCCTAGAGCTTAGATATTTGGCATGTAGCATTGTCTAGTGGACCTCTACCAAGATTGTTCAAATTATGACCCCCGGGTCAAAATTGACCTCGCACGGGTGGGCACTTAGTTTTTGCATAGGCATATATAGGAAAAACTTTAAAAATCTTCTTCTCTGAAACCACAAGGCCTAGAGCTAAGATATTTGGCATGTAGCATTGTCTAGTGGACCTCTACCAAGATTGTTCAAATTATGACCCCCGGGTCAAAATTGACCTCGCGGGGTGGTCACTTAGTTTTGCATAGGAATATATAGGAAAAAATTTTAAAAATCTTCTTCTCTGAAACCACAATGCCTAGAGCTAAGATATTTGGCATGTAGCATTGGCTAGTGGACCTCTACCAAGATTGTTCAAATTATGACCCCCGGGTCAAAATTGACCCCGCGGGGATGGTCACTTAGTTTTGCATAGGCATATATAGGAAAAACTTTAAAAATCTTCTTCTCTGAAACCACAAGGCCTAGAGCTTAGATATTTGGCATGTAGCATTGGCTAGTGGACCTCTACCAAGATTGTTCAAATTATGACCCCCGGATCAAAATTGACCCCGCACAGGGGGTCACTTAGTTTTACATAGGCTTATGTAGGAAAAACTTTAAAAATCTTCTTCTTTGAAACCACAAGGCCTAGAGCTTAGATATTTGGCATGTAGCATTGGCTAGTGGACCTGTACCAAGATTGTTCAAATTATGACCCACAGGTCAAAAATTGACCTCGCACTGGGGGTCACTTAGTTTTACATAGGCTTATATAGCAAAAACTTTAAAAATCTTTTTCTCTGAAACCACCAGGCCTAGAGCTTAGATATTTGGCATGTAGCATTTCCTAGTAGACCTCTTCAAAGTTTGTTCAAATTATGCCCCTGGGGTCAAAATTGACCTTGTCCAGGGGGGGGGGATCATTTGTTTTACAAAGGCATATATAGGAAAACTTATTTGGTATATAACATTATCTAGTGATCTTCCACCAGGCAAGTGGACTTGTACCAAGGTGAGCGATATAGGGCCATCTTGGCCCTCTTGTTTATGAAATACCAGATTTGATGAAAACTTACAAAGTAAATGGTGATTGCCAGACTGACAAAATGTCCTCTTAACTGCTGTGTATATACCCAAATAGTATACATATAGTTTGTGTAATCCCTACAATACACACACATATTGCACTTTCATATTGTCTGTCTGTATTTTGACCCTTACATTCTTGCGGACCATCTTCAATGGTTGTGAGTAGTTATGGTATATTAAATTTTGTACTGTATACCTCTCAAAGATTTAGGGTTATTGGTTTCCACCACACTACCAACTGAACTCTTCTCTTGTGAGAAAATTTGGCTGTTTCTTACAGAGGGTGGTTGTTGAACCCATAAAAATGCTTGTACACGTCTCCCTAAATTTTGAAAATACTTGCACAAATTTCAATTTCAACAGTACTGGAAAACTGCTGTTTATAGTGAAGCATCATCAGCACAACTATAATCATTGTAGACTATGATCAGTGTAGACTTTAGTCAGTGTAGACTATAGTCAATGTAGACTGTACTCAATGTAGACTATGATTAATCTGCAAGAACATGTTGATATACTAGTCTACATTTGTTGCAGTGACGGAATTGTCTCCTTTCAGCAGAATACAAATAGATCAATGTATAGCATGCAATTAGTAAAGGCACTTTCAGTAAGTGTTGCATTCTGTGATTGGTTTTCTGTTTTTCAGTATTTTTGAATGAAAGAGTGACTTCTGAGGGTGGTTGTTATGTAAAGGTTAGTGGGCATACAAGAGTTAAAAATAGCAATCAGGTATTATCAGTAGTTATCTCCCTTGAGTTATAATAGTGCCTTAGTGTTCAGTAGAGTCTAGAGACATATAGCTAGTATGGATGAAAGGAATAATATGTACCGGTATGTAAATATGAGAATTCTGATACATGTAGCGAAGCTAGAAATTTAAATGAGCTGCCATATAGATATTGAAAGTTCTGATGCTGAAGCTCGGACATTCAATTAATTCTGTCAAATGCTGGTCAATTTATTATTTTAAAAGCTGCAATTATTTTTTATTGACAGTAAATATGAATGGACTTAAAGTGAAAGCTGGTTGACTTAACTTTAATGGCTGTAAAACGTTTGTTTTTGATTTGTAATTGGACAAACTATGCATGTTCTTAGAACTATCTGTTTGTGCTGTATATAAAGGGCTACATGTAATTAGATTCGTAAACGATTTGTTTCTGATTCATTTACATGCATGTATGATTTAAAGTCAGTGCATATAAAGATTTTTCTGCATGATTGAACATTTTGTATTCAGTATTTAAATAATATGTGTTATTAGTCCCCAACTGGTCATATGACCGGTTTAGAGACTATAGGTTTGCACTGTTCCATCCATCCATCTGTCTGTCTGTTGGCTGGTCAGACCGCAAGTTTGTTTCCGGTCTGTATCTTCCACATGCCTTGACCGATTTTGATATAACTTCACACAATGGTGACCTATACCACAGGGGTGTGTTATATACAACAACTAACCACCTACTCCCAGGGTCAAAGTCACACTTAGGGCTCAAACGCTACTACTTTTTGTTTCCTGTCTGTATCTTCCATGTGCATAGACCAAATATGAATTTGATATACTATGTATATTTATATACATTGATAGATTGTTCTAAACAGGTAGGGAACTTTGTATTGCCGGGCAATATCTCATAAATTTTGTTTTTGTTTAGAATGCTTGTCATAATATTATTACAAGAGAAATATATTAGTAAGTTGTTTTTTTTTCCAGAAGTTATTATTAGTTTACAATTCACTTACCACCTATGATTTGCTTTGTGATGGTAGATGCTAGTGATAAGTGATGGGGTAAGGGAGTTCGGGGGCAGCTTTTGAAAAGGCCCTTACAGCAAACTTCACCTTCACAATCTCAGAAGTAATATTTGTCATCCATATACACTGAATATTTGAGATCTTTTAGTTTCTTTGTTTTTCCATGAAATTTTCTACTTGAAAGCACAAACAAATCCTGTAAATGTAAAACACATTAATTGAATGTGTTTCATTTTGACTGGATTTTATTATACCCCCAAAACGAAGTTTAGGGGGGTATATAGGAGTCACCCGGTGGTTGGTCGGTCGGTCGGTTGGTCGGTCGGTCGGTCGGTCGGTCGGTCGGTCGGGCGGTCTGTTGCATTTTCCTTGTCCGGAGCATAACTTGAAAACTACTTGTTGGAATTCAATACAACTTCATACAATGATCAAGCACATTGAGAGGAAGTGCAGTGCACAAGAACTATAACTCCATCTTGACTAATTACAGAGTTATTGCCCTTTTGTTACTTTTCCTTGTCCGGAGCATAACTTGAAAACTACTGGTGGGAATTCAATACAACCTCATACAATGATCAAGCACATTGAGAGGAAGTGCAGTGCACAAGAACTATAACTCCATCTTGACTAATTACAGAGTTATTGCCCTTTGTTACTTTTTCCTTGTCCGGAGCATAACTTGAAAACTACTGATTGGAATTCAATACAACTTCATACAATGGTCAAGCACATTGAGAGGAAGTGCAGTGCAGAAGAACCATAACTCCATCTTGACTAATTACAGAGTTTTGCCCTTTGTTGCTTTTCCTTTGTCCGGAGCATAACTTGAAAACTACTGGTTGGAATTCAATACAATTTCATACAATGATGAAGCACAATGAGAGGAAGTGCAGTGTACAAGAACCATAACTCTATCTAGAGTATTTTTAGAGTTTTGCCCTTTGTTTTTTTTCTTCTCCAGAGCATTACTTGAAAACTACTGGTTGGAATTCAATATAACCTCATACAATGGTCAAGTACATTGAGAGGAAGTGCAGTGCACAAGAACCATAACTCCATCTTGACTAATTACAGAGTTATTGCCCTTTGTTACTTTTCCTTGTCCGGAGCATAATTCGAAAAGTACTAGTTGGAATTCAAAACAACTTCATACAATGGTCAAGCACAATGAGAGGAAGTGCAGTGCACAGGAACCATAACTCAATCTTGACTCATTACAGAGTTTTGCCCTTTGTTACTTTTTCCTTGTCCGGGCATTATTCAAAACTACTGGTTGGAATTCAATACACTTCATAAAATGGTCAAGCACAATGACAGGAAGTGCAGTGCGAAAGAACAATAACTCTATCTTGACTCATTTCAGAGTTATTGTCCTTTGTTACTTTTTACTTGTCCGGAGCATTATTCAAAACTATTGGTTGGAATTCAATACACTTCATACAATGGTCAAGCACAATGAGAGGAAGTGCAGTGTACAAGAGCCATAACTCTATCTTGACAAATTACAGAGTTATTGCCAAGAACAATATCTCTTTTTGTTTGTTTGCATGGTATTCTGTTACTACGAACTTTTCAGTTTATAAAGCAGTCTTTTGGGGGTTCACATTTTTATTTCCTTTTGTGTTATATTGAGTGTGTTGTGCATTAAATCACTGTTGATAAATGTTTAAATTATAATATATATGCCAAGCATAACTGAGGAAATGTGTGTGGAATATGAGCTTTATAACTCAAGTATTAGAATTCACTTTTACAGCATTGAGACAGAAAGAATCTCAGTTTCTAGTCCCGTAAGCGGGGTTATATCTGTAGTAATTTACTTAATGCTTTTGTTTAGGAACCCCAGACTTTTCTGATTTAAAATTATGCAAAACCTTCGTTTTACGTAGGTTCTTTACTTATAATTGAGAATTATACCCTTGTGGCAACATAAAATTGCTTAATTAAATTGTCTGCAATTAAGTTGCAACAGTTAACCAAAAATACCCAAACGTAAGGATACTTTTGTACAGTGACATTGATCTGTTTGTATCATACTTTCATATGATTTAGTTAAAATACCTTATCCATTAGTATGTTTAAAAGTCCTGCTGTACTGCAGAGAGTCCACCAAGATGAGAAACTACTTCATTAGTCACTATACTTTGTATTGTGTCATTTCACTTGATGCAGCTCAGAAGCTTGAAGACAGTGAACACTGTCTGTGAATGTGTGTGCAAGATTAAATGAGCTTACCTGTGCAAAAAGCATCATTGTGTCCTTGTAGTCACCAGTACATTTCTCACATTATTGTCTGCACTCATAGTGTTCTCTCACATTTCCTAAACAAACCTAAATGATGTTTTCTCTCTTTCCATGGTTATAGCATTGTAGTATCGATACTGTAAATTGCATAGTTTTCACCATTACATGTATATTTCTTTAGCTATTTTTTGCTAAGTCGAAAATTTCATCATCAAATTTGATTTGTAAAAAGGCAATTCTCGTGCTGCAATTCTCAGATAAGCAGGTACATTGTTTTGTTTGCACTTTCATCACACGTAAATTATCTAATTCACAGTATCTACAAGCACCGACATGTTGCTTTTTGCATAGCAGGGCTCAAAAATGTGAAAATGCATTATATATTATATGTAAATTTTGTTATATTAATGATAATAAATATGAGTTCATGTTAAACATGCATACATGAGCAGATACTTCTGTGAAAATTGTGTTCATGTATGTTCTTACTTTAAGCTGTGGAAAAAAATAAAGAGGGTTGAAATATCTGTTGATTCTATAGTTATTTTTTTAGCTCACCTGTCATCATGTGCTTCAAATGACATCTCCTCTGAAATATCATGATGATGAAACAGGGCAGTGATGTTCCTTGCATGAAGCTCTACATAAGTTGTTCAAAGAATGCCATTCCATGCAAAACTCTGGTTGTAAAAATAACAAAAAGAAAAACTTTAAAAATCTTCAAAACATCAAGGCACAGAGCTTAGGTATTTGGTGTTATGCAGTGTCTAGTGAACCTCTTGTCAAGAGTGTTAAAATTATGCCTCTGGGGTCAAAATCGACCCCTTCTGTGGGGGGTTAATGATTTACATAGCAATATTTAGTATACTGAAAAAAATCTTGTCAGAAACTGTAGGACCAAAAGCTTAGATATTTAATGTATAGCATTGTGTGGTAGACCTTCATCAAGTATGTTCAAAGTGTGCTCCTGGTGTCAAAATTGGCCCTGTCTCTGGGTTCACTTGTTTTTGTATACTCATAGACCATTAGAAGGAAATAGTGTGTAGCAATGCCTAGTGGTCCTCTACCAAGAACTAGTTCAGTACAAGGAAATAGATAAAAAACTTTGTCGAAAACCATGAGACCCACGAAGCTTGGATAGTTGGTGTGTAGCAATGCCTAGTGGTCCTCTACCAAGAACTAGTTCAGTACAAGGAAATAGATAAAAAACTTTGTCGAAAACCATGAGACCCACGAAGCTTGGATAGTTGGTGTGTAGCAATGCCTAGTGGTCCTCTACCAAGAACTAGTTCAGTACAGGAAAAGATAAAAACTTTGTCGAAAACCATGAGACCCACGAGCTTGGATAGTTGGTGTGTAAATGCCAAGTGGTCCCTCCAAGACTAAGTACAAGGAAATGATAAAACTTTGTCGAAACCGACCCCCTGGATAGTTGGTGTGTAGCAATGCCTAGTGGTCCTCTACCAAGAGCTAGTTCAGTACACTCCGTATATAACAACACTGGATAATGAAATTCCGGATATAAAGAATACATTGTTTGTATCCGATGTTTTTTCTTCTTTATTCAATATGAAAATGATAAACGGATATAACAAACTCCAGATATAAAGAAAAAATTAAACGGGCACAAGAGGTTCGTTATATATAGAGATTACTGTATATTCAAAGCATGCCCCTTTGTGTCAAAATTGACCCCAGTCCCAGGGTTCACTCGTTTATACAGACTTTTGTCAGGAACTACTTTAAAATCTTGTACTTTCACTATGTTTTCTACCACCCTGTCGTTTACCTTGTATAGTAGGTGACGAATTAGGGCCATTTTGGCAGTCTTTGTTTATAGATGGCACGAATTCTCCACATTCTACGCCTGTATTTAAAGACACGCATGTGACTACTTTTAAAATGGATAATGTGAGAAGCATCCTTATGTTTTCATCCCACAATGTAGGAGACATACAAAACGTTGTGTACGTCCGTCAGTATGTCCATACGTTCCGAAACCTTGCTTCAAACCTTCACATGCGAACAACCTTGATATGAAGATAGTCATAAAGGATAGAGTTTGCTACAGAATGTGAATTGTATTCCATTTAACACGTAACATAAACTGGTGTACAACTCATAACTGTGTGCCGGGCCTCATGAATAGGGGGCACACCCAGCTTTATTTGTGTTGTGTTTGAGTAATGCAAGCCCCTTCTGCTCTTACGTTTAAATAATATCTTGAACTTTACAGAAACACAAGATGGTACAACCAACGTAATTCGATCATTCCACTACCTCAACACCAAAGATAAGTTGTTACAGAATCCACCTGAAGTTTTATATCCCTAATGTACCGTATAAATGTTGACCCCCACCATCTCGATGTCAATGTATAGTGGGATATAAAATTAACAGAAGATCTTAGATCAGTTGTGTTAAATGCTTAATTCAAACGTTTAAGTGACTGTGATCGGATAAATGTCAGGCATGCCTTTATCGTCTGCACATTTTCGTAGACCAAACCGAACGAATAAGCTGTTTGAAAGTTTCGTTGGAGTGCAACATACAAAACGCGTCCCGTACCAGAGACACCCCCTGGTTCGTGTACATGCTCGTTGTACAGAACCTGGTTTTAGGTCTCATCCGAAAGACCTTTAGTTATGTCAGTGGAGGAGTGGAAGATCGAACCACCGATCCTTGGATTACCAGTTCAGCTATTGTTAACCAGCAGACTATTGATACGCCCCTGTCTAAATCGGAACCCCGACCGCACATTGTTCGCCTTTTGAATGCTCGATTTCACCTGATTAGAACCCTTTGTCCGTACGTATAAGTCTTTGAAATACTTTATTTCATCTAATAAAAGGTGGTTAAAATCCACACGTGTACAATCCTTCGAAATGATCGGTTAGATACGATAGTTATAAACCTGCGATATATTTACTTAAATAATGTTGTCCTGGGCTACACTCGCATGCTCGATTTAAAAAGTTTTATGAACACAAATAGTGGTTTATTTCTTTCTTGGTAATATAAGAATTGCAAATAGGCCAAGAGAGTGTAGCTTCTAATTGAAAAATCCAAAATGATCACACAATGTGAGCACTTCTTAATGTGTTGGGCCAGTAATGTTTGTTATATATAAATATACATGTTGGTGAAATAAAATGTTTTATATTGCAATTACTCCGATTTCGCATGTAATTTCACACACAAATCTCCCCGTGAATGAGAACTTAAGTAATGAATAAGAGTGAAAATAAGATATTGTCTAATCCACCAAGCGAATTTTAAACTCGGATTGAACCTTGAGAATAACTCGGTCGCGGATCAATAATTCGCCTACTGGCTTTAAGCTGGGATTTATTGGCCCGTTTACACAAGTACGGATCATACAAAGCGAGGATTTTGCATACGTTTTGTGTCAGTAGAAAGTTGATATTTTATAGGAAGGAAAAATAATGATCAAAAGAGCGAAGGGGCCGCTGTTTACCCCCTATGAAAAACAGGTTCTCACGGAGAAAGCCGAAAGCCATATGGAGATTTTGGACAATAAATGTAATAACTCGAAAACGATATTTTTGAAGCAGCAAACATGGAATCTTATAACACAGGAGTTCAATAACACGTGAGTAACATAATAAATATTTGTTGTTATATAAGATTTTGTAAATATGATAAGTAAGTTGTTATATGTTATACAACTGTAAGGAAAATCCTGTATATTAATATATATATGATCTATATTTAGCAATTAAGGCTTAACCAGCCATATATATTCAGTGATATCATGCGATATATTCTATAAGTTAGTTATTATTGCACGCTACTGCACGTGTTAAGATATAACAATTTATGATATTACATGTATGTCGTGGGTCTTTGGCGACAATGCGTATCAAATAAGATTTTACATAGATAATAAATAGTATTTTCCAGTTATCAAAGCACTGAAAGTGCTGATTGCAATAGTGTTGCGTATATCGAACTATCTTATCTGCTGCTGCTTTCTATATACACTAAGAATAGTTTTGTATTGACCCATCGACTTAAGTAGTTAAAAGTTTATGATAATGTTTCAACATTCAAATACACTCATACTTTTGTACTCGAGTAAAGTTTTTGTCACAATGCATTATGAATAATATATGTTAACAACCTACTTTAGAAGAAAATTATCGTTGTAAAATCTGCTTTGTTATATCGAATCTCGGTTTCTTTCTTATTTTGTCGTTTACGTAATGGATTGCAGGTGATAAACGTTTATAATAAGCTTAAAATGTCAAAGTCAGTCTAATCAAAATAACGTATAGATGTTGGTATTTCAGGGCCGGTGTAACTCCTCGCAGTAAGAAACAGTTGAAGAATTTATGGAAGAATATGAAATGTAGAGCAAAATACCGAGCGATGGCATCAATTCGATTTCTCAACACCAATTATGGCGATTTGAATTCAGGCAATGTTATACCGCAGGTACAAGGCGTAACGAATGTAGACAATAACGAACCTGAATTGCCGCTTAATTTTATCATAAAGGTTGGTACATATGTTCTGAACGTAATTAAATCAACTAAGATCTTTGTGTTTGCAATCTGAGGCTAATCTGACGGACGACGATAATCCAGGAAAAACAACTCTGATAAGCCATAAATGAGTAACGACAGTAGTCTTTTATGTCCGAATCTTAAAGATCAAGGTGACATAACGCTGCCTTGTATCACAATGGCATCTATGTCACTGTCACTTCATTTACCTAAATAGATATGTACGTACTTATATTTAGAATTCCACATACGATTATTTTATTTTCTCTCTGTAACAGGAAGAACCAAATGATGACGAGTCAGACGGATCTGTCCCTCACTCAACAGAACAACAATCACGTGACGAAATGAGCATGTCGGATTCGGCTTCTCCGGAACGGTCAAGGTCACCGGAAGCTTTAGATACCAATACACTACACCCTCTTTTAACAGATGCGACCAATGAAACTTCAGCAGAAGCGCAACATATCATACACGAGACTTCAGATTGTATAAACAATACACGGATTCCTACATATAAAGCCATTCAGCCAAAATATGCACTGAGTTCAACATTTCAGTCGCAGTTACGGCCAACCTATGCAGGTATAGGGTTAAATCCACCTCTTCACTTTTCCACAGCATCCAGTGAATCACCGACGAGTACATTTAGACAACCACAAACAACCTCTATACCACATGTTAAACTCAATAACAATTCTCCGTGTCAGCCATCAGCTCCAAACAAATGGCGGACGGAACCGACATGGACTTTAAACAGTTCTCAAAGCAGTGATAAAATTCTCGAAATGGCCGAAACGGAACACAAAAGAAAAATGGAAATGATGGAAAAAGAACATGCAAAGAAACTCGACATGATGGAAAAGGAGCATCAGAGAAAGTTAGAGCTATTTTCATTGAAAGAAGAAGTACTTCTGTTGAAAAAGCGAAAAGTTTTAAATAAATTAAGATCTAAGAACGAATCTAATACTATTTCAACAGGAAGTGAAATGCAACCGTTTTGATATTAAGTTAATTTCTTGGTTAAACGCCCCTTGGAGGATTTGAAAGCTAAATAATGTAGCATTGAAGCTTCTTGCACAGCGCTGAGTACAGTTTAAGGCGGGAGTAAGTTTATACATCACTCGGATCCAGCTTAAGTACAATGTAATTCTTGCTAATCTTTCACACGGGGATATTGCAAGAAATTAATACATGTGTGCGTTTTAATAAATATAATTATCCGTAAATGATGTACTGACAGTTTAATCGATTTAACAGTGCTCTAAACAGATTTTAAAATGCCTTTTTAAGTAATCATACTATATTTTAAAATGGGATTGATAAGCAAATTATTTACAAAGATATTCTTATAACATATTTTTTTGACTTTGTATTTTTAACTTAAGAGGTTTGTCAGCCATATATAACTTTGCTAAAAAAAGCATGTGTCACCATGGTTAATGTACATGCAGTAATAAACTACATTCAACTTGTTAATGACCGATGTTAATTTAAATATCGTAATTGTTAAACGTAACTTAAAAAAATAATCATTTTACATGTAGTTTTCTGAAGCATATCATGTTTGTCTGTCGTCCGTCTGTCCGTAAACCGTTCCTTGATAACGCTTTACAGGTCGCAATTTTCATTTGACATTTATGAAACTTGCTGATAAGGACCCCTGCAACTTGTAGATTTTTCAGTTGTTTTTTAAGGGTCAGTGGGTCAAAGGACAAGGTCACAGTGACCTCCGAAAGCAATTCCTTAATAACACTCTACATGTCACAATTTTCATTCAACTTTCATCAAACTTGCTCATTTGGTTCCCTGCAACTTGTAGATGATCCTTTTTGTTTTGGGGTCAGTGGGTCAAAGTTCAAGGTCACAGTGACCTCCGTTAGATTTTCCTTGATAACGCTATATAGGTCACAGTTTTCAATCAACGTTTATCAAACGTGCTCGAAAGGTGCCCTGTAAAATGTAGATGATCCCTATCGATTTTTGGGTTAGTGGGTCAAAAGTAAAAGTGACTCAAACTTTGAAAATCGTTTGCACTCAGTATCTTGAGATCTGTTAGACCCACAGCTTTTAAACGTCATAGGATGAGTGGTCTTACTAGTCTGACTAGATGATTCCTACTGTTTGGGGTCAGTGGGTCAAGGTCATTTCCTTGATAACATTGCAACATATTTTCACAAAACCTACTTATACCAGTCCAGCCAGCCTCTTGTTAACACGACATCACCATGTGTTTATGTATAATAGTGTCACCCCTACTTAAAGGGCCATCCATTTATGACTTGCCAACTATTTAGTTCAGACACAAGTCTGATACTCACGAAAATGTGTCCTAATACAAATGTAAATTTTGCGTTTCAGATATATTTTTTGGCCACAATTAATTGTGAAGTTAGCTGAATAGATATAAGTCACAAATACAGAAGGTGGAAAACTCTAATATAAAACTTCGATGCCACATGTGCAGACATGATCACATGGTCATATTACCTTACTCCTTCTCTTGAGACTTACTGAAACGTTGAGGGTTTAAATAATATAAAATTACAAATACTAAATGGTATCATACGTGTGTCCGTCGCCAGACGTTATAACCATGTCGATACACCACCGCAGATCAGTAGCAAAATATCTAATTTTACTCGTTATTTTGCACCGGTGATAAGTTGCTGCTAATTAATTATTGGACTCTTCTTTAATAAATCTTATTTTTATATCTTTCTAGATACGTGTAGTTATATTCTGGCAGAAAATTTCTTTGATTTCGAACCTATTCTGGCGTTAGCTAAATAAGCCGAGTGTTGACCTATTTCTTTGTCGTCAAATCGCGGAGAATGGTATAAGTATGCTAAATATATTTCAATAGACTGACATTATAAGGTTTTCGGCCAGTGCGACTACCCTAACTGTCACCGACTGCTGAAGTGCATTTTATTTTGCAGAATCATCCTAGTCCCACATAGATGTTATCAAAAACTGTATGTCAATTATTTGAAATTGAATGACACCACCCTACTTTCGGGACAGTTTCTGTGGTCACCGACCAAAACTCAAAGTTTCAATTACAAAATATTTCAGTTGTAATTTATATCCAGATTTGTGTCACCCCATTTCATTCATGCTCTATCATCTAGCAATTATTTTAAAAGAACTATTTCCGTATGTGTCCACTTATTTTCAGCCAATCAGCCACCAAACACAAGATCCGCAACTTCCCTAATAAAAATAGCCTAGTTCCCGTTCTCACCTATTTAGCATACTCATACCAAATGAAATGAATCACAGAAAAGTTCCTGTAATAGAACCACCATTCGGACTGGCATAAAGTGGTCTTGATATCAAAAAGATCTTTTTGTCGAGACCTTTTTACTATAACAAGAACCATTTGGCTCCAAAATGTTTTGTCTTAAGTAGCGAGACCGGTCTTGATATCAGGTGGTCTTTAAAGCGGACATTTACTGCATTTTGCCTCGAGTGGGTATTCGATTTATTCTTTGGAAGACAGATATACAGGAGCACTTGAAGTTTTTGTTATCAAAACAGTTTCTAAGGACCTCTTTGGTCTTTTTCACATTCATAATAATATCAGGTCTGAACTCGCCATAACATAGTCGTCATAACAAGAGTCAGCATCCATACTTTTACCCTTACAGTTTCAAAGGTAGTTCTAGGAAACGCTCTCATACTTTCTATCTTTTTCACGAACAAACAACTGCATTACATAGCATTTCAAAATATCTTTGTTAACACTCTACGCGTCGCTTTCTATGCCCGACTTTTCGGAGAATAAGGAAGGCTAAAGTAAACGCACCCTTCCGTTGGCATTGCATATTTGGTTAAAAGTTTTACATGCAAGCTACTTTCATGAACATATCTCAGTACATGTAACTACATATGGGATTGATTTGAAACTTTACGTATATGTTCAGGGGTATCAGACGAGCAAAGAAGACAACTCTTGTCTGAATTTAATTCAATTTATGACACTTGTTGGACTGAGACATTTTGCTTAAAAATTTGCATGATAGCAACATTATATTTACGTAGTGGTATCTGAAAGTCAAGTCAGGTAACTCTTGACTGAATTCGCTTCAAATTATGGCCCATGTTAGACTTACACATTTTGGTTGAAGTTATACAACCAAGGCACTATTATATACATAATCTCACTAGCCAGTAATGGGATTTATGTAAACTTCCCTTCTTGGGTATTAGACAATCAAGTTAGGTAACTCTTGACTGAATTTTATTCAAAGTATGACCCTTGTTGAATTTAGACATTTTCGTTAAAGTACTATCATGTACATATTACATAATAGCCAGTGATAGGATTAATTTGAAACTTAATGGAACTTTTCAGGTTTATCAGACAGTGAAGTGAGATAACTCTTAACCAAATTATTTCCCTTGTTCATCTTAGAAATTTTGGTAAAATATTTGCATGCAAACTCCTATCAGTCTCATTTCTCAATAACCCATGAGTGGATTGATTTGAAGCTTCAGTTAAGACTTCAGAGCGATCAGATATTCAAGTTACTTAGCTCTTGATTTAATTTATTGCAACATTATTAATTTTTTTGAAAAGTTTGTTAAAGTTTTTCATTTATGCTCATGTTGTGCTCATATCTCGATAATTACCTTTTTGATTCATTTGAAACTACAAGGAAATACCTTGGCGGGTATCAAACTAGATAACAAGACATGATCATAAAGATGAATGACTTTAATTTTAATAATATAACTTTAACGATTTTAAACCTTTTTGTCAGAAACGTTTTAATTATACTATCAAAGTGGTTCGAAGAGTCGAGCGTGCTGTCATGTGACAACTTGCGTTGAAACTTAATCACAAAAAAACTATTTATTATGTACATGATCGGTATAGATAATTGGTTATTGTGTGAAAGCCTTTGACGCTGCATCAAATCACAGATTATTGCTTTTCTTGATTTACATAAAAGTTTACCTTCTTTCTTTTATTGATTTCGTAAATGTTTGTCAGAAAATACAAGTCAATCTATGAGTAGAAAGCAATTTGGACATGTCGGATGAAAATCTACAATACCATATCAAAGTACGTCAGACTTGAGAAGAACAATTAAAATAAGATTAATAGTTGCTGGTATAGTGTGTGATGTATGACGCCATACCGCTTAATGACGTCATAAACTATGGAACAATCACCAACGACTACGTAGTTGCAATTAGTAGGCATTTCAATTTATAAGCTACTGATCTGTTTTTTTGGCTAAATTATTTTAGAGGTAACTACATAAAGAAACAACTATATACAAAATCGTTCGGTAGCGCCCCCAGACCATTCCTTTTGTTACTATGGAGTTGATAAACTACCAATATAATATTGTAATTTCAATCTTCGAATATATATTGGTGCAAGATGTCTAACCCTTCATTTTGACAAAATTAAAAAAAAAGTTGAAGCTGAAAAAGTTATCACGTCTGTATCAGAAATTTTTGTATAAGTATAAGTAAATTAGATTAGATATTTAAGATTCTAAGCTAAATATTACTAAAATCTGATTATAGAATTTTTTACGATCACAAAATGTGGACGTTAGTTACCTATCAAATGCTGAAAATCAAAATTGTGCATAATTGTGAAAATGTGTAAGTTGACAGATATATGTAAAAGACGACTTAAACTGTTGGTCACATGATATGTCGCAACAAAAGTAAGATAACACATGAGAACAAATCGAGGCGATTCACTAACTTAGCTGTCTATAAAGGGGAATCAAAGGCGCCGCAAATAATTCTTTTTTTAATATATTTTTTTGGTACCATGTAATGCATTTGAATAAAGCATTTTGATCACCTCATCTTTAATGTCTTGATACCTACGGCGAATTGAAAATAACAAATGCAATGGTTAGACAACTTATCCGACGTAGATTATAATCTCCTTGGATAAAGATACTAACATATTCTACGGTTATTTGCAACATTAGACATATATTTAATCAAGTGCTTCTGATTTGACATCTAAATAGTAAAATTTGTACATTTATAACAATATTTTCGCATTTACGGTGGTCTTTGGTCAGTTTATAGGTGTCTTCGGGTAAATACTTTGTCCGGCAATTTTTGTTTTGGAGTCAATAATATTTCTGCTTTTATTTAAGCAATTTTACACTTTTCAAAACGGATGTTATTTGTGATATAGGAATAGGTAACTATGTGTCATAATATGGATTCTTGATGTTTCAATTTAATTATACTTCATAATTCATATTCCAGTAGTGGCTCTAAGAAGTACACGCACGCAAAGACCGAAACAAACACTATGACCGTTTTTCATACTCTGGTATAAAATTTGTTTTCAAAGATTTCCTTTAAAATTGACCTGTATCACTACTAATATTTTCATGATGAGTAGTTCCAAAATCGCTCAAAAAATGAAAATAATATGCGCTAAACAAGTGTAAACAAGTGAGCAACAGTGATTCTCTAAACAGTACAGAAATATATATTATCATTTATTGTAGTCAACCGGGTAAGAACAGAATCTCTGACTGACTATGTACAGAGTAAGGAAGTTCGTGTGTTTTACCAATGTCTTGTTCAATTTTCCTTGAATTATCTGATTCATTGTAATCATCGTTCCTTCTGTTTGTCGTAACATATTATACGATATTCAGTGTTTCCTACATAATATTAATTGCAAAGCTGAAATTTTTTCCATGAAGATTGTTCCATGGTTCAAGCCTATACCGAAAACTGTTGGAGGCTTGCTGGAATTTGATACCTTTGATATTTTTCTGTGTTTATTTTGGTTTCCTTGATTTTTTTTAAATTTTGAAAATACATGTAGCTAACCTAAATGATTTTTATTTTAAATGTATGAAGTATTCAAGGTGTCCTATCTTTGTCATACACCCGAATCATACACGAGTCTTTTTGTTTGTTGTCTCTATACCCATCATACTCCCAAGTCCTTTCTGGAACATGAGGTATGCCGCACATTTCATCGGCTCATGCAAGGCAGACTAACAGATTGAACCACATTCATAATGCAATTATGCATTTGTGAAATATATGTCGTGTGCATCTAAAATATCTCGATGTATTTTAACATCCAATGCTGACACCTGCTATGAGTAATTATGTGCTGTGTGTATGAAGGCTCTATTTCAGGACTAGTAAACATAACGACATAATTTCTAAATCTCAAGGGCACAGTTAATATGAAAATATCTATGAGATTTTATAACATAACATTGCGAGGAGTGTTAACCAATAATTTCTATATCTAGCAAACACAACCAACGCAGAATTTATTCCAGAGTACAAATTTCCAACAGATTTTTACATGCCTGGCAGAAGTCTGTAAAAGCCTGGCAACTGTTGAAATTGTTTAAATACGTAGGCCAGAAATATTTCAAGCACTGTCTGGATATTTTCCAGTAGAAACGGTGTTATAGTTTGAATAATTGAATAGATGAACGACGGTCACAACACAGGAAAAATGAAGATGGCAAATGGGAGAAGACAGTATCTATTAACTTCATTAGCCCTGTTATTATATGGAAAGCATTTTACCGTATGTCCATAATAGGAGAGGATATATTTCAATGATTTTAACACAGACGAATTTACAACTCCTATAACAATAACAAGAAATAACAATATCCGTTTTAAAAGTACAATGTATAAACTTTTATCAATTTAAAAAGAAATCATATTGACTTAAAAACTTTCCTTCCAGAAGATTTCCATACACAACATAAGACAACCAAATATGACAGAATATTGTTATAAAAGTACAGTTGTTAATATATAGATGTCAAATCAAAAACAATTTACTGAAAAAGACTTTACAATTTTGCAAAGAGCATGTAAATATCTTTATCCAAAGAATGTATCTGTGTTCGATTAGGAATTTAACCGTTGCATCTAGCATTTTCATAAAAAAGCACAATTCAGCGGAGGTATAAAAACAATTAGGATTATCTAAATATTTAGCCTTATTCAAATATACGAGTTACCTGATACAAAAAATAAAATAAACAAAAAAAAACCGAACGCTTTCTGGACTTTTGATGCTTCGCATCTTTTCTTGTTTTCCTCTTTGCATACAGCCTAGGGAATCGCCTCGATTTGCTTCCTTTTTGTCGCGACATATCATGTCACCAGCAGTTAAAGTCGTCTTTTATATCTATCAACTTATACATATTTCACATTTAGGCATAATTTGATTTTCAGCGTTTGATAAGTAACTGATGTTGTTGTTTTGTGAAAGTAAAAATCTTATAATAAGCTTTCACTAATATTTCGCTTAGAATCTTAACAAATGTCTTATCCAATTTATTTATACGAAGGGGGTTCAAAACATACTGATACAGATGTCATAACTTTTTCAGTTTCAATTTGTTTTTCTGGAAATATTTTGTGAAAATGAAGGGTTAGATATCTTGCACGAATAGATATTCGAGAAATGAAATTATCATATTATATTAATGCTTTATTATTCCATAGTAACACAAGGATTGACTTGAGCATGCAACTCAGCGATTTTGTATATTGTTGTTTCCTTGTGGGCTACATGTAAAAGAATCTCGACAAATATAACCTGACCAAACCTTACTAGTTACGTTAGATACATCACACACTATGCCAGCCACAGTTACTCTTACTTTAACAACTCTTCTCAAGTCTGACATACTTTGGTGTTGTATTGTATATTTTCATCTGACATGTCCAAATTGTTATCTACTCGTAGACTGTCTTGCACCTTCAGACGAACTTGTAAGAAATCAAGAAAAGAAAGAAGGTAAACTTTTATGTAAATCAAGAAAAGCAATATGCTGCAATTTGATGCAGTGTTGAAGGCTTTCACACAATAACCACTTATCTATACTGAATGATCATGTACATAATAAATAAAGTAATATCTCAAATAGTTAAGTCAACAAGAATGAAAAATTAAACTGAGTTTCTAAGTCGAAAAGGGCCATAATTCAAATGATATCCTTGACAGAGTTACCTTCTCCTGTCTACATTTGGAGATCATGATGGTTAAGAAGTATTCCAACTTTCAAAGTAATATCTCAAACAGTTCAGTCAACAACGGACCGGTACGACAAACTTAACCAAGATTTTAAGTGGATAAAGGGTCTTTTTTAAAAGTCCTTGACAGAGTTACCTTCTCTTGCCTACAGATAGGGGTAATGATGCAAACAAGTATTCCATGTTTCAAAGCAATATCTCAAGGGGTTAATTCAATAAGAGGATCAAGAACATATTCAATGTATTTTTAAGTCAAACAAGAGCTGTCGGTAGGACAGCGCGCTCGACTTTTTAGTGCTTGTCTATAAAACAAAACTTTGACAGTTGAGGGCTCATAAGACTTTAACTAGTAATTTCTAAGTACAAATCAAGAAATATTTTCACAGAGTTATCTTTTCTTGCTTACAGATAGGTCTCATGATAATACATAATAAGTACTCCAACTTTCAAAGTAATATCTCAAATGGTTAAGTCATCAAGTGGACAAGAATGAAAATTTTAACTGAGTTTCTAAGTCAAAAAGGGCCATCATTCAAATAAAATCATTGACAGAATTACCTTCTCCTACCCATGTTTTGGGATCATGATGGTTTATAAGTATTCCAACTTTCAAATTAATATCACAAAACAGTTTAGTCAGAAAGTGGACTGGTACGAAAAACTTAACCAAGATTCTAAGTCGATAAAGGGCCTTAATTTTTAAAACAAATCCCTGACAGAGTTACCTTCTCTTGTCTACAGATGGGGGTAATGATGTAAACAAGCATTCAAAGTTTCAAAGCAATATCTCAAAGGGTTAAGGCAATAAGTGGAGTTTACCCATATTCAATGTATTTTCTAAGTAAAAAAGGGATGATAATTCTGTCAAAAACATTGACAGAGTTATGTACTCTTGTCTGTTGATGAAGGTCATAATGGTTAACAAGTATGGTTAGTTTCAAAGGAATACCTCCAATGGTTTTAAAATAAAATTAGGTGGTACGAAAAACTTAACCTAGCTCAATACACTTTCAAGTCAAAAAAGGGCCATAATTCTGTCAAAAGCCTTGACAGAGTTATGTACTCTTGTCTGTAGATGGAGGTTATGATGGTAAACAAGTATGGTAAGTTTCAAAGCCATACCTCTAATACTTTTGAAATAAAGTGGGGTGGTACGGAAAACTTAACCAAGGTGTGACGCCAACGCCAACGCCGACGCCGGGGCGAGTAGGATAGCTCCCCTTTTCTTCGAAAAGTCGAGCTTAAAAGGGGCATAATTCTGATAAAACCTTCACACAGTTATGAACTATTGTCTGTCTGGAGGTATTCTTAATGAATAAATATGGCAAGTTTCAAAGCAATATCTATAAACGTTTTGAAATAAAGTGGGGTGGTACGAAAAACTTAACCAAGCTCAATGCACTTTCTTAGTCCAAAAAGGGCCAAACTTGTGACAAAAATCTTGACAGAGTTATGTAAATGGTAAACAAGTATGGTAAGTTTCAAAGCAATACCTCTAATAGTTATCAAATAATGAGGTGGTACGTAAAACTTAACCAAGGTGTGACACCAACGCCGACGCCAAGGCGAGTAGGATAGCTCCCCTTTTCTTCGAAAAGTCGAGCTAAAATCAGTCTATGCATCTTGAAATTACAGTCACGACATGAAAAGCTGGTATAATACCCTGTATCACGTGTGAACTTCACCCAATCTTAGTCTGGAATTTACTTTTCAAACTGTTTTATATGTGCATTTTCAAATTGAAAATTGTAGTGCTTTTTCATACATACGATAAGCAATTTATTTACTCCATTTATAATCTAAACCAGTAATGGTGCCATATGAAGAGGAACAGTCAAGAAACAAGTAGGACTCAAACCGGCAACGTCCTGGGGCCGTTTTATCAACATACTTACGCCAACGTTTTGGCGTAAGTTCTGGCGTAACTACAAAGTTTGGCGTAAGGAGCGTTTTATTAACAGCTGGCGTAACGTAAAGACGTAGAAATTGGCGTAACTTTTGCACCATGTCAAGAGCAGGCGCAAGTAGTTACGCAAGTCAAAATCAAGATGGCGGCTATCGTCGATTGAAAAAGAAAATCTGCCTCTAGTACAATTTACTTTACAGTAGTGGATGGTGTAACACCTTAAAACAATAATTTTCACAACTTCTTACTTTCACGGTAACCAAGCAAGCGAAATAACTGGAAACAAGGGTAAAAATACATTTCTTTGCAGTATCACTTTTACCAACTTTATTAAAAGTGGTTTTAGTGATTCTACATTTTGTAGAAATACTTTCTAAACAATTGTAATTGTTTTTAAAGATGGATGAACTTCAAATTCCCTAAGAAACGTCTGCATTTCCCCGTTGTCTTCTGTTTCCGCGATCCCGGAAGAAACAGTTTGTTTGCACAGATCATCTAAAATCCGTGCAGATGTATTTAGGAAATCGATTTAGGGGTTGTAAATGTAATTAAGAACTATTATCTCACTTCCTTACAGTGTGGAGTCAGCTTATCGGCTTACACAGGTAGAAATTACATTTTAAATAAAAAAACCAAACAGGAATTTGCTGAAAAGAGTTAAATGTTAATTAATTAACTTTTTTCTATCGATGTAACTTTAATGAATAAACATCTACCAAGTGCATGATTTGAACCCACAACCTCCTGCTTGCAAGTCAGACACTTTAACCAATTGAGCTAACCGGGCTTCTGGATACTCTGAACTTGAAGCCTAGGACCACTACACGTACTAACCGGGCTTCTGGATACTCTGATGCCTAGGATTTCAACATCTGTATTAAAAGTTTCTGTCATGAGCACGAGGTTCAGATCGAAATATCCGTCACCGAGGGTAACTGTTTTGCCGAGTTCCCACAAAACAGTTACCCGAGGTGACGGATATTCCCATCTGATATTCTGACGTTGTGTTTAGGAAAGTGACGTCACAATGTTTATAACGCTACGTCATAAGTAATTCACGAGAGTCGTCTGGCAGGGGCGCCAGACCGGTTTTTCCGGCATGGGCAAAATCACCAGAAATGCCGATCCGATATGCAAGACAGATATTACTTTTTTTGTATTAAAATGTATAATAATGAGCTGATGCGGAGCTGGCCAGGCCCAAACCCCGTGTGATATAGCTACAATAAGTGATGTCAAACAGTTTAATGAATTTAGTAAGAACATGATAATCTATCTTTCATGATAGACGGTCATGGGTTAGAGTCACTTTGTAGATGTTTTCTCCCTAAAGTTACTTTATAATTACTGACATGCAATGCAGCATTTGTACTTTTCACCAAGCAAAACTCAAATCTTTGTATCATATATTAGAGGGTGAATACCATAATACAGCACTTGTACTTCCAAGCCATTGAGCAAGCTTTTATGGTGACATGGTAGAGTGTCGGCTTAACAAACTGAACATCCTGAGTTTGAATCCTGCTTGCATGTGGTTGATTTTCATGATAACATGACGATATTTGTTTGTTTTGAGTGGATATGGAATATATCTCACCGAGAAGTGTTACAATTGTAATGTTTTCATGAGCGCGAGATAAAATGTGAAAATTGTATCCCTTTGAGTTGAGATATATTCCATATCCACGCAAAACAAATAAATTTTCTTTTTATTTTATGCTAACTATCAAAACAAAAGCAAAATTATGTATATCCGCACTGCTTAAAGCACTGCTTAAAAAAGTAGTTCCAGCAGACCTATAGACACACGAGATAATAATATCGACCCACACTGTGACCTGATATATTCGGTGAATATATATCATCAAATTCTATATTTCACTCATATAACAGTATTTCATTAGTTAGCATAATATAAATTTTAGGAACCTATTGAATAATTTTTTTTGTTGAAATTTAATGACCCCCTGGGTCAATGACTGTATTTTAGCTGGTTTGCAATCGATGAACCTATGTGGTACACGTATTTTTGTAGCTGGAGCAAATAAAAAAATCGATTGTTCATTCACAATTTACTTATACTATTGGTTGACCTTTACTTTATTTTACTTTTATGTTAATATTTTTCACAATACCCTTTTTATAAAGGAATGAAAATCCTTAGTACTAAAACTATTCTTATTTTTATGTTTTACCTAAACAATGACTTGGTGACATAGTATTTGTTCATCTGTATTACTCTTCGTCTCATCAATGGTAGACATTTATGCAGTTTTGGGACCGATCATGATTTTTTATTAACAGAAATGCCTTTTATTTTATCATATTTGATTGTTTTCGTTCTATTTTTTCATATTTTCATCACATAATGTGATAAATTCGTAGAAATTTTTTTTTATTTTGCCTTTTTTGCATGTATATTCATTTGAATATTCTAGAATCGTCAATCGTATACTCCACATTACGACTCAAACTTTACGGGAATAGCTATTTTAAGGAAGGCTCGAGGACGCATTTTTGTAAGTGAACTCCGGGATATGAAGTTCAATTGTGCTTGACTTTCTCGAGGAATGTTGGAGGCGTAAATCACCCGTAACAAATCTTTAAACAATTGGTTCATACATAAATATGGAGTACCGTGCAGTGTAAACCTGTGCTAATATATACAATTTTGCAAGCTGCAACTTTGAAATCAGAGATCGTACAAATTCTAGTTCATGTTAAAATATAGTTTCCCGGTCTGAATCGGCGGGGAGGGGGAGAACCAATCTGACCCCCACTCCTACGCCTATTTGGTTTTCTTGTCCATTTGCGAAAACAGATGATTGCGTCACCTGGCACCTAGACTGTCCCACTTTCTAGGGAGATATAGTGTCAGTTTTTGGTCATGAAATATGTTTTATCGCCCAAGTTTATTTCTTTTTTTAAAAGAACTAGTTTATGATTTTAAGAAGAATTCCACATCATTAAAATTATCCAAGGGGTTGCCTCTGTCCTTTAAAACAACCCATGGCATACGAACCTAATCAACTTTATCTATTTCCTGCAATTAGTCCATTTCTTACTGGAGTCGTATTCAAAATGACACCTTGGGTGCAGCTCGAGGAACCTCTTTTGCTCCTCGAAAAATTTATCCTTACTCTAGGTTACTCGACCCTTCATTACGTTTATGAATACCAATCGCTCCCCATTGGAGGAAATGCATCGACCGTTAGCCAATTCCATTGTAAAAGTAAATCTTTGTTCGAGTTTGAGTCGAGGAACCTTTCTGAATATATCCATAAGTATTTTTTTAGTTTTATTCTTTAAGTTCTTACTTTATTTGTATTTATTATGTTATTTAGGTTTTTTTTTTTAATTTACCTTTCCTATTTATTATTACAATGTATTTATTTTCCGGTCTTTTTTCCCCCTACTTTTATCAGATTAAAGAGCTGCAGATCAGAGATGCAGTACTTCCAATACACCTAAATGAACCATGACTGATTGTGTTAGTGCTTGCATTTCTAAATAGGTCTTATTCTTCATTCTAACATGACTCAAGATTTTGTTTTTAAATACAAAGAGTAGAAAATGTATGTTATATTAAACCATAAACAACGCTGGAACCGATATGCTGTAAACATGACGTCATATTGCGCCGCATGACGTTAAATGGGCGATCACGTAGAAAATAACGCTTTGTTTTTATTCACCTTTTGTAATATCTGGTCATGTTTGAATCGAAATAACATCCTTTTCAGCGTTGTTTTCGTCTAATTAACAATGATTTGTTGTACTGATGCGCAGTTATAAACCACTCCGGCCTTCGTGGCTAATTACTGCGTATCAGTGCTCCAAATCATTGCTCATTTAACGATGAACACCGTTTGAACAGATGTTATTTCATAATTCTAATATCACTCTTACGATTTTGTCTCTATATACAAAGAATAGAAAAATTATGTTATATTAAACCGTAAACAACGCGGGAACCGATATGCTGTAAACATGACGTCATATTGCGCCGCATGACGTTAAATGAGCGTTCGCGTAGAAAATAACGCTTTGCATTTATTCACCTTTTGTAATGTCTGGTCATGTTAAAATCGAAATAACATCCTCTTCAGCGTTGTTATCGTCTAACAAACAATAATTTGTCGTACAGATGCGAAGTTATAAACCACTCAGGCCTTCGGCCTTCGTGGCTAATTACTGCGTATCAGTACTCCAAATGATTGTTTATTTATGAAATAACATCCGTTCCAGCGGTGTTAGTCGTGTAATAGACAATGATTTGGAGTGCTGATACGCATTAGTTAGCCACGAAGGCCTGCGTGGTTAATAACTGCGCATCAGTACAACAAATCGTTGTTAATTAGACGAAAACAACGCTGAAAATACGTACGATCAGACGTTTAAGTTACTTTTATCTTGATTAAATTTAATGCAACATGATGAATTTTCTACAATTGGAAATTTTGTTTTAGGTTTTTCTTTCATGCTATGCTCATATCTCAGTAATTACCTATTTGATTCATTTCAAACTACAAGAAAATCCTGATATGCATCGACGTTGAGAACAAGAAATGGTCATTACTTTATTCAAATTATATTATTACAAGAGCTGTCAGTGGGACAGCGCGCTAGACTTTTTTCAGTGCTTGCCAATAAACGAAACTTTGACAGAAAAAAGCAAAACAAGGGTCTGTAGAAACAAGGGTCGTTGGTAGCAAGTTATTAAGTTAAGAGTTATCTAACTTAGTTATTTGATATCTCTGAAAATTACAGGAAAGTTTCAAATTAATTCTATAAGTGTTTAATGATATGTGTGCATGACAGTGCCAGTTGCACACAGGACCTCAACTAAGATTTTCTAAGAACAATAAAAAAAAAACCCACTTTTTTTCAGGGTACGAAAAATTTCAGCAAGTTTCATGTTCTTTCAAAGTCGAAAAAGGGACATAATTCTGAGAGAGAGAAAACCTTGCCAGAGTTATGTACCCTTGTCTGTTGATGTAGGTAGTAATGGTAAAGAAGTCTTTTAAACTTTCAAAGCAATTTGTCTACTGGCTTTGAAATAATGAGGTGGTACGAAAGACTTAACCGACGTGTGACACCAACGCCGACGCCGAGGCGAGCAGGTAGCTCCCCTTTTCTTCGAAAAGTCGAGCTATTAATTCTAGTCATATATTAACTCTTAATGAACTAAAATGTCATTTTTAACATTTTTAAACCTTTTTGTGTTTTAATGTTTTAATTGTACTATTAAAGATGTTCGAAGAGTCGAGCGAGCTGTCATCTGACAGCTTGTGTTGAAACTTAATCACAAAATAATATTTATTATGTACATGATCACTGATTACAGCTAATTGGTTATTGTGTGAAAGTCTTCAGCACTGCATCAAATTACAGCATTATATAGCTTTTTCTTGATTTACATTAAAGTTTACCTTCTTTCATTTCTTTATTTCATGAAAATTTGTCTGAAGGTACAAGACAATCAATGAGCAGACAGCAGTTTTGACATGTCCAGATGAAAATCTACAATAAAACATCACTGATAGTATGTCAGACTTGAGAAAAGTAATTAAAATAAGAGTAGTACTTGCTAGCGTAGTGTGTGATGCATGACGTCATACCGTTCAATGACGTCAAAGCTATGTCATCAACGTAATTGCAATTAGTAGGTGTTTCAATAACCTATTGGTCATGTTATTTTGGCGAGTTTCCTTTAAATGTAACTACACACAAAGAAACAGCAATATACAATTTGAAACTAAAATATCATGTTTGTATCAGAACTGTCTGAAACCCTATCGTATAAATAAATTGGATTAGATATTTGTTAAGATTCTAAGCTAAATATTACTGAAAGCTAGTTAAAAGCTATTTACTATCACAAGATTACGACGTTAGTTACTTATCAAATGCTGAAAATCATAATTGTGCATAATTGTGAAATATGTGTAAGTTAAAAGATGTAAAAGAGGACTTAACTGCCTGTGACATGGTATGTGGCAACAAAAATAAGATAACGCATGGGAACAAATCGAGGTGATTCCCTAAGGTGCTTATAAGGGTATAACAAGACAGGAATTGATACAAGACATCAAAGGCGCCGCAAAGAAATTTTTTTGCTGGTTTTTGGTATCAAAGAATACATTTGAATAAGGCATTTAGATCATCTCATCCTTAATGTATTTACTAGTGTACCTACATCGAAATTTGCGTTTTATGGATCACATTGGAAACAAATTGATGCAATGGTTAAATAACTTAATATCTGCCGTATATTTGGATAAAGATACTTAATATATGTTCATCAGTGCTTTGCAAATTTAATGAAGTGTTTCTGGTTTGATATCTTAATATTAAAATTTATAACAATATTGTCACATTTGCGGATGTCTTTTGGTAGCCTCTTCGGGTAAACACTATGCCCGGAAAGATAAGTTTTGTATTTCTACTTTTTTATGTAATGTTTAAATTTTACACAAAAAAACAGATGTTATTTTCGCTACAGGAATATGTAACTATGTTACGCCAATTGGTGCAACCTGTTTCAATGATGTTTCGACTTGACTTGACTTCAAATTTCGCTTCTCTTTTGAAGACAAGTCACTTTATTCCAGCACAGGCCTTATGCAGCATACGTTAAGAGAAAAACAAACATTATAACTGTTTTTCATATTTTGGTATCAAATGAGTGTTCAAAAGATATCCTTTAAAATTGACCTAGTATCACTGCTCAACTGCAGTTCCAAATTCGCACAAATAAATGTAGTAAAAATGTGATGAGCTAAAAGTGTATGAGCAACAGTGACTCACTAAACAGTACAGAAATATTTATTAACGTTTATAATGGTCTATCGCGTAATAGCAGAGTCCCTGACTGCAATATGTACAGAGTTAGAAAGTTCATGTGTTCTACCAATGTCATCTTCAATTTTCCTTAAATGATCTGATTCATTGCAATCATCGTTCCTTCTGTTTGTGATAACACATTACACGGATTGCAGTGTTTCCTAGAAAATATTCTGCGCTATGATCAAAATGTTTCTAATGGAATTGGTTCTTGCCCCGCCCCAAAAAAGCGTAGGAAGTTTTCAAGCTACCACTTAAATACTTATGGCTAGGCTGAAATGGATTCCATGATTATTGTTCAATAGTTCAAGCCTATACCGAAACATGTTAAAGGCTATGCTGGAATTTGATACCTTTGTTATGTTTCTGTGTTTGTTTTGGTTTGCTTAATATATTTTTTAATTTTGAATACATATACATATAGCTAACCTAAATGTTTTTTTAAAATATATGAAGTTTTCAAGTTGTCCTATCTGCTCCCGAATCATACACGAGTCCAGTGACAAGGTACATGCATTTTTTTGTTTGTCGTCTCTGGACAAATCATACTCCCAAGTCCTTTCCGGAGCATGAGGTATGCCGCACATTTCATCGGCTCATGCAAGGCAGACTAATTGATTGAAACACTTTCATAATGCAGTATGCATTTCAGAAATATTTGTCGTGTGCAATCATCTAAAATATTTAGATGTATTTTAACATCCAATGCTGACACCTGCTATGAGTAACTATGTGCTATGTGTATAAAGACTCTATTTTAGGACAAGAATAACTTTGTTGTTCAACTTAAAGACATTCTTTCTAAATACTATCAATATACAAAGATCTATGAGATTCCATGATGAAACATTGCGAGGAGTATTAAACAATCATTTCCATTTTTAGAAAGAAAACCCACGCAGAAACACCTTACTAGAGATCACATTCCAGAGAATTTAATTCCAATACGTTTTTGCATGGCCTGAAATATACTTTATGGAATAGCCCGGGAACTGTTGAATAACAATTTAAATAGGTAGGCCTGAACTTATTCAAGCACTGTCTGGATATTTTCCAGTAAAAGCGGTATCATAGTTTTATGAATTACACAGATGAACGACGATCACAATTATACCGATTCAGACAAGGAAAAATGAAGATGGCATGTGGTAGAAGACAGTAACCTATACTTTCACTGGTACCGCCCTTATGGGCGAGTCCTTTTATGGGATGCATTTTGCCGTTAGTCCATAGTAAGCGAGGTCATAAATGCTTAAACATTTCTTTCAACAAGAGCTGTCACATGACAGCACGCTCGACTATTCGAAAGCTTGTTGGTAAAATGGGGTTTTTGTCTAAGAACAGGAGTATTGTGTAATTGTCTATAAGAATTAAGGTCAAAGATATGAAACTTGTTCAAAGACCTTAGTAAAAGTACATTGCATTCAAGGCCTTACTCTGGATTCTGCAAGCCAACTGGAGGGAGGATGGGGGGGGGATAATTTCAAAGAAATACATGACCTTGTATATTTGATCTGAATAATTTTGTAACTTTTCAAAATTGATATGTATAGAATTAAAAAGCATGACCGCTTCATGCTGCTAATTATTCTATGACTTTCAAAAGAAAGCCATTTTGAGTATTTCCATTTTAGTCTGGAAAAACTGTGACAAAATTCTAAGTTAAAAAGGGCATAAATATGTCAAAAATCAAAAACATTGGTGAAGATGTTGACAGTAAATACATTCGATAGTATTCTATCTTTAACAAAACATTCAAGTTAAAAAGGGACACAATCTATTAAAAATCAAAACAGAGTTATGGGGATTGTTTCTCAGGTGTAGATGTTGATGGTAAACATATATTTTGAGTTTCAAGTCAATACCTTATATAGTATTCAAGATATTTGAATTTACAAAAAAAAATACCAAAACTTCTAAGTTAAAAAGGGGCAAAATCTGTCAAAAATCAAAACAGAGTTATGGGAATTGTTTCCTCAGGTGTATAATGTTGATGGTAGACACATACTTTGAGTTTCAAGTCAATACCTTTATATAGTATTCAAGATATTTGAATTTACAAAAAAAACAACCAAAACTTCTAGTTAAAAAGGGGCTAAATCTGTCAAAATCAAAACAGAGTTATGGGAATTGTTTCCTCAGGTGTATATGTTGATGGTAGACACATACTTTGAGTTTCAAGTCAATACCTTCGATAGTATTCAAGATATTTGAATTTAAAAAAAACTTTAACCAAAAAATTCTAAGTTAAAAAGGGGCATCAATCTGTCAAAAATCAAAACAGAGTTATGGGGATTGTTTCCTCAGGTGAAGATGTTGATGGCAGACACATACTTTGAGTTTCAAGTCAATACCTTTGATAGTATTCAAGATATTTGAATTTATAAAAAACTTTAACCAAAAATTCTAAGTTAAAAAGGGGCATAAATCTGTCAAAAATCAAAACAGAGTTATGGGGATTGTTTCCTCAGGTGAAGATGTTGATGGTAGACACATACTTTGAGTTTCAAGTCAATACCTTTGATAGTATTCAAGATATTTGAATTTATAAAAACTTTAACCAAAATTTCTAAGTTAAAAAGGGGCATAAATCTGTCAAAAATCAAAACAGAGTTATGGGGATTGTTTCCTCAGGTGAAGATGTTGATGGTAAACATATAGTTTGAGTTTCAAGTCAATACCTTTGATAGTATTCAAGATATTTGACTTTATGAAAAACTTTAACCAACGCAGACGCCGACGCCGACGCCGACGCCGACACCGACGCCGACGCCGACGCCGACGCTGGGGCGAGTGCAATAGTCTCCTTATTCTTCGAATAGTCGAGCTAAAAACCACATTGTTTTCAAAATGATTTTTACTGCAAACAAATTTTAAAAGAAATATTCCAATACCGAAAATAACAACAACTGTTTTAAAAAAATGTAAACTTATATCGTTATATAACAAGAGCTGTCAGTAGGACAGCATGCTCGACTTTTTTAGTGCTTGCCAATAAAACAAAACTTTGACAGTTAAGGGCACACAAGACTTTAACTAGGAATTTCTAAGTACAAATCAAGAAAGTTTTTCACAGAGTTATCTTCTTTTGCTTACAGATAGGTCTTACAATGGTAATATCAAAGTAATATCTCAAATGGTTAAGTTAATAAGTGGACAAGAATGAAAATTTTAACTGAGTTTCTAAGTCAAAAAGGGCCATAATTCAAATAAAATCCTTGACAGAATTACCTTTTCCTGCCCATGTTTGGGAATCATGATGGTAAACAAGTATTCCAACTTTCAAATTAATATCTCAAACAGTTCAGTCAAAAAGTGGACTGGTACGAAAAACTTAACCAAGATTCTAAGTCGATAATTTTTAAAAACAAATCCCTGACAGAGTTACCTTCTCTTGCGTACAGAAGGGGGTAATGTTGTGAAATAGCTTAAAAGTTTCAAAGCAATATCTCAAAGGGTTAAGGCAATAAGTGGATTTAACCCATATTCAATGTTTTTCTAAGTCAAAAGGGCATAATTCTGTCAAAAACCTTGACAGAGTTATGTCCTCTTGTCTGTTGATGAAGGTCGTGATGGTAAACAAGTATGGTTAGTTTCAAAGCAATACCTCCAATGGTTTTGAAATAAAGTGAGGTGGTACGAAACACTTAACCAAGCTCAATACACTTTCTAAGTCAAAAAAGGGCCATAATTCTGTCAAAAACCTTGACAGAGTTATGTACTCTTGTCTGTAGATGGAGGTTATGATGGTAAACAAGTATGGTAAGTTTTAAAGCCATACCTCTAATACTTTTGAAATAAAGTGGGGTGGTACGAAAAACTTAACCAAGGTGTGACGCCAACGCCGACGCCGACGCAGACGCCGACGCCGACGCCGGGGCGAGTAGGATAGCTCCCCTTTTCATAGAAAAGTCGAGCTAAAAATCATATTGACTTTAAAACTTCTCCTTCCAGACCTATTTTACCAAAAGATTTCCATACACAACATAAAGACACCCAAATATGACAGAATATTGTTATGAATGTACATTGCTTAATAATAGATTTCAAATAAGAAACATTTATTGAAAAAAAAACCGTAACTATACAATGTTGCTAAGAAAATGTAGATATCTTTATACAAGCAATACATTAATGGTGGAAAAGTAATCTAACCGTAACATCTAGCATTTTCATGTGCTTTTAATAAAAAAGCAAAATTGGGCCTAGGTTTAAGGACATTAATTTGATCTAAATGCCTTATTCAAATACATAACCTAAAACAAAACAAAAAATAAACAAATAAAGGAATTCTTTCCGGCACCTTTGATGGCTCGCATCTTTTCTTGTTATCATCTTTGTAAAAAGTCTAGGGAATCGCCTCGACTGGCTTCCATGTTTTACCCTTTTTGTGTTGCCATATATCATATCACAAGCAGGTAAAGACATATTTCACAATTAAGTACCAATTAGATTTTCAGCATTTGATAAGTAACTAACGTCGTAATTTTGTGATAATAAATATCTTATAGGTTAGCTTTCTTAAATGTTAAGTTGGTTTTCTTGAAATTTTGTCCAAATGAAGAGTTAAACATCTTATGCTTACAGATATTCGAAAAATGAATAATAAATCGTATTACGGTGAACTTTATCAATTCCATAGTAACAAAAGGAATGACTTGAGGGCGCAACCCAGCGTTTTTGTATATTTTTGTTTCTTTGTGTGGTTACATTTCAATGAATCTCGACAAAAATAAACTGGCCAATAGAATATTGAAACACCTACTAATTGTTATTCGTTGGTGCCATAGTTTTGACGTAGCTTGATGTCATACATCACACACTAGACCAGCAACTTTTATCCTCATTTTAATTACTCTTATCAAGTCTGACATACATTTAAGTATTTTAGATATTCATCTGACATGTCCAAAATGCTATCTACTCATTGATTGTCTTGTACGTTCAGACAAACTTTCATGAAATAAAGAAAAGAAAGAATGTAAACTTTAATGTAGCCAAAATCAAGAAAAGCACTATGCTGTAGTTTGATGCAGTGCTGAAGGCTTTCACACAATAACCAATTAGCTATACTGAATGATCATGTACATAATAAATAGTATTTTGTGATCATGTTCCAACACAAGCTGTCAGATGACAGATCGCTCGACCCTTCGAACATCTTTGATAGTAAAATTAAACCATTTCTAACAAAAAGGTTAAAACTAAGTCATTAAAATTAAAGTCATATAGTAGATTCTAGCTATAGTATGATCATTTCTTGTTATCAAGTTAAATACCAGTCAACATTTGACTTAAATATTATGTAATTAATGAGATATGAACATAACATAGGCATGAATGAGACTTTGACCAAATTTTAAAAAGTTAAAAAAATCTATAATGATACATTAAATTAAATCAAGACCTAAGTAACTTGAATGTCTGATCGGTCTGAAGGCTATACTGAAGCTCAAATCAATAAAATCATGGGTCATTGAGAAATTATCCTGATAGGAGCTTGCATTTAAAACTTTAACCAACATTTCTAAGTTAAACAATGGCCATAATTTGAATTGAATATGGTAAAGAGTTATCTAACTTGATTGTCTAATACCCAAGAAGAGATTAATGAAGTTTTAAATCAATCCAATTACTGTTTAATGAGATATGTACATACTAGCATCTTGCATGTAACACTTTGATCAAAATGTATGTTTTTTGTTGTCAAATTAACTACAACTACACATATAATTACCTGCAACATCTGCGGCATGCATGTTCCATCTGACTGCATTGGCGTCATGATGATCAAGCTCCTGGTCAATGGAAAGAGCCCAATACACTGACAGGTGAACCTCACAGACCATCCTGACAACTAGTAAGTATAAATTACCGGAATACCTCTGTTTCACTTAACCTGAAAATAGAAATAAAAGAAATATAAGTTCAGCGAACTCAATGTTTAATCAAACTTGTGTCAGGGAGCATTCAGATTAAAACAAACTTGAAAGTGTCTATAAAGCGTATAAAAAAGAAAAGCATCGGTAGTCTCGGCAGATACTCCATGGAGCACGTGTTTCAAAAGAAACAGCACACATCTTCTGTTCTTACGGACCACAATTAACAAGTGCCAATTCATTTGCGATATTAGTCATTCTAGAGTCAAGCATTACAAGAGCCATGTTAACATGGTCAATCCCCTCACAGAGGCAATGTTTTTGTGTAAAGTATGGCCACAGGAAGAAGCCTCAATCCAATGAACAACGGGGCTATGACGACCTAGATTGTACACCTAAGTTACCAATGCTCCAAAGACACAGAATAGGTTAAAAGATTAGAACAAGGTTAACCTAAGATTTGACCCGGTGACCTAGTTTTTGACCCATAATAATCCATATTCAAACTTGACACATACTCTATCAAGGCATTCATTATGACCAAGTGTCAGGAGGATCCAATGAAAAATGCAGTCTCTATTTACATACACAAGACCTATTAACCTAGTTTTCCATCCGATACAATCCATATGACTGACTAAAATTCAAGATATGTCACACACCTGGCTGTCATTCGTTATTTTGCAAGGTCAACAATGCAAGCAGGAAGCAAAGTAAAGTACAGTAAAAACTAACTGTCACAGTAAGCCCAAAAGGGCCAGTATCGCTCTACTGGACAGATTGGACTGTTCTGAGTACGTTTAGTGAAAATCATTTGGACTGTTATAAAATAAAAGCTAACAGAGGTCATTATGACCTGGACCCACTGACCCCCCAAAAACAGTAGTAATCATTAGCACAGTTAGACCAACCATCCTATGAAGTTTCAAGACTGTTGTTGATAATGAGAGCTCAAAACATTAAGCAGAAATGGTTTTCAAAGTACGGGTCAATGTGACCTTGACCTTTAGTCCACTGATCCCAAAACCAATAGGGATCATCTACAGGTTGCGTGCAACCTTCTGTGCAAGTTTCATTTATCAAATAAAAGCTAACGGAGGTCCCTGTCACTTTAACCTTTGAACCCAAAAACCGTAGGGATCGTCTTTTCAATAAGACCAACCTCCTACATATGAAGTTTGAAGGCTGAGGGTGATATAGAACTCAACATGTTGAGCGGAAAAGATTTTCAAAGTTTGAGTCACTGTTACCTTGGCCTTTTAACCCTCTGACCCTCAAAACAGTAGGGTACCTCCATCATTTCCATCGATTCTGCCAAACTGTCTTTGTTCGTGAACAGGCAACAAAATGTTTCAAAATGTATCCGTTCTTCATTACAATACTCTAGGTTCCAAATCATTAGTGTATTCATACTACATGTACAATATTATGGTATCCCAACAAAGTGAAACACATTTAATATTAAATGAAAAAACATGCACCCCTTCCACTCAGGAAAATGGTGCGCTACCTAAACACTTTGATACCACTGAAGACTGTATTGAACTTTTCAAATCAATCCCATAATCCTTTACAGATATGATGGCTGATGCTGACAGTAAGTTTACTATAAATATATATAATATAAATGAAACCCATACATGTATTTACCTTAGGTCAACACTTGAGTCTTCAGCTCCAACAGGTAAATCAGAGGTCTTCACTGTATCTGTGTAACTATGTCTGCATAAAGAAATAAAATGTATACAATTCAGTGTTCACCTATTTACTCTGTTGGAAACTTTTAAGGATTACTATGAACAATTGTAACAGTTACAAGAGAAAACATCTCACTTTTCCCCAGAGAGAAAATAAGTCTTAATCCTTTAATACCAAAGCTAAACTGACACCGATTACATTGCCTCCACATTATAACTTGCAATCAATATCAATTACAGGGATTTTACCCCTGGGCATTACCATACATAATTTATTTTGTAAACTTTCATACATTTGGCTTTTCCCACTTTTAAGAAAAGATTAACAGAACATATCAACACTTATCCTACTGGCCGCGAGTGACTCTGCCTTTGCAACGAGTGCAGATCATGATCACTCTGTACATCAATGACATAAAGTACTGCTATCTGTTCTGTTACACTGTTGTGTACTGTAGTGCTGTATAGTAACACTGTATAGCACAGTATAGAACTACACGGTAGGATTTGATATAAAAACATAATGCCTGCCCAAAAACTGACCGGAATGTGACCATGATATGAAAAATAGGAGATACAGCACAAACAAGATTTTCTCAAGCAGGTCCCTGTGATATTATCTCTATGGTATTAGCCCGCATATTGATTTACAGAAAGAGGAGGGCTGAGATGGACCTATATCACTCACCTGAGAACCATTGCTCCAAAGGGTCACACGTGGAACTTCTGTGTTAATAATTTAGCAATAGGGCCACGATGACCCTATATTGCTCACCCGAGTACCAAGTGTTTACAGCGTTTTTCCTATGACCTGGTGGTCTTGTTTTTGACCCTATTGACCCACTTTCGAACCTGACATAGTGTACATCAAGACAAACATGCTGACCAATATTTATGATAATTGAGTACAAAATGTGGCTTCTAATTTCATCACAAGGTTTTTTGTATGACTTGACCTAGTGACCAAGTTTTGACATGAAGTGACTAGGTTTCAAACATGTCCAAGAATTCATCAAGATAAACATTCTAAAAAAATTTAATGTTGACCGAGTTCAAAATGTGGCACATGGAGTGTTCACAATTTTATGTATGATTTGACCTGGTGAACTAGTTTTTGACCCCGAATGTCTTAGTTTCAAGCCTGACCTAGAATTCTAGAATTCACCAAGTCAAACATTCTGACAAATTTCCATCATGAGTGCATACAAAATGTGGCTACGGATGTTCACATTCAAGGTCCTTCTTTTATTTGATCTGGTGACTTAGTTTTTGACCTTGGAACGTAACTAAGAGTTTATTAATACATACATTCTGACTAAATGGGAAACATATGGCTATTAGAGCGCTCACAAGCTTTGTCCTTAATTTCACTCGGTGACCTAGTATTTCATCCCAGTGACTAAGTTTCAAACTTAGCCTCGAAATTATCAACACAAATAATTGGATATTGAATGTAGTCTCTATAGAGATCACAAGATTTGAATACTTGTCCGGGTGACCTAGTTTTTTGACCCCATGTGACCAAGTTTCGAACTTGCCCAAGATATGCATGAATCGCACGATTTCGATAGTTGGCCATCTTCTGCAACAGAGCAGAACGGTTTGAACAATTTTAAAAGAAGGTCACATGAGGAACATTTATAAAATCATTTCAAAATCGGAGTAACCGTTGAAGAGGAGATATTGTTTAAATAGTTTTCTATTTTTTGCACTAGTGGCTATGCTATGGGTCTGAGCAATTTTGGTTGAGGGTCACCAGGAGAATAGTTATATGAAATCGTTCCCAGGTCAGATAAGCAGTTTGGAAAGAAATGTCGCATAATGATTTTTTCTACTTTTAGCCCTAGCAGCCATCTTGTGCACTCGGTGAAAGTTTTGGCGCGATCTGGCAGAAAAATGCGAAAATCTTTTAAACGTATAAACTTTCCATTTAGAAAGCCTTAATTTTGACTAATTCAAAGAGCCTGGTGTTACTGGTCCGATATAAAGGCCAAGAAGCACAAGTTCTAGTTTGGTGACTATATCAATTATTTAAGGAGCAATGTATGCCGCGAACATGCCATACAGAATGCCTTAATTTTGACTAAATTAAGGGCCATAACTCTGGTGTTACTGGACCGATATAAAAACTAAAGCCTAGGTGCACATATTCTCATACCATTAAACATATAATGAACTTTTGTGACTCCTATACTCTTTTTAGTAATGGAGCAGTGCGTGCCACAATATTTTGTGACCAGTATAGGAAACGCACATATTATCTTCTGTCGGACGCACGATCATAAATATCTTCCTGTCTGTCCGCTTATCCGTCAACCTGCTTGTTATTCCACCCGTAGAACAAGTCTAAGTTTGTTTTAGATTCAGAATAAAGGCACTTTCAATATATTTGAGAGACTTTAAGGATCATAGCACGAACTACAGGAAGATTTGCACTATATTCAAATTGTATTAGCCGAGCTATACGAGTATTTGCAAAACTGTTTTACATGAAGATTCACATTTGAACTAGAAGCTATATTCGGTAAATAAAGATCTTCAAGAGCTGCAGGAACTCCGAAAATAGTTACTGGAAAGGCAACGATACCGTCGTTATACAGTAATAACAGCTTTGTTTTTATGTTTAACTTACGGTAATTCTAATAAACATCAAGAACATGTAGTTGAGTGTATTAATTAGTTCCAAGTAAGACACTATCCAGTGTATAACAATCTTTTATTTCGTAAATATAACTAACCTGCTCGCAAGATGCATCTAGATTTGTACTGATGTCGATGTACGATCTATTTTTCGACTGTAGATCTGCATGATGTCGATGTCCGATCTACGATCTGGACTTGTATTTTTGAATGACAGATCTAAAATCGATCTGCGATCTTGATCGTCATTTTTAAATGGAGATTTAACGTCGAACTTTAATCTATAAACGCTGTTGGGAGGAATGCAGATCAAATGTGGATGTACGATCTCCGAGCCAACTTCACAGACGATGGTCGACGCGATATTGAGCACAGACACCAGGGGATCTGTCCCTGGTGAGAGTATCAGCTTATATCAAAATATCTTCCAATAATATCTTGCTCAAAAGTCCAAGTTTTGCATGGTAGACATGCAAGGTCGAAAAGCGGCCATGGTCTAGAGGATAAAGTGCCTGAATTCGGACATACATTGTCGCCTCTAACCACGAGTACATTGTAGTCACAGACGGATGGAGTATGTAACGTGACCCCTTTTGCCAGTCCCCCGCCCCCACCCGGAATAATTTAATGACTACAAATTTCAATCATAATATACGTACATGTATGTTATGCTCATACGGTTTAGCGAAAGTTGTGAAATTTTAGAACATGCTTGGATAACAACCAAACTTTATGTACGGTTACTGTATGACCCTAGACGTACTGTGGTGATAAAATTATGCCGGTCAGGATGGTTGAGACCTGGCAAGAAGGGGTCAATTTCCAAAGTACAAGTTTCTGTTCATGTAGTCGCAATGCAAGTTAAAAAGTGTCGTTACATGTACATTGTAATGTTCTTTTTAAATTCCCATTCAGATGTTTGGGGGATATTTCATTACCATTACGGTCACTTTTTAATCACCATCCTATTTTGATTAATTCAATTAATTACATTGTATCATTATTCTTCTTTATACTTCTTCTAGGCTCACCTGTGTTCGTTTTATTTTTTTATGATCGTCCGTCGTCCGTCCAGCGTCCGTTCGTTCACAAATTCACCAAACAACATCTCCTCTCAAACCGCTTAGTAACTAGCTTCAAGCACTACCAAATTGTTCACATAATTCATATCCTTGCAGAACTCTGAGTTGCTATCGCAACAAATATTTGAATTGCAAACGGTCAAAGGCGTTTGTGAAATGCCGATTTACCTGCTATTCAAATCAACATATCTAGTAACAGCTTGCGCAAAATAATATCCCTACGGAAACAAAAAGTTAGACTTTGAGACTTATTAGTTTATACTAATTTATTTCGAATGAATAATTTATACTTTTGTTATCAATGTTTTGAAAATTGAATAGATTCAGAATCTGAATAAGGGGAGCGGTGGTGTAGAGGTTAAGATGTCTGCCGCTTATCCCGGAGGTTGCGGGTTCGAGCCCTAACCAGGGTCACCACAATACTTCCACAAGTGACATCCGTCTTGGTTCTTCCAGGAAGCGAAATCGAGAGTGACTCAATAAGCTGCAAACTTCCTTCGCAATCGAGATAAAATCAATTAGTATAAACTAAATAGTTCCACGGAAAACGCAAATAAATTAAGCCGCATAACAAGAGGTTATTGTAACGTTGAAAAACATTTTACCTCTTCCCACATTAACAACAGTGAATATAATGTATTGACACCGATTGGATTTTTAATCCCTTTTTAGCGAGTGAAAAACATGTGACAGTCATATAAGGCAATTGCATTTGCAAGCGTGCAGCATATTGTCTTCTAGTTACTTTGAGTGAGAGCAAAAATGCGGTTGACGCCGGATATAGCCCGCCTCTTACACAGGTAAGTCTACTGTACACAGATCTAGGTCAAACCTGTAATTTGTTATTTCGAAGTTGTTCGCGGTGTTTCTTTTCCTAGTCAAAATTTTACGCACAGTTTTCGCAGTTTTCACATTTTGCCGAGTTTTGTCTAAAAACCAACTTGCATACACAGGTTTTAATTGCAGGAAGTTCATGAAATATCAATCCATAGGCCCTGTCCTTTACATGTTTAAGTAGATCTATCTATTGTATTAGATCTTTATATTACTTGTGTGTCTGCAATAAGGTTAATCTATTCGAGTTAATTTTCAATATTATGTGCTTTATATTAGTCTACCATAAACTGCATATATACATGAATGCACTGTAAGAAAAACACATAGTAACTGTGTCATCGCACGATTAGCTTATTTTGTACATTTTTGTAACCACTGTTTGACATGTGAGTGAACCAATTTAGATTCTGAACGTTTTCCGTGACGCCCTTCATTTCTGTATTTTCTTGAATTTTTCCGCAGCATGGACATACCAAAGAGGAGAAAGTCGTACACAAGAGAGGATAAAATTGGGATTATAGAGTTTTACCATTCGTGTAAGAATCAGAGTAAAACATGCAAAGCTTTTGGTGTAGATACGAAAACGTTGACGCGGATGATCAGGAATGAGGATAAAATCCGTTCGTCTCCGGTCGGAACAAAGAAAATGGGGTCCGGACGCACAGAGTTTTATCCAGAGATGGAAAAGCGTTTGGTATCTGATTATACTGAATTAAAAGAAAGGGGAATTAAAGTTCGTTACATATGGTTTAAAACACGGGCGATTGGACTTTGCAATGAACTGTATCCAGGCAATAAGTTCCAGTTTTCCTCCATGTGGTTTCAGAGGTTTAAAAAGAGAAACGGTATCGTCCTTCCAACTAAGACCACTCTCCAGAGTACGAAGACAAGGACCTACAGTTCTAATGCGTAAGTTGACATTTATCTTTATAGGTATTGCATTTTCTAGTTTTACTGTTGGTTCTGGCTAATTCATATGACCAGCGCCCGAAGAGGCTAGTTATTTTAGGTTTGGGGTAAAGTGCAAGATACGGAACGTGTCCCAGGTCCAGACCCACTCCTTGGTTCTTTCAAATGCTCGTTGTACAGCACCGATTCACGGGACCTTTGATGATACGCTCCCCTTTATATATAGACAGATATATATTAGTATACACGACGAGGCGGTGTATCGGACAAAATCTTCAGAGGGTTTTCTTTATTTGCCTGATATCCATAATATAAATTATATGATGTTTGGTATCACTGTTAAGCTTATTCAGTTGCCTACAAACCCACGTAACCTTTTTTTAAAATAGCGGTTTCTATTAGATGCACAGAATTCGGTTACATGTATCAAGGGTCAAAATGAAAAATACGCGAACTGTAATATTGATGTTATTGTTGTGAGTATAATCACGTTTTACAGCTTTCCTAATGGTTGTGTTGTGATTATTTGATTAATACCGGGTATGGCCACCAGTTTGTCGGATAACTTGTACACTACGACGTCTCATGGAATTGACGTAACGCTGTACGACGTGTGCAGGAAAGTTGTTCCATTCGATCTGCAGAACATTTTGTAGCTCTTGCAAATTGTTGACGACATGTATTGACCTAACTGTACGACCAAGAAGATCCCAAATATGTTCCATTGGGTTGAGGTCAGGAGAAACGGTTCAAACGAGCAACGCGATGACGTCGTACGAGCACATTACCAACGTAAGCTCGTCTTGGTCTGATAGGCCGAACACAATGACGCAGACGCCTCAGAACGGTGTCCCAGCTAATACCGTACTGCCTCGCTGTAGCGGTAGCGCTTTAGAAACGACGCCTGGTGTACGTCAGTTCAAAATGACGGTATAATACGACGTTAGTTACACGACGCCTGCCGGTTCGAGGACGATCGGCAACTGTTCCTGTTTGCTGAAACCTGGCACTAAGTTTACTTACAGTTTTTCTGTGGCCATTAAATGCCCGTGAAACATATCGACGGAGTCACCTCTGCTAAGCATCTAGAAGTTGTAAGAAAGTAATGCGAGATTATTTGACCGATTTCACATTTGTTCCGACACTGCACGGGCAAATCATGCAAAAAGCTTGTATAGGGACGTTACGTAACATTTAACCTAAATATTAATACTGACCGATGTAGCCATTGTTAAACACAGTGACAGGCTTGCTTCACATGATACACATATGAAAGGTTTATATAATCAATATAACTTTAGTTATCTTAAAAAGAAACGTGCACACTTTCTTTTGCGTTTGAGTATATATCGCCTATATAAAACAAACTGTCGACCGCCTGCATTGCGTTTTATTGGTAACATGTTTAATTGATCGAAATAAGAATGCATGAACATGCACTGAAACAAAGCAGATTGGACTTGTGAAATTACATGTAATATACATATAAAGCAAAATTGTGTAAATGTTTTAGCTGTACATTTAAGGTTGTCTGAGATTGTACCACAAGATGGTCGGGAAATGACCACCGATGTGAACGCAGTAGAGCCGAAACTGTCGGGACCAATGAACGGTATAATACCACACGATGTTCTACAAACAGAGGAACCTAAACATATTCGTGAAGACGAGGAACTGGACAAGCTGTATAGATTTGAGACTGCGCAGAGCCTTCAAGACAATGGAAGCACAGACATTTTTATTAAGGCAAGTTGTTACAATATTCATGCATACGTTTAGGCCCTAAATTAGTATCTAGTATTAATCAAGCTGTGTCTACGATGGTACAGACTGTAACGAATCTACACTAAACAGAAAATTAGCACCGTGGTTAGGTTTTGCTTATGATAGGGTAATTTTGAAATTAGTTTTAAAAGTGTTGATTTAATACTGCCTAGTATTTCGATAGTGATGTTTCGTGCATCGTAATTTTAATGTATTTACAGACATTTGAATAAACTTTTAGCTCTAATGGACGAAGTCCAGCACTGTGAAGTGCATGTCATGGTGATTTGTCCGTCGTCCGTTCGTCTGTCCGCAAACCTTTCGTTGATAACACTCTACAGGTTAAAGTTTTCCCTTGACTTTCAAGGAACTTGCTCAGACGTGTGCGTGAAACATACAGATAATCCCTATCGTTTATGGTGTCGGAGGGTTAAAGGTCAAGGTCACACAGACCTCCGTTAGCTTTTCCTTGATAACACTAAACAGGTCACAATTTTCATTCAACTTTCACCAAGCTTGCTCAGAAGGTTGCCTGCAATCTGTATATGATCCCCATTGTTTTGGGGGTCAGTGGGTCAAAGGTCAAGATCACAGCCCGAACTTGGAAATTTTTTCCGCTCAATATCTGGAGATCTGTATAACCCACAGTCTTCAAATTTTATAGGATGATTGGTCTTACTGAGAAGTCGACCCTTGCTGTTTTTGTGTCAGTGGGTCAATGATCAAGGTCGCAGTGCCCTGAGCTTTGAAATCTTTCCCTATCAAAATGACATACAATCTTCAATCTTCATACAATGATTGATTTTACGAAGTAGATGATACCTACTGTTTTTGGGGTCAGTGGGGCAAAGGCCACGGTCAAAATAACCTCCGTTAGTTTATCCTTGATAACACTCTACATGTCAACGTTTTCATTTGACTTTCATGAAACTTGCTCAGAAGGTTGCATGTAACGTGTAGATGATCCCTATTGTGTTTTGGGTCAAAGGTTAATTTCACAGTGACTCGTTTCCGCTCAATATTTTGAGATCTAATTATCAACAAGTCTTGAAACTTCATATGACAATTGGTCTTTCTGTGTTGATGATGGCTACTGTTTTTGGTGTCAGTGGGTTAAGGTCAAGATCACAGTGACCTCAGTCAGCTTTTCCTTGATAGCATTCGAAAAGATTTTCATAAACCTTACTGAGAACAGACCAGACAGTCTAGTAAAGCGATACTGGCCTTTTTTGGCCTTTTGTTTTGTTATGCAACAGTTGTCAGAAGAAGTTTACATAATTGTGTTTCACATGTTCCATTTAAATAGTGCGCGCAAGCTGTTTCGCAGAATTCCCCACATCGATTTATTGATTGACTCGTACAGCCGGGAGACCGAGTTATGATGTAACAAGCTATGTCTCTGTTATCTCTTTATGCAGGGTAAAATACGAATCTATACTCTACTGGGATTTCAGTACAGACGAACTTACTTAAGTTTTCATGAAGAGCTAAATATGGCGATATAAACACTTGTTCTCGGAAACATTCAGGAAATAACACGAAATTACATTACAAGTTTTAATTCTGTACAACGACTTCTATAATTATATAAAATGTTCCTGTCATTACCAAAACTTTGCCCATGGAGACTATCTCAGCCCTCAATCATCTACTGGTTCCTCTTTATCTTACAGGAAGAGCCGGGAACCAACAATGAGTGCATCTTTGATGAAACCTGTGCAGCACGATATTCACGTGACGAAGCAGACAGTTGTACAGAACCATCATCCGCCAAGCGAGTCAAATCTTCTCCGACATTTTCTATACCAGATGCTTTTCAATCGCAATCGGAATCATCATATTTAGCCACGTCGGACTTGAAATTACCAGATCGAACTGATCAATTGGACACGCCTCTTACGAAATGTAATTCTACAAGCCCCGTCGTGGAACATTGGCGGCAGATAGTTAATTCACCTACAACACAAGCTCATTCACTATGTCCTGTCAGCACTCCACCTCGTGCGCATTTCAGCAATCCGTCCGGTACACGTTTAGATAGCCAGTGTCCGGAGTTTTCTGTTCAAGCTGTACCGGGAACTTCTCCCGATGAAACGTCGTTGTTTGGTAGAAACTGTCTATCTTGTAGTTGTAAATTAAACGGAACTTCTCCAGCATGTCTGTCTCCCTCTACAACATGTCTGTCTCCCTCTACAACATGTCTGTCTCCCTCTTTAGCACATTACCATTCTAAATTGTTGGAGATAGCTGAAGTGGAACACAAGAAGAAAATAGAAATAATGAATAAAGAACACGAAGAAAAATTAGAAATACTGACACTGGAAAAAGAAATTCTACTGCTACGTAAAACTAAACTTATAAAAGAACTAAATACCTAAACTGTGCTAAATAATAAACATAAAAACAGAATGTTAACGATTGCCCCTGAACAACTTTGTACAGGAAAATAAGTGTTTTTCAGTATTCACGATCATACCATTTATTTATTATTTATGAATGTCTCGTCTATCACATCAAGGTCTTTCAAATAGTACTATTTGAGAGACCTTTATCACATGTATACATATAAAACATGCATACACAAACCAGCGCACATTAACATGTACATTGTAAAAGGCCATTCTTAGTAAGAATTATATACCATGTACATTTGATAGAAATCTAACACCTGGAGCAGAAAAATGAGCTAAGCTTGATACAAGAAGGCTATTCCCTAACAGTTTGTTTATTTCTCATTGTTTATGCTTTTTGTAAAGTTATCTCCATTTAAAGTGACCATCACAATTGTAAGAAAGATTTATCACAACCAGGAGATACAACCAACATTTTGTGTAAAACCATGCCGGAAAATCTTTGATTATTCTAGTCCAAAGCAAATATTCCATGTAATTTGATAAGCATGCATGTTTAGTTTGTAAAACCATGAAAACCTTTTATGTTCACGGCTCTTTTTGCTCAATGTGAGCTACTGTGACCACGTGATGTTCGTAGTCCGCCGCTTTGTGTATGCGTCTACGATTTCTTTCGAATATATTGCATTCTAAACAACTTGACATAAGCCGATGAAACTAGGCAGTTACGTCCCTTGGATGATTCTCTAACAGAAGGTGTTCAAAGAATTCCGCCATGCAGACCTCTAGGTGTCAGAGACGCGAAAAGTCAGATCAGATGTCTTTAGACTGGACATTAAGTCCAATAAACAGACCATTAAATGATTTGACATGTAGAGGTTTATTGCTTATTTCCTACTGTTTTTTTTTATTATAATAAGAAATTTGTTTATTACCCAACGGTGAAAATGTTTTTATAGCAAAAAGGCATTTACTTCTATATATAAAATGTGTTTTCTTAGGCATATTTAGCAATGTTTAATACCTTGAGCACATTTTATATGCAGAAAACTTATTCGTACTTTAGAGAACTATGTGAAAGTTGAAATGTTTTATCAAAGTTCAATGTTTTGTTAAGAAAAGATTATAAACTGCTATTTTCTCAGACTTAATTTCTTTACACAACAAACTACATAACTCAACACTTCGAAAGAGAAAATGCATACCTTTATGGTATAACATTGACAATATACTGAACACCATATATGTTAATGTGAATTTAAGCTATTGAAAAACATAAATAAACTTAATAATCTTTATTTTATCTCTTTTTTTTTCAAATAAAAAAATTTATATCTTTTTAGACATATACATCATCATTTATCAACTTTTACCTACCATAAATGTAGCTATGTAGTAGCTGATTATGAAAATTAAAGTTAGTCTATTAATAGCTAAGATCCCGGGTGTCTTTAAAAATCGTATCACCGTAAAAAATTGCATGAACAACACACCGTTTCAATGCGTCTTTAATTTGAAGTAGTAGAGTATACCATTACTATAATTTGACCAAATTCTTAATTTGAAAACCTGGTGCAAGATTGTTTAACGTAAAGACAGTATCCCTCGGCGAACAGAACTTGATGTCGGAGTAAATCATTTAGCGATGAGATAATACCCAACGATTATGAGTATTTAGCAAAATTGTGTAAAAATGCCAGCAGCCATGCAAAAGATCTCAGTGCCAGTTTTTTTATGATATTAATAGTTCTTACAACGTTTAGAAATATCTTTAAAATTGATTTACTATTACATCTCTGGTTAGCCAAAAACCGGTGTTCTATGATGAGTAAGCATGTATGAAATATCACAGGCATTACGATTCAAACTCATCTAGGCCCGTAAATTTGTTTGGACAGGTACTGCTAGGTAGAACCATGGAGTAAGACTTTTTACATACGCGGAACAAGAACTATACCAGTCTTTATACTAGTTATGCATGAACATTTTATATTTGAATATTGAATCATTATCAAATGGTGGAAGTATTTTTCCTCCGCTTTATTACTCAGTACAATATCCCTCCTATATCTCAAATATCGTACAACACTATACCATAATTAGTAATGTTTTAGAACAAGAATAGATTATGTTTTAAGAAGTAATACTATCAGCATGTTTTTTAAAAATTCTTACTGGGTAAAGAATGGAAGAATGTAACATTTCTCGGCACAGCCGTATTAAGCTCGCTTTTGATTGAAAGTTGGTTACCTTTCAACCTCCAATGAAACAACAAGTAGAATGTGTACGCCTGTCATCCTTCTTTAACGACATTTTATGTGAGTATTATACATTACAATGCAATAAATTTTGTTGAGTTGGCAAGAAATAGTTACAAATCAACATTAGCCCCAGGGGTGCTTTTAAACCGACTATTATCAAAAGTAAACAACGTACATGTTTTGTAAAACATTCCATGTACGGTTGCAGCAAAGTACAAATTGCATTATAAATATATGTAAATAAATGAAAATGGAAAACGTAGCTTAATGAATACATGCAAACAACATTTAGGTACAAATGAGTAATATTATGTGAAATCTGCTGATCTTGACTAGAAATTTGAAGCGTGTTAACGCACTCAAAAGGAACACTGTGCTTAGGCTACTGTCCTAGCTATATTTCCTGGATGCCGTTTTTGTAATTTCATACAAAAGTCTTAAATCAGTTAGACAAAAGCCAACGCCTCATGTGAAAAAGATTATGCAGATTCTCAATTTTAACAATGTTTCAATCACGTGATCAATACGATACAATATATCATTGTATCAAAAAAACAAAACAGTGACATTAAGCGGTACTAAATTTCAGTATCTGGCAGTCAATGACACGTCAACAGACAATTTAAGTGTGCCATAATTTTCTTTGAAGACGTAAACGAAATAAAATCAGAATGAAAAGAGAGAACTATACATATGCATAACTCGATTTAAAACTGTAAATAAGCGTAACTTTCTTGACAAGATGTTCATGTATTGTAAGAATGCTCAGTACACTCACAGTGTCCTAGCGTACAGTAAGCCAAAACGGAAGTTGCTGATCTGTACGCTGATGATCAGTTAGTTGTTGGCACGAATTGAAGCCACCATGGTCTAGATTTTATTTGAAAGTTTATTAAAATCGTCTTGTCTGAAGGAGATATTTTTAGGGTGAGTGTGCCAGTTATTTATACTTTTACTGTGATCATCTCTTCTTCAAGTAAGTTGTAGTATAGTTGCATCTTCCCTTCGTTCTCAGTCTGATCACTGTCAAATTTGACGAAACGGCCAAAAACATTTTACTTTGTGTCCGCATATTTCATTGTGTATATGGTTTCTGGTCTATAACTGTGCCGGCGTGGATGAAAAAAATATTTTTCTGACTCGTACACTTCCTTGAATTGAGATTGAATGACTTGATGCCGAAAAAGGACTGTTTTGTTCCGTCACTGAAAGTGACCCGACTGTACGCTTAATTGCAACTGTACACAATAGCTAGTTGTGCAGAAGTATAAAAAGATCTTCACGCTTAGTTGTCGAATTAATATAATATTTTTGATTAATTTAGTGTTTGATAATGGCATTAATGAATAATAGCAAGTAGAAAAATAATGTTATTTCTGTCATGATTATCACGTCGTTTCAAAAAAGCCTCTATTGCAGTTTTTTCCCAATTTACGTAATTTTGCATGTATATCGGGCCTGTTCAAGACGATTGTATGTATTCATCCTTACTACAGACAGAAAAGTCTGAAGAGCTACTTCAATGTCTGAAACTCCGCCTACTTTCCCGAGTGCCTTAGCACTCGTCCATTTAATGAATCTGTAGTACATGTTTCTTCGTTTGTTGGAAAAATTCGCAGATGCTTTGCTAATTACATTACTTAACTAATCAGTCATTCAATTTCAACCCATTGTGGTACATTAATTAGCCATAAATGTCAGCTATACAACATCAAATGCAATAACTGTCAATAACTATCATGCAAAAGTTATGCTTACAGAATATGATCTGCTTAATGTAGGGAGAGCCCATGTAAGCTTACAAATCAGCATCCTTATGGCGAAAAGGCTGCATAGCAAAGTATGTGTAACTGCAAATGTATTATTTGAGACAAATATTCTATTGTGCGTTATGAAATTAATGAGTTTGCAAATTATTTTATGTATATTTGATATTTTACGATGTACCTAGTATCTTAAGAAGTTAAAAAAAGAACACTGTATGAGTTATGTTTCCGTACACTATATTTCACCTTTTATCTTTTAGGATCATGTTAAACTTTCACATTTGACTTTAATTAATGCAAAATCTCCATAGACATATTAATTTCAAAATTTAAAATCACGTGAAGTATTAAAAAACCTTTAAGAATATTTAGGTTACATTTATATCGTAAATTTATTGACCTCATAGCTGATTGGATGTGAAAGGAGCAATCAATTTTGTTATTTGTGACTTAGACTGAGAAAATGAGTCCAGATAAGCATTTTAATTATTATTGCGCAAATGTAAAAAGACAAATGACCAATTTTCACCAAATTTCGACTAGGCGTAAGCATTTAAAAATGATGTTTATTTGAAATGGCATTCGCGAATATTCATGAAAATGATTCTATCAAGACTTTATCATAAAGCATATATTACCATAGCAACCACTTATTCTGTCTCATTCGAGAAGGTGAAAAATTAGGGCATGTTCAATCAAAATGAGGATTTATTGAAAAGTTGAGAAATGACAGCAAAATTAAAACACCCAAAAACCTTGACGATAAATTATGTGTTATCAGTTGAAATACTTCAATACGTAAGAATTACAGTTTTGACGTTACAAACGTAATTATGATGAATAACAATGTGTGTTTTAACAAGCATAACTTTAAAAGTAGTTGGTAAATTTACTTGAAAGTTTCAATTCATAGTCAACAGACTTCTAACTTTTAAAAAACATTTAAAACAAAATTTGTGATTTTTACATTCATCTGGACCCATTTTATCGGTCACAGTCGTAGTTGTTAAATCCATTCATTTTATCATTCCTGGTCCACTGGTTTTTAAGTTTTTAAGGTCGATTAATGTCCGTCGTCGGCAGTCCATCGTTTGCTTCAAACCACTTCATGGAATTTAATCACAGTTTGACCGGAGTAATCCTGGCATCGATCTCACTTGAATTTGCTTAGTCAATTTCAGGATACTGACCAGTATTGCCGCCAGAGCTTAAATAGAAAAAATGAAAATATTCTATAAAGGCTTACACATTTGGTCTTTAACAGTAATGAGCGCCAGTATACCTCTTGCTGTTTAAATAATGCAATTGAGTCAAACTTAATCACACCGAGGGGTCACAGGTTGTTAAACTATAGGAAAAGTTTGAATATTCTTCTCCAAAACTTTTGTCCTAGTGGACCTCTACCCAGTTTGTTCAAATCATGACCCTGATGTAAAGTTTAACCACGCCTTGTGTCGATTGTTTGTCACCCCTGTCATACATGTAGCATGGTTTAAATCTGCGGAACGTTAAAAATGATAACTCAAGTCGATAGTACACAACACACATCTAAGCAAAGAAGAATCTGAAAAGGGAATATTTTGATATATATTTGGTAGGAAAATGGTTATGATTCGTATAAAATATATATTTTTCGAGTAAAAATCCAGCTGAAATGGGTGTTTGTAAAAAGGGTAGAGGAAATAATAGTTTTTAACCCAATACACCAAACTCTTCCGGCTACCAGTACGAAATAATAACTTTCCAAATAGTACTTGTGCTATTTTGACTGGGAAAGTCAATTTAAGAAAAAAAAAACTGCATGCAGGAGTTGCTTCCCTTCCACTGCCGAAATCTCTACCAACAAAGTTCTACAACAACACAACGGAGATCACTGCGAAGGAAGAAATTATTATTTTGTCAGATTTTTTTAATTTCTAAAGCACCAACTGCAAGTACAAATGCGGCATTATCATTAGTTTAACACACTTAAATGCACAGGAACCGAAAATTACTTATATAAAACTGTCACCAAAATACACTAGGTGCAGTAAGATGTGCATAATGTCACTTTAAATACCGCAATTCATTTCTGTACATAAAATGTTATATTGATAAAATGTTATATATTGAAATATAAATTCTATAAGATAAGGTAAGATAAACTGTATTTTCAGACAGCAAGAGTACAGCAAATAACATAAGTCCTTAAAGGTTTCAGTAACATATACATGTTGTATTATGTAAACTTTTGTGAAAAGGCTGGAAGAGAAATAACAAAGTAACATATAATTTTGAAATAATACCAGACAGTTAAAATCTGTAAATATCTGTGTCTATAATACTGCAAACCCTTCAGGCAAACAGGTAGCCATTGTAATTCTGGTGGTTCTATTTAAACTCAATTCCATCACTTCATTTTATTCATACACTGTATGCGGATTACAAGAACTCATCAACAATGCATACAGTGTAAAGAAATGAATACAGGACTACTAGTAGTTCGATTCTCAATTTCTCATTATGTTATTGCAAATCTAACAGACTTTTAGCAGGCGTAATACAGTACAATTTTCGTTGAAGTCTGCCTAAACACACCCGAAATGTTTGATCCGTAAAGTACAATAGGACTACTTTTGATTTCAAATATATTGAAAAGTACATTTCTGAGTAGCTGGCCATAATCGTATAGTTTTGCGAGTACTGAGACTAGCACTCTTTTAGAATTAAATGCCTGTTCCCTAGCTATACTAGGACAAGATATCTTCCGCGTTTGTTTAAGTTACACCAACAGAGCGAAGCGTATTAACCGTTTCTATAAATTTACTATTATCAGACTCTGTTTCTGCTGTTTAAATGATATCCTGCCAGTACTGTCAGTGCTTTGATTGTTTTTTTTTTTTTTTTTTTTTTTTTTTTTAAACAGACAGACAATATCTTTTATTGTAATAGCCAGGTTACATATACAGTAACACATGGTATAACAAAATATAATGAAATTCAGAATGAATTTAGGCAGTGTGGGTATTGGTTACTGTTAATCTTAACACAAGTGTATCAATCATAGAATAATTGTAATCAGGGGGTAGAACGTAAAGTGGTTTCTGGTTTACTTTAATCGAGACAAATGTTAACCGAAACTTGGATAGTATATAGTTATAGGCACTCAGTGGAAATATTTTCATGAACTGTCTAATCAATTTATTATGAACTCAAAATTTTGGAGATTTAATTTCAGCAGTATTTTTATTATCGCTGCTTGAAGGTTTTGAAAGGATATCTGTTTCCGTTACTTTTACATCTAATGAAGATGCGACAGTTCTTATCATTTGTACTGAAATAATCTGTTTGTAGGTGTGACTTTACATCAGCGGTACGTTACGCACTCATGGGTTTAATTCTCAAACTTCCTTCAGTTATTACGTAAACCTGCAGTTGAGCAAACGCTTTCAGATTTTATAGAGATTTTCAGCAGTGCGCAATCATGTCAGATTATGTTTGGAGTTGTCAAAACTTTACTAAATTTTTAAATAATGACCAAGTTGATAATTATGCATCATTCAAGCGCATTCTCTACGGATCCCACGGCAAATCTCGCTATGGCAAGTCATTACACACTGGCCAGGGCACAACAGTTAACCGGAACGAAGGATCGAATACAAAGAGAAAGGGAAAAAGGGACAAGCTAGCTGCTTTTGAAAACAATTGTAGAGTGCATGAGGACAGAAGAGGCACGTTTGGCGAAATTGATGTTCGAACAAATCAGGATAAAATAGAAGAGACTTACATTGATAAACTAGAAAGAGTATCGTCATGTCTAATCAGCGTTTTGGGTGATGCTCGGAAAGAACATGGCAAGGTTTGCATAGTATTTTCTATTGAAATCATAATCGGTTAATATATTATATGTTATTTGGTTTGTGAAATGGTTTATGGGTATATAATACCCGCCTTGACTCATATTACCCGAGCCGTCAGGCATTAACATTACCGATCGTTCGATTTTTGCTATGTATACGTTATTGTCCCGTCGTAAAATCAAAATGACGTAAGATCAATCGGTTGTGCGTTAGAAATTTCACTTATACGTACAGAGTGTAGACTGCGTATTCGGATGCACCGCTCTAAAATTGCGATATGTTTGTTTCTGTTTTGAATTGAGTTTTTTTGTACGGTTGGTGAATCTATTTTTCCAACCGTTTTCAAACGACTGACGTAAACAGATTCTCTGACAAATTTTCAAGTCACAGACGAAGCACTTACATGAATAAACTTTCAAATTACTCTGAAATCGTACCTAGGTAATGCAAAAAGATAGCGGATCGGGTGCGCATTCGGAGTGTCTGAAGTTGTTCATACTACTTTTACCGGAGCACAACGTGCACTCTGCATGCGAGTTTAATGGGCGTGTTCTGTGCCAGACAACGCTCGCGAATTACTATGATGTAACATGAAATCTGAATATCGTTAAAACTTGGTTTCTATATGACAATGCATCATTTTTTGATAAGTTTGCAATTAGAAATCTACCCTGAAGTGCAATATGGAATGCAAGAAAAGGTTTATATTACGAGACATTTGGTTCAGATAGAAATATCCGTCTCCTCGTGTAACTGTTTTGTAGGAATACGGATATTTCGACCAGAGCCGCGAACTCATTGCAGAATATATTATTCCTATAAAATAAGTTATAAATTTAAATGAATTTTATCATTTATTTTGTCTGTGTTTTGTATCGAAATAGTTCTTTTAATAAGTATTCAGTGAAATCGAAACCGAAGAAATATATAATTGGTCAGCTATATTCAATCATAAAAAAATGGTATTTTACTAGCTCTATAAAATTATAATTTTATGCCAATCTTTGAATATTTCAGGAACGGGAAAGTAATGAGCAGCCGGTTCAACGCCATTGTGCTTTACAACAACCTGAAATAGATAGTAGTAAATCAAGGAGTTACTTCACCGATGTCGATTCTAGTGTCAGCTTTCCAGCGACCACAATTCACAACATGACCGTGCACCCATGTGATGATATAGTTGCTGAAGGTCACTCAAAATTGTCAGAGTCTTCAGTTCTAGACAGTGCTATAAACGGTATTTCAACAAGCACGTGTGAGGTAAAATATCTTTTAACCTTTTTGAAACATTTTGTTGTGCAACAATAATGTATTTTCTTATATGCTTAAAATGCAGTTCTCAATTAACTTACCTTGTTTCTTTATGTTTCTTTTCTCTTTTTTTTCGGCGCAGCCGTATTAGGCTCGGTTTTGACCGGAAGTTGGTAACTTTTCAACCGCCAATAGAATGACAAGTAGGATGAATAACACTTTTTGAATTGAGAAATTTACTCTGTAATGCACCTTTTAATTGGATAATACCGAATGAGAAAGGTTGATAAAATACTCTTGCGTTTTCAGTCTTTCGTGAATGGGTTTATAACAATTCATATCTATCAACACAATACAAAATGTATGTGGTTACCGCCAAACTAATGTTAATAAAAGTGTACTGGTTTCTTTCAATTAATCGGACAGAAACGGGACCTTTTTGTAAATAATTCTGCCAATAATGCAGATAGAAACACGAAATTTTCACACAATGAACTTCGGTCTCAGCTGTACGCATCCTTATACTTTGAGATGGTCACAAAGTATGTTTTCTTGTTCAATTCGAGTAATACAATAACCAATGAAACGTCCCCGAAATATGCAACGTCCGTTCAATCATCCGGACAATTGTTTATTTGTGTAAAAAGTATGTTATTTCATCAGATTTTTTTCTTTCTGGTTGATGTTTCACATTATGCTCTGTAAGGCTCAAAGTAAACAAGTGGAATTCTCGGGAAAAGCAACTGGTAACTATTAATAGCATAAATCCTGAACCGAGGTCCGTCATGGTTCATTGATTTAGGTCTACGTGTACTAAATGTGTAATTTAATGCTTTCAGTATCAATTTAACGAAAACTATCTACTTTTTTCAAGATTTTAGTATTTTCTTTTATGATTCGCAAAGCCTTCTCCATTCCCAACTGTTAAAAGTCTATTGAAACTAATGTTGAAACGGAATGCTAACATCGCTAACCATTTGCGCAGGTGCGCATTTGCATTGATATATTAAGCCCCCACGTGACCATGGCCGTCTGCAATCAAAATATAAGGCAAGTGCGGTACATATATATCAAATTCATTAATGCTGTTCACCTAAGTGATAAGTTGACTACACTGTCACAGACACGGAAAGCGTCTGCAAGATCTGGGTATCTTCATTACACGTTGGATCAAAGGATAACTGTTTAATTACGTGCAAATCGAAATTGTCCGGATGATTGAACGTCCGGTTAACATGTAGGATACCAGTAGAGTAATTATATTTTCTGGACCAGTGAATAACGATCAATATTTAGAGTAACATATTTGATAAGAAAAACAGTGATTAAGTTTGTTCTTCCGATGAACCTGTATCGTATATTTATGAAGATTTTATGTAAGTGGCTGGGGAGCTCAGACTTGAGAGTAACCCCTCTAAGCTCTCTGTAAGCGTAGAGCTGTGGGTCCGCGTCCTGTGCAAAGTACACTCTTTCTCACTCTTTTAAATGGATATTTATCAAACTTGACAGTAATATTTATTATAAACGCTTTCATACACTTTGATCGCCCTCAAAGTAAAAATGTTTTCATTCTATCTTCATCAAACTTATTGAAAATGTTTCAGGGCATAGTGTCTCGGCCAAGTACGATAACCAGCAAATTCAACCGAGGCACTTATTATGGCCCTTGAATTATACAAAATTGGTCAAATAACCTTTGTCCGATCTCTTAGTCAAACAGTTTTCATCCTATCTTCACCAAACATAGAGAAGATATTTGTTGGCATAGTATCTAGACCAAGTTCGATAACCAGCCAAATCGATCTTAGGCGCTTTTGGATAATGGCCCTTGAGTTATGTAATTTTTTTCCCAGATAAGCCATGTCCGCTCTCTAAGTCAAGCAGTTTTCATCCGATCTTCACCAAACTTGTTGAAAATATTTGTGGGCATAACGTCTTTCCCAAGTTCGATAACCAAAAAATCGCTGATGGCACTTTCGAATTATCGCCCCTTGAATTATCGAAAAATGGAGAAATTAGCCTTACCAGCCCTCTAGTTCAAACAGATGATTTAGTCTTGTCGTTCTTTAGTTCTAACAGGTTTTACAAAACCTATGAACTACCAGGTATTAAGCTATGCCTCTTTGTCGGGCGTATTTTGTTACAGTTTGACACTTGTTAATGATAGTTCTTGTTTTTATCTAAACATGTATATACGTAAACGTTGTTTCATTGAGTGTTCTGAATTTTATCTAATCCAATATGCATTGAAAACAATTTGAACCTGATTCTTTAAAGAATATCACTATTGTTTGCGTTAGAAATGTACTTAGATGATCAAACATATGCGCATCTAATCCGCATTTTCAAGGTTGTAATATAATAAATTTTAAGTGGTGCCAAATCCTTTCTTTGTATGATTATAATGTATGACATTTTCATATCCTTGAGGCGTTCTGAAAAAATAGTATTCTAAATCAATTTATAAGCGTGTTTTTTTTTTTCACAGACGTACATCATAAAACTGACATTTAAGTACGGCCTTTTGTCTCCATGAAATGGAATACTAAATGATAATTAGATATTGAAGTACATCTATGCATGAGGAACTTAAAATGATGTCCCTACGAATAAAATTGATTGATTTATATTTCAAAAATGTGAACGCTCACATTAATTTTATTCGTAGGGACATCATTCTGTACAGTTACGTGTATATGGAAGTGTGCTTACACTGCGGTACATGGTTCTATTCTGTACAGTTACGTGTTCATGGACGTGTGCTTACACTGCGGTACATGGTTTATTCTGTACAGTTACGCTTGCATGGACGTGTGCTTATACTGCGGTATATGGTTTATTCTGTACAGTTATGTTTACATGGACGTGTGCTTACACTTCGGTATGGGGTTTATCCTGTACAGTTACGTGTACATGGACGTGTGCTTAGACTGTGGCATATGGTTTATTCTGTACAATTACATGTACATGGACGTGTGCTGACACTGTGGTACATGGTTTTATTCTGTACAGTTACGTTTGCATGGACGTGTGCTTACACTGCGGTACATGGTTTATTCTGTACAGTTACGTTTGCATGGACGTGTGCTTATACTGCGGTATATGGTTTGTTCTGTACAGTTACGTGTACATGTACGTGTGCTTACACTGCGGTATACTATCTTTTCTGTACAGTTACGTGTGCATGGACGTGTGCTTACACTGCAGTATATAGTTTGTTTTGTACAGTTACTTGTACATGGACGTGTGCTTACATTGCGGTATATGGTATATTCTATACTGTTACGTGTACATGGTAGTGTGCTTACACTGCGGCATACGGTTTATTCTGTACAGTAACGTGTACATGGACGTGTGCTTACACTTCGGCATAGGGTTTATCCTGTACAGTTACGTGTCCATGGACGTGTGCTTACACTGTGGCATAGGGTTTATTCTGTACAGTTATGTTTACATGGACGTGTGCTTACACTTCGGTATGGGGTTTATCCTGTACAGTTACGTGTACATGGACGTGTGCTTACACTGTGGCATATGGTTTATTATGTACAATTACATGTACATGGACGTGTGCTTACACAGCGGGATATGGTTTATTCTGTACAGTTACGTGTACATGGACGTGTACCTACACTGCGGTATATGGTATATTCTGTACAGTTACGTGTACGTGGGCGTGTGCTTACACTGCGGTATATGGTTTATTCTGTACAGTTACGTGTACATGGACGTGTGCTTACACTGCAGTATAAGGTTAATTCTGTACAGTTACTTGTACATGGACGTGTGCTTACACTGCAGTATATGGTTAATTCTGTACAGTTACTTGTACATGGACGTGTGATTACACTGCGGTTTATGGTTTATTCTATACAGTTACGTGTACATGGACGTGTGCTTACACTGCAGTATATGGTTAATTCTGTACAGTTACTTGTACATGGACGTGTGATTACACTGCGGTTTATGGTTTATTCTATACAGTTACGTGTACATGGAAGAAATATATAAAATGCATGTCAATATTGTCGTAAAACTCAGTATAGTAGACCATGCGGATCAATGTAATACCAACATGTATATTTTTTTTGTAGAAACTGAGAATTTTTCAATATTTCAGTTACAGAAAATTCCCGAGGAGTCAACGCAATATTGTGGTACTTTACAGCAAGTTATACGTAGTAAGGAAAACGACTTTTGTGAATCGTGGCCCGATTTTGTCGGTGTTAAATCGAGTGTCGACTTTCCGGTGACTACAACTGACAATATGATCTTTCAGCCCCGTGATGACACACGAAGTTACGAACCTGGGGGTCTAGACAGTGGTTCTGGTAGCTTTTCCTCGGTAAGATACTTTGTTGTTTTCTTTCTAAACTATCTGATTGTAATAAGGCAATAAACACTCATGTTATACAACTAAATAATTATTATATAGCTCAGAAATTCAATTTTAATTATCGAGATAAATGAAAAACAACTGTATCTTGCAAAACTATTCCCTTATTTAAAAGGCGATGTTTGCTTTGAATCGGTCGAAAGCACGAAGCAGCAGGAAAAACAATTGCATACCGATGCAATTGCATTGCCCCGCTTTCCAGGAGATTTTACGCTGATCACATTAATTGAAATGGATACATTGTACAAATATAAAATAGAAACTTTTAACTTACAAACTAACTAGCTAGCTTTCATTCTAAGATTTATTTCATTTATATATGTGTTCAAGTCGATTTTACGATGTAACAAAGAATATTGTTTTTATGGCACGATTCCCTTATCTGTTGAAAAGCATTAGCACGGTGGTTTGTGTTGAAATACATTTTTAAGGCCAGTGAATGTGCAATTTTAATAACTGTTCATTTTATGTAACATTAATTTCAATAATCCAGTATTCGTCATTATCGTACATTAAAAGTATGTACTTTAATTAATGACAAAAGCGTCTAAATTATTGAATGTTTTAAGCAAATGGCTATCTTTGTTAGCAGTAAAAGTTGTATAGATCTACTGTTGACTTCTTACAAAATCCAGTCAATGGTTTTGACTGAAATTCAGAGCAAATTAATGCATGTAATGTAGCTATGTATTAAGCAAGGCCGAGTACATTTCAGCAGGTTATCAAGAGAAGGGCAAGCTTAATGCCGACCTTTTATATGTTCATAAAGCAACTTGTCTCGAATGTATCCATTATGTCTGCCCACTGTTTTACGCATGTAAGCATACGGACGCCCCATTTTGTAAGCAATTGTGCGTTGACGCAATTTTCTGGCTTACGTCATAATCACTATAAGTCACATTATTAACTTGACGAGACTCAAGTATTCAGGGATTGTTTTAAGGTATAGCATATTTTCATCTCTATTCATAACTGAAAATGGATGAAAATGTCTTTGTAATTGTTTTTTGTATTGATAGGTTGAAGAACTTCTGAATAATCTCCAAGATGACGTTTACTTAGATGACGATTTAGCAGATATTACAACATTTCTTGCAGAAACTCCACCTATGGTAAGTTCACAGTTGACTTAAAACATTTAACAGTAACAGTATATAAACGGACATTGCATCACATAGTTGTTGTTCGTACTACAAGGGTGAGTAATGCACAACATTCAGCGGACGGGTTAGGGCTACTTTAAAGGTCAATGTCACACTCGGGGCTCAAACCTGTAATTAAAGTTCATGCTCTAATTGTTTTGTGACTGGACTGTAATTTCGCCATGCATGCATAGACTAATGTTGAAATAACTTCTCACAGTGGTGTTCATAACAAGCCTGCTCAAGGTCAAGGTCACATTTCAGGGTCACAGTTCAACTGACTATAACTTATTAACCACTTGAAAGATCTTTTTGAAATGTGGTTCACATGTTAGCCTCATATAAACTATATGCAATATCCATGCTTCTACTAAACATAATAATAATAAATAATAATAAATAAATGAATAATAACAATAATAATGATAATAATTATAATAAAATCTATATTTATAGAAGGTAAACACATTTAATTAAATGTACAAAACATTTGACTTACTTACAATGTGGAAAGAGAATTAATAACATTTATAACAAACGATTAAATAAATGATTGAATTGTAAGTGCTCAAAAATGCAACAAGGCTGTCTGCATATTCATACATGCATTTCGTCTCTTCTTATTTAAAATCCATCATTTGGTAGACTAAGTAAGCACATATCATTTACCACTATGTACTTGTCATTTAAATATGTCAAACAGAAATGCAACAAGGCGATAAACTGTTTCTCAAACAAGGTCAATGTCAAATTAAGGATTTTTTAAAATCAAATTGTGGTCAAGTTTTGAACATCGCATACTGATGACAAAGGTCAAGGTCAATAAAGATAGAAGGCTTTTTATGAAACTTTAGTCATATGTTCACCTCGTTCCATCATATCGGGTTTGGGAATTCGTATTATGTGCACTGATTACTGTGTAATATGGCCTAATATGAAGGGTTTTCTAAACAGAATAGTCTGTCAATTACTTTAAGACGCTAACTTTGTATTTCTTATGCTTTTATACACGTGATAACTATTTAACGGATTTTTTTTTTCAAATAACCACTGGTTTAAGAATATTTCATATTGTTTAATGTTAAGAATGGTTATAAACGTCATATGATGTAAAGTCGAGAAAAAAAGCAGACGATTAATTTACTGCAACTTTAACGGATGTAAATAACCGAACGTAGTTTGATAGATGATTTTTCAAGCGTTATATAGCACTTGTTTTAAAAAATATGTCTGCTCTTTCAGAATCCTTCAAGTTCTGATGATGTATTTATGTCGGTAAGGAGTCCAGATGAAACGGCAAAGACACATTGGAAACATAGTGCGAAGATCTATGACAGGGAACGGCAAAAGAAAGAAAATCATAATAAGAGTATAGTATATTTACATGTGTTTGTTATTTTGCAAGTCATACATTAAGTAAGGAATGAATTTGAATGTTTGCCATTATCAGCGAACTATTTATTCTATATCAAATTTGAACAAGTTTGCAACATCACGTAGCATTTGTAGTCTTATCCGGATTGACGGAACGAAACGAATGCCGGAAACCAAACGACGAAGACGTCGATATGAATCGCAAAAATGACGTCAAGTGTAATTACGCATGCTTTCTGATGACGTTTCCTGTGGTTTTTAGACATTTTGATTTAACAAACTCAATGAAATAGAAAGTAGAGTGAAAGTGTGAAAGTAGAGTTTGTATCTTATATAATGAATAAAAAGAAAAATAGTTGATATCGATGTGATATCATACAAATTTCACTCTGGAATACCAAAAGTAGTTATTTTCACGAGTGGCTCAGCCACTTTTTTTCCCCCAGTCGGTGAGTTCCACTGAAACCAACAATTATTCTCTTAACCTCTTACACACTTTTATCGTTTCAAGGATTCTGGTTTATCTCGTGTCAATACCATTTATTTTCAGTTGAAAGAAGGAGAAGATATCATATAAATGACCGGATGCAAGAGCTAGAATCACTGCTTCCTCGTAATACGGATGTGTAAAACATTTTACCTGTTGGATTTTTATATGAATATATAAATGAAGCTGACAAATATCATAAGTATTAATTAAATTACACGACCGTACTTCCTCATATGACACTAAGGAAGCGGACTCGAAAGTGACTCGATCATCTTCATATCAAGCCTTCTTCACAATCGAGCTAAAATAAATTAGTATAAACTAAACTAAAGGTTAAGGTGTCTGCCGCTCATCCCGGAGGTTGCGGGTTCGAGCCCCACCAAGGTCACGATCGTACCTCCTCGTTTGGCACCAGTACTGGTTTTGTTCCAGCAAGCGGACTCGAGAGTGACTCGATAAGCTGCAAGCCTTGATCACAATCGAGCTAAAATAAATTGGTATAAACTAAATATTTCGGAGTAAGTTAGAAGATGTACGTTGAAAATAACTTTAATGTATATAATCAGAAATTTAAACAGTAACTAAAACATAATTGACTTCAGACTATTTTACATCTTATGTACTTTTTGCAATCTAAATATAATGACGTATAAATTAGCTGACAAGGTAGAACAAATACATGTACCAGTACTCTAATTTGGAAATTGACTTTATTTCTATAAAAGCTGAACTTATCCACTAGCACAAAATATGATTGTGTTCGAAAAAAAAAGAATTGCAAAACATCGGAGTGATTGTCACTTGTTCAATATTTGGGGTTAAAGCTGCTCGCTCTCAGATTTTTCTTCAAACTGTATGAAAATAATGTATTTTAGAAGATGTAGTCATATAATAAGGCTTATATCTGTAGATTTAAAATAATACGCTACCAAATAATAAAGCGTTGCAAACGCTTTTGAAATTCCAATATAAACATATAGTGTAGCGGTGCCGTAAAACCAACATTTTCAATCGATTTCTACAAATTCCTACCAAGATGTTTGCTTAGATTTTGATTTTATCCCATGTGAGTATGTCAATTTAAATTGTTTTTTTTTCGACGGTAACTGAGAGCGAGCAGCTTTAAAACCTTTCAGATGGCTGTGTAATGCGGCTTTATAATTATATTTTTGGAAAAAGTCTTTATATTTTTAAGAATTGTACAACACATGCAGACAAAATATAATGTCATACATACAAAGATGTGAAAAAAAAGATAAATCAATGTAAAACCATGAGATGCAGTCAAAATTATGTTCGCCTGGAACATATCAATGCAACAATGCGGAAATGTAAAGCTGGAAAAAAGTTTCGTTTATAATACCGGTGTATCTTTTTCAGTCAGGTTCGTCAAAACAAAGGCACAGTGCTGAAGGCATCTGTTGAGTATATAAAGAAATTGAAGGAAGACAAGAAACGTATTGATGTGCTTGAAGAAAGAATTAGAAAATTTGAAGACCATTGCAATAGAATGATCCCATTGATACAGGTACATGTATGGAACGCCTTTACTGTCTTATTATGTTGTATTGTATTATACGCAGTACATTTCCATGTATACGAGGTACATATTTCATTTGACATGGTACATGCACATTTAGATGGGGTAACTTTTTCGTGATATGCAGTGCCTTTTCTTTTATATATGGTGGTTATTTAATAATATGCAGTGCAAAAGTATGGATATACAGTAGAATAACCATTATATGTTGTACAAACGACGTTATATGCTGTACAAACAGCATTATATGCAGTCATTTTTTCGATACATGAGGTGGTATTTTTATTATATGCATGAGTTGTACCTTCATACGTTGTATGTTGATTAATAGGTGTGGTAGATGTTTAAATGTATGAAGTGCGTTCGTTTCATTGTATACGTGGTGAATTATTACTTATACTAAGATAATAAATCAGTATGTGTGGTGCATATGTCAATATACATTGTGTCAACAACTTTGTATGTAGTAAATACTTTTTAATTATGTTTGTTGCAAACAACTATATAAGCTCTACATACGGCATTATATGCGGTGCTTTTCCCATTATGATGATGATACTTGAAGACAGTCTCTAAAAATACTCTCGGCGGAAATTACCGAGCGATCTAAGAAAAAATTGCTATGACACCGTACAGTTAAAATCGAGTAGCGCTTGCATGTACCTCAAAGATTGTTTGTCTGCATGGTCACATAAAACATTGATATTTCTAAAGTACTGCACCAATTAGGAATATTAGTCAAAGCACACTAATTACCAATTGCTTATTGCAAATGACTAGATCTAAACTAGGTCACGACCAGCGGGTGCCTGACGCTTGTCTGATTAGCAAGTGAAAAGTCATAACTATGATAAACTGCATATACTAGATTTGCACTCTGTTGAATAATTATTGAAAAAATCGAACTTCAACAAAACAGTTAATAAGGGAATTACTCTAAAAACAAGAGCTGTGTCATGACAGCGCGCTCGACTATTTGAAGGTTTGTCAGTAATACGGGTTTTTTGTGCAAGAATAGGTAATTGTGTGTATTTTGTAATTGTGTAAGAATTAATGTAAAAATATAAACACTATCCACATCAATTCTATTTTTAGCAAAGGTGACCTTGACCTTTGTTGGACAACCCCAAAACCACCCCATGCAAGTTCTTTACATGTCCTTACTTTACACCAAGTTTGAAGTCGATACACCTATGTATAGTGAAGATATTGAGCATAAACCGATTTTCTATCTTCAGTAATGGTGACCTTGACCTTGTTCAGACCGGCACAAAAAGCAATCCCAAAGCGAGCTCTTCAAATGTTCTTACTAGACATCAAGTTAGTTACTGAGATATGGACTTACATGTATGTCTAACTCGAAAAATAAAGAGCCATAATTTGCATTTTATGCTAGATACAGTTATCTAACTTGATTATTGACGTAGGTGTGATGACTGGGAAACCTTGTATAAAGTTTAAATGCAATACATCAAGTAGTAATTGAGATATGGACTTTAAAGCTGCTCGCTCCCAGGTTTTGGTGCAAAAATAAAGTTCTTCAAACTGTATGAAAATAACATATTTTAGAAGAATAGTCATATAAAAAGGTTCCAGTATAAATTACTGTAATGTGTATCTGTAGATTTTAAATAATACGCTTCCAAATTGGAAAGCATTTCACGCTTTTGAAATTCCAATATAAATATATAGATCTAGTGTAAAGGTGCCGTAAAACCAAGATATTCAATCGATTTTTGCAAATTCCTACCTAGATTTTACTTGTGTTGTTCATTCTAGCCTTTAGTTTTATGTTCTATATATTAGTATATCATTGTTGAAAATTTAATTTTCTCAACGACAACTGTGAGCGAGCAGCTTTAATTTAATTGCATGCAAAACTTTAACCTGAATTTCTTAGTCGAAAAAGAGGGCCATACTTTGCATTATATACAAGATATAGTTATCTGACTTGATTGTTTAAGTTTCAATGCAATACATAAAGTATTTATTGAGATATGGACTCGGTAACGCTATACATTAGGCACGTCTATGGTTGATGACGTGACCGCTATTTATAGTAATATTGATCGGTATTTTCCGGATAAATGATTCCGGAGAATGCCGGAAAGTATGATCATCGTAATGAAAAATGCACCGCATATAATGCTGTATACACCATGTATATAGTAGAATGGACCGAACATAATAAAAAAGAAAATGCCGTTTCCGCCATGTATATTACCAAATGCATTGCGTACATTGTTTTTTATGAACAAATAACTAATAATTCACCACGTATAGAATTAATCGCAAGCACTTCATATATTTAAACATCTACCACACCTATTGACCAACATACACCGTATAAAGGTAAAACTACTGCATATAATCAAAATACCACCGCATGTATCGAAACAATGACTGCATATAATGTCATTTGTACTGCATATAATGCTGTTTGTATTGCACATGACGTTGTTTGCACACCATATAATGATTATTCTACTGTATCTTCAACTGTTTGCACTGCATATTATTAAATAACCACCGTATATAATGGAAAAGGCACTGTTTATCATGAAGAATGTACCATGTCAAATGAAATATGTACCTCGTATACATGAAAATGTACTGCGTGTAATACAATACAACATCATAAGACAGTAAAGGCGTTCCATATACATGTGTTGGCAATTATTTATCTTTATAATTGCGTCTTCGTTGTTTTGTTCATGAGTGATAGTAAAGCTAAAGAGGTGCCCGAGTCGGTGTAAGTTAAGTTTCTGCATAGGTCCGTGGTTTCTGTGGTGTATTAAACAATTCAGTATGTCATGTTTACTCTTTTAAAGACAGCAAACTAAAATTAAAAACTTAAAAAGGGAAATGTATAAACTTTCCGGTATTTTTAAGCTTAAATACAGGTTGTTTGAAACTAGTGTTGGCCAATCGTTGCCATTCCGATATTGATTTAGTAGTAAGTGATAAATGTGCAGTACAACTTCTGCAGAGCTCTTTTGGTTGTTGTTGAGAGGTGTTGCTCTAGAGAGGTTAAATTTATTATGAAGCCTTACTTTGGGAAAAATTTAAACTGTTGTTGTAAAGAGGTAATTGCTCTACAGAGGGCCGCTCTGCGGAGGTTACACTGTACATGTATTTGGAAATGATATTTTAACCGCCAATGAAATGACGAGTAGAATGTGTAACATATTTTGAAATGAGCAATTTACGCTGTACGGTACCTTCTACTTTCAAGGACAATAATTCAAGTAGCATATTTGAGAAGAAAAACAAGGATTAGTGTGTGTTCTTGATGCACATGTCGCGATAGATTTTTATTTACTATTGGGGACAAAATTGACAAGCGGACAGTTAGCTCAGTCGGCTTAATAAATTTGCAAGAGGAAGTAAATGGTTTCGATTCCCGGTAAAGATTTTGTTCTCACCCTGTGCCATTTAGTACCTTCCCACTGAATAAATTTATTCTTAACTAAAAAAATATCTAACAATCAATTTCATATCTTAAAAATTGCGCTGAATGCTGCATGAATTGCTGCACATAGAAGTACTCTTTTTTTTGATATTCACACATGTATAAGCAGTCCATACAATTCCTTATACAAACAAATTAATCGATTTAGTTGTAACACATAATGAAAGTTTTCTCTATAAGAAATCTTCTAATCAAAACGTTGACCCGAGAAACAGAAAACCATTCCAAAGACGGATTTACATGTTTGCTGGTTTTTTCATTTCTTGACAAATTTTTAAAGGATCTTGTCCGAGCTCGGTGGAATTTCTTTTTCCTTATTTCTCTTTCAACCAAAAGAAGATACCAGTTTGCTCACATAAAATGCCAATTTGACGGGATATCATTATTCTCCTTCAGTCGTGAAATGTCAATTTTCAATGAATACTATCATGTATTTTAAATGAAAACCTATGTTCACCCTCCATTTACAATATTTTTCAGATTTTGCAGAATTTGCAGATATTAGTAAAGACTATAAGCTTCGATAAAGCCTTCCCTGAAGACCTACGTGAGATAAGCCGTGAAGTTGAAGTTGATGCTGACGCTAACATCAGTCATGCATAACAGTTCTATATTGTTTTTGTACATATTTATTGATAAACTCTCTGCTTATATTTGATTTGTCAATGTGAATTTGCATTGTATATTTGTCTGAAATTTCTAGCATTAGATTGATAAAATGTAAAAGTTAATTGTCAAAAGGGATATTCGAACTTAGTTCTCCAATGTGAACACATTAAAAAGGAAATGAGTCATTGGTTCATTAATTGAGTTGTACATCGTCAGATTCAAAATGTTTGTTGGTTTGCCAACACAGACCTTTTTGTGTTTATTTTTTTTTTACTGTAATATACATTTATTGCGGATTTATGAGATTGCTTATGCAAAAGAATAAAGGATGCCTTGATAATAAAACGGTGTCTTTGATTAATTTGATAAATATCTGACTGCTGCTAGACAACAATTTTAAAGAAATGACTGATAAAGACACCTCATCATATGCCACAAGAAATCGATATATGTCACTGTTTCAGCATAATATTGTTTTCTTTGTTCTTTTAAGGAACATATGCTTGAAACACACAGGTCTACAAAGTAAATGTTGTATTTTCTGGAGAGATTATGATTGCCTTGTTTGTGTTTTAATCATTCTAGAACTGAAAAGGTAGAGACATTTAAGGTCCGTGAAATCAAAACAGTTCAATTAAAGGAACAAATCGTGATTTCTAAAACCATTCTGAACTCTTCGCTACAGGGTAACTCAAAGATTTTGTACCACACTACTGTTTCGAAAGCTTCATCACTTAGGATCAACGCTGCGATACAACGAGAAACATCTTTCCCTGTCTAAGGTCCCGACCAAAATGGCCTTAGTACGTTCATCAGATTAACACAGAAGTTCTATAGGTTGTCGATTGAGACAAACACTGACAATGTGTATCCCGCTTGCTAGTAGGTATGCACGTCTGCAGTTCAACTTGCTTTGCCGATAACACTTCCGGTGCCTTGCCGATAACACTTCCGGTGCCTTTGTTCAGGCATCTGCTATGGCATACATTACATGAAAGTATTTACTCAGTAATGAACTTTTTTTAACAAGAGACTTACAGTTCATTTAGAATAATATGACAGTTACGTACATATGTACTAGATTTGATTGTACACATATACAAGAGATGATATACAGGGGGTAGGACGTTAAGAGGTTGCTGATTCATTTTAAGCGAGATTTTCGGTGTATGATCGCAAAAATGGCGGACTGACGGTTGATTTTTTATCTCCGTGTTAGCATTTTCACCTGGTAAGTAGGATTACATTAATATTTCTGGCAAATGATTACGCCGATTCGGCTCTACTGTTTAATAAAGTGTTGTATAGTTTAAAATTGCAGAAAGGAGAATTTGGGGGTAGTTGAGGACGATCTACGCGGAAATTATGTAAGCATCAGAACACCAGAAGTGCTTGAAGTAAGAGTCAGCTACCTAAATTGGTATTGAAGTAGTATTTATCGGCCATAAAGTATTTATAATATAAGGGAAAGCGTCAAGAGATGAAGGAGTCGTGTCTCGCTAACATTTCAGATCATGTAGGACTTCAAAAAGCACATATAGTGGTAGAAAAGCACACTGTAAGCAAGAAAATTCGCCTTGTGACATGTGTAAACAAACGACCTGTCAAAGGTTTTGTTTCAATAACTTTTTTATTCCTCTACCTACGAACTTGAAATAAAAAACCGAGTGAAGCATATAAACAGTAAACTGGGTTTCTTGGGGTCAAACAGTTGGTAACTTGAGCAAGAGGCTGTCTGGTTTAAGTTTTGATGTATCACATATTTTTGGATAACCATCTGAAAATTTGAAAGGTGCAGACACTTATTGTGTACTTGATCAGGTCTTTGTTGATGCTATGATACATTTAGGAAAAGGAAGCTAAGAGAGCATGGGACTTTTGAAGTGGAGGGATTTTGCAATGGCAACCGATAGCTCAGGAGACAAATACGTATATCTGACAGTTGAAAGAGACTTAGAATCAGCAGGATGATGACGAGGGAGCTGGAGGTTCCATGTATGACGTTAAAGGTAATAATTGGTATCAGATATAAGAATTCATAACTCTTGCTCTATATACTAGAGCTTCAATGTTATCAAATTACTGTTTTACGTGCCAGGAATAACTAATTGGGAAATAAAAAAGTGGACGTACTATTTAACGCGGACGCCTATTTACGTTTTAAAAGCACACCATGCTTTTGCAACATATTTGCCGTGTGCGTTTGTACTTGAAAATTTCAGGTCTACAATTTCCAACAATTCTAACGAATAAACATTACGCACGTGTAAAGGGATCAGCCGAATAAGAAAAATCAAGTGCACACTAGATTCAACCCACTATCATGTCAAAATTCACGAATGTTACATTAGAATCATTAATGACTGAACGGGAGACACTCAAAATCTCCTTGGTGATAATCCCCTTGGTCCAAAAATGGCATAGGCTACACCAAATTAATTACTTGGTCAATGGATTTCCCGCTCCATTATTTTTTTAAATCAAAAAACAATTTTTTTTTCAATTTGAACTTCCGCCCGCATCAATTTTATAAACCAAGACCAAAAATTCAAAGCGGGCCTTTTTGTCGCGGAGAACTCGTAAATTTAGTACTTTCAAAACTACAATTTAATTAAAAACGCCAGCAGAACATGTTCCCGCTACTTTATTTGTATAATCATGACTACCATATTGTCAAAATGGCAGCAAACCAGTACAGTATGAAAATTTTCGATGCATAGAATGACCGAAAAAGACCGAAAAAATAAAACACGAAAAAGACCGAAAAACAGTTTATGAAGACCGAAAACAACTTATTTTTTAAAAGAGTATATAACTTACAGTTTAAATGAAGAAATTTGTAAATATTGTATTACAAATCAAGTAATCAAATATTGCAGACCGAAAACTTTCTAAATTTAGCACTCCAGATTTTGTAATTGATGTAGCACAGGAACTCATGAAAACAAACAAATATTCATTACATACAAATTCCTTCATTATTTAATATTTTATTTAATACTTAAGTTATAAATCGTACATTATCTTTTTAAACAAAGTTGTTTTCGATAAAGATAAATCATTTTCCTGTTCTTTTTCGGTCTTTTACGGTCTTTTTCGGTCATTCTATGCACCTGAAAATTTTAATTGTTGTCATAAATCAGGGTAGCGTCGGTGGAAGACAAGTTGCTGTACAGACAAACAACTCGGTAACATTTAGAGACATTTTTGTTAAAGGCTAATTCACTTCTCTCTACTGTTGTTACTGTGGCACTGAAGATGAACTTCTGGGTGATAGTGATCCGTACATCTGGGTGTACATGGAACACGTGTTTACCAAATTTTCAACAGTGCGCCCTCTGTGTAAAAAGTGTCGAGGCTAAAACTTGGGCAAGGAAAATATCAAGAAACTTTTAACTTTTAAAAGTTTTTAGCATTGTGAAATTGAACAATTATCTCTAGTCAAAACACTTATGGTCAGTAAGACGTGCAGTAAAAGAGCATATGCCTTGACTCAAATAAAGAAGTTGTTCTGTGGGTTTTTTTGATATGACTAACAAATGGGTTTCATTACAAAGTGTTTGGGCATTAGTCTGATGGTTTTTTAAATGACAATAATTTGTTTCTCTTTCAAAAAACTTGTTGTATTAGCTGTACGTGTATGTAAGAAAACAAACTATGGTATTTTTAAATGAATAAAAATATTTTCTTGCAAGAAACATTTTACCCCTTTTATTATACCCCTACAAACTTAGTACCGGTGTATATAGGAGTCACTTTGTGGTCTGTACCTTTTTGGCAATTTATATTTAAGGTGTCTGTAGTTCTTTTATCTATTTCCAAGTTTTTTATCTGTTTTGACAGTAAATATTTGCTTTTGTGAGGAATTATCTTTTTTTTACCAAATCGCTCTTTGGCCGCTCCAAAAATGGTTGAATTGGGAAAAAAATTTTTTTTTTTTTTCGCTCGCTCGCTCCCATTTTTTTAGGATATATTCCGATAACCAAGAAATTAATTTGGTGTGGCCATACATGTAGTAGTCATAATCCCCTTAATGGATTTTACATTTTAATTTCAATAATTTTTTTTTTTTTCAATCATTTGCTATAATAAAGTTAAACTAGAGATAAATGATATAGCGCTTGACACTTTTTCTGCCGTATGTTCGTCCCAAAAATCAGTTTTGTAAAAAGGTTGCTTAAAATTAATTTTTCTCTATGAAATGTTTCAATAACATAAATTTATAGTAGGCCTATTGTAAGAAACGTATAGGATATTTAACATAAATTGTTGACTTCAAGTCATGTTCATATCCGATAGGGATGTATGTTTTCATTTTTTCGGACCATGACAGTTGGCCTTGTGAAAAGGTTCATGAAATACATAACAAGGCTTAACCTGCAATGGATATTTTTTTCCAAACAGCCAAGACATGAACTGTTATCTTTGGCCCAATAAAGTGGGAAACATGTTAAAAAGTGCAGAAGCCAGGTTTTTACAGAAAGTACACAAATTATTTATTGCGTGCTACAACTGTACACGTGCTTGATGCTGCCATTATACCTAGTCATAATAATTGTAACGGGTCATAAATCTGAGACATCTCTGAAGACGTACTCTGGGCATACTTGTGTTAATATATAAAAACTTATGTCAAAAACGCTCAGTTAAAAGTTAAAAAAGTAATGCCTTTGTTAAAAGTAATGGTTTAGTGACTTTTCAGTACAAATCCACTACTGGTTACATTACAAAATCAATTAGAGTGAACAAGCAGCCGTTTCTGCAATAGTAAAACTTTTGATAATGGACTGGATGTATTGAGTTATTTAGATATTGTGCCAATGCCACCACCTTTGGATTCCTTTTCTCGTCCTGAACTGTTGCTCAGTTACTGTACTTGGAAAACCATTAACTACAACTGTTATTTGAATTGAGTGACATGTCGCTAAGCTGCCAGTCTGCCAAGTTCACGCTGCTACACTGCTAAGCTACCAGTCTGCCAAGTTCACGCCGCTACACTGCTAAGCTGCCAGTCTGCCAAGTTCACGCCGCTACACTGCTAAGCTGCCAGTCTGCCAAGTTCATGTTGCTACACTGCTAAGCTACCAGTCTGCCAAATTCACGCTGCTACACTGCTAAGCTACCAGTCTGCCAAGTTCACGCTGCTACACTGCTAAGCTACCAGTCTGCCAAGTTCACGCTGCTACACTGCTAAGCTGCCAGTCTGCCAAGTTCACGCCGCTACACTGCTAAGCTGCCAGTCTGCCAAGTTCACGCTGCTACACTGCTAAGCTACCAGTCTGCCAATACACTGCTAAGCTACCAGTCTGCCAAGTTCACTCCGCTACACTGCTAAGCTACCAGTCTGCCAAGTTCACGCTGCTACATTGCTAAGCTTCCAGTCTGCCAAGTTCACGATGCTACACTGCTACGCTGCCAGTCTGCCAACTTCACGAAAATTGACATGTCTGCCTCCATTATTGGCTGTTAGTTACCAACGAATCTTAATGACTAACTTTTGCTTAATTTTAATAAAAGATAATCGAGATGAGGTCAGTAGCAGGGTCATTTACCTTCACAAAAAGCCCTATACTATGTCCTGGTATAAGGCATCAATCCGTAGCAGCGAAGATACAGTAGCGGCGAAAAGTTTCAAGAATACATGTATCTCTAAAAAACTAAGCACAGCAGTAGCAGTAGCTCAGCAGTAGCAGTAGCAGTAGCAGTAGCAAAGTTATAAAACGTGAAGTTGGCAGTAGCAGTAGCACAGCAGTAGCAGTAGCTTAGCAGGAGCACAGCAGTAGCAGTAGCTCAGCAGTAGCAGTAGCAGTAGCAAAGCAGTAGTAGTAGCAGTAGCACAGCAGTAGCAGTAGCTCAGCAGTAGCAGTAGCTTAGCAGTAGCAGTAACTTAGCAGTAGCAGTAGCTCAGCAGTAGCAGTAGCTTAGCAGTAGCAGTAGCTCAGCAGTAGCAGTAGTAGTAGCTCAGCAGCAGCAGTAGCTCAGCAGTAGCAGTAGATTTTTAGTGCTCTAAGGTATTTGTGACAGTAGCAGTAGCACAGCAGTAGCAGTAGCTCAGCAGTAGCAGTAGCTCAGCAGTAGCAGTAGCTCAGCAGTAGCAGTAGCACAGCAGTAGCAGTAGCACAGCAGTAGCAGTAGCATAGCAGTAGCAATAGCTCAGCAGTAGTAGTAGCTCAGCAGTAGCAGTAGCTCAGTAGTAGCAGTAGCTCAGCAGTAGCAGTAGCTCAGCAGTAGCAGTAGCAGTAGCAGTAGCTCAGCAGTAGCACAGCAGTAGCAGCAGCACAGCAGTAGCAATAGCTCAGCAGTAGCAGTAGCAGTAGAACAGCAGTAGCACAGCAGTAGCAGTAGCTCAGCAGTAGCAGTAGCACAGCAGTAGCAGTAGCTCAGCAGTAGCACAGCAGTAGCAGCAGCACAGCAGTAGCAATAGCTCAGCAGTAGCAGTAGCAGTAGAACAGCAGTAGCACAGCAGTAGCAGTAGCTCAGCAGTAGCAGTAGCTCAACAGTAGCAGTAGCAGTAGCAGTAGCAGTAGCTCAGCAGTAGCAGAAGCAGTAGCACAGCAGTAGCTCAGCAGTAGAAGTAGCACAGCAGTAGCAGTAGCTCAGCAGTAGCAGTAGCAGTAGCACAGCAGTAGCAGTATCTCAGCAGTAGCGGTAGCAGTAGCTGAGCAGTAGCAGCAGTAGCAGTAGCTTACCAGTAGCAGTAGCTGAGCAGTAGCAGTAGCAGCAGAAGTAGCTTAGCAGTAGCGGTAGATTTTTAGTGCTCTAAGATATTTGTGACATCATTATAAATAAACGTAAATGATGTGCGCTTATTACATCAGAATGCGCGGTGTTTTAATAAAGTAATAACAATTTAGTATGGATATGTATGTCGATTTCGGTGATAGTATATGTTATTGAAAATGTAAATCATTATAGTGGCATACCTTTGACTATTTCTCGAATGTCAGGGCAGCCCGGTAATAAGAGATTATTTTATGAATTACATGCTATAATGTGACATGTTAAACTGTATGAACCTGTGTAATATATGGTTTTTAATAATATTTTGCTTGAATTTGATGGGTATGAAAGTAATAATTTACTAACTTTAGTGTCATCTGGGAACGAAGTTGTCAAGTAGACACTGTATGATTTCTTTCTTTATGTGTTTCTTTTGGGCAGTTCTTTTCAATGATATTGGTAAATCTGTGTTTAACAGTTACCCATTCTTTAATCTTTTCAACAGAGATGACTTATTAGATACTGTGAAAAAAGAAGTGTTTTCTAAAGTTTGTACATAGTAGGTAAAGTTGACTTGGGAAGGAGTATGTCAAGTTTCATCCATACTTCCCGTATGCAGGACCTTTTCATCTTAATTATTGTCTTCTGGAAGAAAAGCGGGTATTTTCCGTCAACAATTATTAAATTTGTATAAGCTGACAAATAATTTTCTACTGTTAAAACGGAAAATCGTAAATCAATAGGACCCTTAAATTACGTAGCTATGTCCGGTCATGAAACTTATCGATAACCTGTAGCATTCGGAAGTGTTCGGCCATCATTACGGAAGCAGCCGGTCTTCGATTGCAGAATTAAAAGAACATAAACAAAACCTTAGAAAATACCATTATATATCTGTTAAATAAAACCTTATAAAATACCTTTTTCTTCTTACTTTATGAAACAGAACACTTACTTTAATCTACTCTATCCCGTTTGTTATAATACAAAAAGTGTAAAAGTTTTTGACAAATTGATGCTAAACTGAACCGTTTTCACTTAAATCTGTCATATTTTAGGAGATTTAGTTTATATAATAGCTAATTTAGTTAAAAGCTACTACAACTGCTAAGCTACTGCTACTGCTGTGCTACTGCTACTGCTACTGCTACTACTACTGCTGAGCTACTGCTACTGCTAAGCTACTGCTACTGGTAAGCTACTGCTACTGCTACTGCTGAGCTACTGCTACTGCTGAGCTACTGCTACTGCTGAGCTACGGCTACTGCTACTGCTATTGCTACTGCTGAGCTACTGCTGAGCTACTGCTACTGCTAAGCTACTGCTACTGCTGAGCTACTGCTACTGCTGAGCTACTGCTACTGCTAAGCTGCTGCTACTGCTACTGCTGAGCTACTGCTACTGCTGTGCTACTGCTACTGCTGAGCTACTGCAACTGCTGTGCTACTGCTAAGTTACTGCTACTGCCAACTTCAGGTTTTATAATTTTGCTATTGGTACTGCCAAGCTACTGCTACTGCTGTGTTACTGCTAAGCTTCTGCTACTGCCAACTTTACATTTAATAAATTAGCTACTGCTCACTGCTACTGCTCACTGCTACTGCTAACTTCCTACACATCAATTATCAACAGATATATCACGATCGGCTCGGTATTCATCGCAAAACTTGTTGCCAGTTGATGAAATAACTTCAATCAGAGTCATTTATATTCATTGGGGGGCAACAATACATATTAGCGTGCAACTAGCATTAAATATGACCAATAACACCCGTCCGATATTTTAAAATGGTATCACGCCAGAGACATGATAACACTTTGTAACCACGCCCACGTGCCGGACTACTTCCAGCAGGAATCCTCAAGTGCAAACACAGAGAAAAAGTATCAAAACATGTCATTTATGCTATCATCTTTGCGAATCTGCGATCTTACTATTAATTCTTACTTCACTGGCCAGTTGTAACACATCTCCCCCGATAGTGAACAGTATTCATACGCCTTACGTAATATCCAGTGACGGAATATCGCCGAGTTGATCCGATTTTCAAGGCCAGTAGTAAAGTAGTTTTCGTCCAATATGGCTGATGTTTCATGAGAGGAGAAAGTCAGACGAAAAAGTAAACTGTTTTACTAAATTAGTGAATAGGTATTGTTCTTTTGAATGAATGTAAATGGCGCTCTAGTAACTAGTTTTATCAACTGGTAATAAGTTTTGCGGTGTCTACGGTGGTACAGACTTAATGAATCTACACGTATCTGAAAATAACTACCATGGTTAGGTTTTGCTTATGATAGGGTTATTTTGAAATTTAAATGTGTTGATTTAATACAGCATGGTCTTTCGATAGTGATGTTTTGTGTATCGTACTTTTAATGTATTTACGACATTTGAACCAACTTTAAGCTCTAAGGGACGAAGTCCAGAACAGCTTATGCTATGATGATTTGTCCGTCGCCCGTTCGTCTGTCCGAAAATCTTTCCTTGATAACACTCTACAGGTCAAAGTTTTATTTACAAGGCAAATATTCCAAATCATTTGATTAGCATGCATGTATAGTGTGTCAAACCATAAAAATCTTTTACGTTTACCGCTCTTAATGCTCAGGTTGAGCTGTTGTAATTGCGCGATGTCTGTCGTCTGTCGAGTGTGCGTACTAGCGTGTGCATGCGTCAACAATTTCTTCAAAGATTTATCATTCTAAACGCGATGAAACTTGGCAGTTACGTTCCTTGGATGGTCCTCTAAACGAAGGTGTTCAAAGAATTCCATTCCATGCAGAACTCTGGGTGCCAGGGCAACGGAATAGAAAACAGTTTATTTTTTTTTCTCAAAACTCGGAAGGTCCAAAGCTTAGATATTAAGCATTTGGAATGTAACATCGTTAAATTGACTCATACAAGGATTGTTCAAATCATGACCCAGGTTAAAAATTTACCCTGTCCTGGGGGTCATTTGAGTTTACACAGGCTTATATGGAAAACTAAAAAAATATTCTTGACTAAAACCACAAGGCCCAGAATTTAGATATTTTGGAATGTAGCTTTACGAAGTGGACCTCTACCAAGACTATTCAAATTATGACCCCCGTGTCACAATTGACCCCCCCCCCCAGGGTCAATGATTTTTAATGACCTTGACCTACTGACATAATTCCTATTTTTGAAAAAAAAAACAACAATGAAACTGAATATCTGAATATATCTTGAAATACTGAAACCCTTTTAGATAACTTCAATATAGACTGAAAGCAAGTACGAAAAGGTCGCAATAAATATATACGTCACAACACTGGAAAGAAACCGGAAATGTTAGCAACAAACACAATGATTGATTTATGACGTACTAATATTATGTGGTATAATGGTTTTATTGTTTCACAATGAATGATGATTACAAAAAAAAAAAAAAACAACCAATAAACAAATGTTATCTTTCACTCTTCAAAATTAATCAATAAATCAGATTATGTGACATATTTATAGTTTGATTATTTTATAGTAAACCATAGTGAACATTGTGTATGTAAACACAGAACACTTGACTGGTTATGGGATGTTTATTGCTTTCGATTGTTTTTACGTGTCTACATTTGTAGAATCTACAATCAGATCAATATAAAATTTAGGTTGCGCACATTATTTCCTCAATAGAAGAAGTTTAAATACATCTCATAATGATGGCCGTCATGTACCTATCTGTCTGTCCACCCGTCCTTCCGTCTTGACCACTGCATTACGGTACTGAACGTTGATAAGAAAATGCACGAGTAATGCATGTTTTAGAGTTATTCTACATCATTATACATGGAGTCTTTATTTAAGATGACAAACGTTGAACTAATATCATATTTTACTCATCAGGTCACTTGCAAGGTCACTATGTCCAGAGGAGTATTCCTATGTCGTTTTGTACTGTTTAGTTACATAATGACTATTCACGTTTTTGATTCGATGATGCTGTTTTCCTAAATTTTGCTCGTAATACATGGGACGGAGGATAATAGATTATGTCTTTTGCTTGCTGTTTATGTTGTTGTTGTAAGAATTTAATACCCGTTCTGACTGTGTTTTGGTTATTGTAACAGGCGGGCAGTTTACCTAACAATCGTTCATTGGAACTAGACTCCTGTCTTCTATAAGAAACTGCCAACTTTCTCACATAAAGAGACATGATCGGTAGCAGGGCTTAGATCTATAGGAGGTTACATTGATTTAAAATTAGTTACTCTAACTACTTGACAACAGAGGCGCTTAATTAGCCTTATAGAAGTCTGATGAAATTGAGAACTCCTTTTTCTCTTTTTTCTTTTAGGAATTATATCGCTGTCAAACATTTGTCTCAATCACAGCTCATCTCATTCTTAGTTAAAGGAAGGAGAAGGTGTGGAGACGTTGAAAATGTCCAGAAAAGACATGAGTAATGGCTCTAACGACTGATGCCAGTCTAGAGAAAGAGAAGCGGACACCATAAATGGAGGCTTCCCGCTGGCCGTAAATGATGCTATAAATTACGTCCCGTCTCTAATATAAAGGTTAATGTATTTTAACAGCAAGTCAGGTACATTGGTCCATCAATCGCGTCGCTATGTAGGTAAAATCTGAAAATGTGGGAAATAAAGAAGGAAAACGACCAGAGAAGTAATACATCAACATGTATCTTCAATGTATTTATTTGAACGAACATACGAATGCATCATTAATTTTCCAAACGGGTCCCTTCCCGTGATTCTTCGGTAGACTTCGGGAGTCACACAACATGGACATGCTCCCCCGCAAACATCTGCATTATGGATCAGGGGCACTTCATGATCAAAGCAATACGGGTCTCGACAGTGTCCACTGTTATTGGGGCACACGTTTTGCGGGTAACATTTGTCCTCTGCTATCACCATGTTAAGGATACCAACGGGACATAAAACATTCTTGAATGCAGTGTCCATGCATTTATTTCTGTTATCATATACAGTGTTTACGAGTTATATAATGATGTAAACGGTGACGTGACAATGAACGACGAATTAAAATTGTATATTTCCTTTTATATCGTTTCTGATTTCATTTTAAACATAGTACATTAATTGTAACCCTTAAACAATCGATAAACATTTAACATTAACCTTTGATTTGACAGTCGATCGCTATAATCACCGAATCATCGGCGACACTTTTTCTCAAGAAAATGGAACTCTTATTTATTTGGATTTTAGGGTACTGTAAACTGGGTAAAATTCTAGTGTGTCGAAAATTTCGCGATTTGTGAAATGAGACTTGGAAGTAAGCGCAGTTTGAAATTCGCGAAAATAGCGAAAATTAAATCATCGCAAATATTGCACAATTTACAGTAATTATACAAAGAGACGACAAATCCGAGAAGTTACATTTTCGGGTGCTACTCATAAAAGGCATATACGCCTGTAAGTGATGTACCAATCAGCGGTAATCTCACCTGCAGCTTTAAGTCAAAACAAAGGATACAAGTATTTTCGGTAATAGCATATTTGACAAGTGCTGAAACGCCATAAGCAGCTACAAGTGCCGCAAAGACCCACGGAACCACGGCGGTGCCGGCTAAACTTGGAAGAGCGGGTAGAAATGCGGCTGCCATCTGACGTTTGTCGCTCCGCCTCTCACTCGTTCCGGCTTTGGCGCGCCGGCGGCACATTGCCGGTGTCACCGTCATCAAAAGAAAAACGTAAAACACGCAATAACAAGACTTTCTATCCATAGTTTAATGCCTGTAAGAAACCGAGAGACATTTACTGCCTATCCGAGTTAACATAATTTCACATATCAGAGGTTCATGAAACTTGAAGAAATTATGCAAATCATGGCTATATTATGAAAGCTGGTAAGTTCGAAAAAACTGTATAAATACATACCTGTGTTTATGTCTGATGTATATTGTTGTGTCTCAATGATAGCAAGTATACCAATCATCTCAGACAAATGGAACTCAGTGACAGTGTCCAAATAGATGTCATAAGTATAGTCTCGTTTCCAAATATGGATGCACATCTGTCAAAATAGCAATATTTTTTCTCAAAACAAAACATGGAGTGCTCTGAAATAATAATTAGCGTTGAGCAAAGTTGGAAATTGACGTCAAAGTGTCCAGCACCAGAAAAATTTTCCTTTTCTCAACGAAGTGGGTTAACGGGGAAAATAAACTGCATACTACTTGCAAAACAGTGATTATACTTTATGATGTATCAAAAACGAACTAGAGTTGCCAATGGCCGTGATTAGAATACAACCACAAACGCAAATCACAAATCACAAGAAATGTTCTAGTATTATAGCAGTTTGTATATGAGTGTTCACATGACACCGTCATCCCGATCACAGAAACGAAGGAAAAAGTCTTACCGAGGTCCTTCCTGTCTCACAACTTCTTTCCAGGGTACTAAAGTATGTCCAGCCCTTCATACAGCAGGGTAAATAACTGAAGTAAGTGCTCTTCTGTTTGGTATGAAAGATCACGTGGGCATTTTGGGTGATGTTCGGACAGTTTTATTTTTTCATAAATATAAATATCAGTGGTCGTGTTGTGTCTCGTGCGAAGCCTTGACAGAATGATTGATTCCTGATCTGTTATCTAGATATTTGTGATCCTGTTTCACCCTTGTAAGGGTCTCACTGTTCTGGGATCTGTCATTCCCGCAGAAAGGTTCAGATACGTTAAACACATAAGCGGCATATTAGCTATGCAAACTATACATAATGTGTTTTCGCGCAATATCTAAGCGTACATTTACAGAACTAAAATACATTCAGCATTCAAAACTTATAACAAAAATAACTTTCAGCATTCAAAACTTATAACAAAAATAACATTCGGCATTCAAAACTTATAACAAAAATAATTTCAGCATTCAGAACTTATAACAAAAATAACTTTCAGCATTCAAAACTTATAACAAAAATAACTTTCAGCATTCAAAACTCATAACAAAAATAACTTTCAGCATTCAAAACAAAAATAACTTTCAGCATTCAAAACCCATAACAAAAATAACTTTCAGCATTCAAAACTTATAACTACAACCTTTGAAAACGATTTACGGTATATATTGTGTGTACAGTGTTTTTGCATTTTGCAATCAAAAGCAAAAGTAAGAAATAAATTAATGCTCAATCATATTTTATAAATTCATATGATGCAAAACACTAGTAATTAAAATCCAAGTACATATATCACGCCGTTGAATTAGTACCAGTAAATGACCAAAAAATAATTAATGACAAATCTAATTCAGACCTTTTGTTAGCACGTGCAGCATGTCCGTCAAATAATTATTAGTATAATAAATCAAAATAATGAACATAAACGACTATAAAAACAAAATCAGTTTTGTAGACGCCGTAACTTCAACACTTGCCTCAAACAAATAAGCGTGTTCATCGCAAATATGAAATTTTCAGCAATACTGTTGACTTTGTTGTTGTGCATGACGTCTTCAAATGCGTGTAAGTTTTTAATTTTATTGTTTAATTGATAATCAATTTCTAATCACTAAACGGCCATTTTCTTACTTATTTTTGATATATAGAAAAACAACTTAATAATAATGGGGCATACACAGTAAAAGATATTTAAAAACGATGCATTCCTTCGCAAAAAAGGAGAAAAAAACAAAAAAACAAGGGGATGATATTATTATTTTTCAATTAAAATTATTGCATGGTGTGTTCAATACACGACTGCATATTGTATACATTGATGAAATGCCCACTCTATAGACTGCTGTTGTAATTTGAACGAATATTTTTTATTGCAGTTATACGATGGCGTCCAAGTTCAGGTGCGTTAACTTTTCATTGTTCTGTATAACTATTATTAATGAACACCGTTAAACCATGGTCAACCATGCTTTAATACAAATATGGCTATTGTTTACTAAGACGTGTCAATGTTTTAACCACGTTTGACCATATGGTATATTGCCGCCATTTTAGCATTTGATAGAGAAAGGACAAGTGGGCAGTTCATCACATTACCAAATAGGTCTGCTGTCAACAAACTCTGAAGTCACATGTTGTAGTAACAGCGATGACAGAAATATATTTTTTCAGGGAACATTGTATCATATAAAATATTTAAAATCACCTTCGCTGTCATGTCTTTTTCAAAAAATATTCTATAACTTGCTGACATGTTGAATGGGTCGAAAATCACAGACTAAAGTGTATAATCACAAATCATATCACATCACATTATGTATTCTGATTTTTCTCTTACATGGTTTCTAGACTATTTCGTGCGTAGCTTGCAATACTATAGTATCTAGACTATCTGAGTGCGTTAACTCCAATGTCAATCAATTACATTCTCACATTTGGCTTTCTGTATTAACACGACATGGAATCAGTTTGAATTTGCAAGATACTGTTGGCGGTCATTCATTAGCTTTTACCCTGTTGGTGTCATAGAAAAACTGCAAACCATGATATATCTGCGCATCCTGACAGTCTGAACATGTACTGTTTGCTCATCAATCAAAACAATTTCACTGAGCACCTATCGGAACAATTAATGGTATTGTCCAAATTGAAATATGGACAAGTCCATTTTAGAAACTTAGCAGGGTCAGTGTATAACATTTATTAAAGTCGAACATTTTCGGAGCGGATCAATGGTCTATTGGTTAACTCGCTGGTCTGGTAATCAAGAGATCGCAGGTTTGATCCCCCGCTCCTCCGCTAACTTATTGTCTTTCGAATGAGACCTAAAATACCGAGGTCCTATGTAAGCCTATCGGTGCTTGTACACTGGGCATGTAAAATACCCACGGGGTATCTTGCACTATCTCCCAAAGCATAAAATCACTTACCTCTTCTGGGCATGTTGGTCATTCTTGCATATCGGATCGGCATTTCCGGTGTTTTACCCTTACATTAAAAGTGCAAGACGGTAGGCTATGCAAGAAATAGTTTGTATCTTGAGATATTTGGTTCACTGAGATGGAAATATTCGTCACCTCAGGGAACTGTTTTGTCCTTGATGACGGATATATCGATCTGAACCGTGTGCGTATGACAGAAACTATTCCGGCACCATTAATAAAACTCTAAAATACATACATGTATTTTCTTTCGTTTAAGGGGGATGTTTTGACTGTTATGGTCGACCGCGACGAGAAGGTCAAAGCTATTTTGACGGATGTAACTGGTGTGTTTGCAACTGGAGAACGGTAGGCTGTATTACGTTATTTATTAGGCAAAAAATGCGTTGAAAAGAAATAGTGTATATCAACGCAAAACTATCCTATCTACTTCTAGTTAGCTCTTCTAGTTCTGTATATACACTTCAACTAGACATACTTTTATTTTCCTATAATGTACGTTTAATTTCGTTCGCTCGCTCTGGTGTCTTGGTAGCGTATCCGGTGTCTAACAAAGCAAGTTGGTGAAAGTTCTAGTTAAAATGGTCATGATTGCATTTTCAAGTCTAACAGTTTAAAGGCAAGCTATGTTTTTCTATTACAGGGTTCGGCTTGCACTTATATGAACTGCGAATACAACCGCTGCTTCAAGGGATAGCGACGACTGCATGTATAACTTGTGAACAATGTTGACCAATAAAAGATAACGAACAAAGAAATAAAACACGGTGTCATTTGCTTATCACTTCGATTTGCTTACAGAGTACAGACAACTTTTTGGATCGATTGGATTTATTCAATCGTATCCAAAGTTAACAGAGTATTTCAGACCCTTACGGCCGAACTCTTAACACAATTTTTTGTCGAATACGACCGAAAAGTAGTTCTATATATTCAATGAAATAAAAAGAATTGTAATGCATTACCTTGTATTCTGTTTTCATTATGATATATTGATGAATAAATGTAAAACATTAAAAATTACTAAAAATCAAGAGGTATCCGTTCTGTATATAGAACTAGTTTCCTACGCGGTTTTGATCAGAACACTTTTCTAAGTCAGACCGAAGACACTAAAAGACACCTAGTCAGGCCGAATAATGTGTCTTATATCCGATGTTGTGTTTGTGATCATAAACTATCGGAACATCGTAATACGTTATCGAACCACTAGGTACTCTTGAATTTTAAATTACAAAACTCGGAATTCAACATAAAAAACAACGATTTTTTTGTAACTTGCCAACGCCTCTATCATCAAAAGTGCTCGTCCTGACTAGTTGTCGTTTAGTGTCTCTAAAGATTTTCCGAAAGACTAGTCTAAAATACGCCTTCATGCATTAAGGTATAAAACTGAAACTTATCAGCAAATTAACTCTACAGAGGCACTTGTAGATGTCTTTTTGAAATATGACAACATATTTTATGCTTTAAACACGTTGTAATTGTTGTATTTTATGTAAATGCGTGGTTCGAAAATGGTACGAAAATGTCCGCATTTCGGCGAAGTCGATTCGTACCTGGGTACGAATAACTGTAAGAAATCACATAGATTTACATGTCTTAACTACGATTTTTAAATATAGACAAATGCAATAATCTAAAGGGAAAATCAAATTCATTTCTCTGGATTATGCTGTCATTTACAAAGAACAAATATTAACTCAATATAAATTGTAACAAAAACTTTCAAACTTTACCAAAGTAGGAAAATGAATTAATATAAGTTTTCTTTGAAAGCTTATTTTCAGACTCCAGTTATATTGTTACACCTTTGTACTATGTATGTATATATACTATGTATTTTCGAGAATAAATATTGTTTAAACTAAACTTTACCACGATTCTTTTGCTACACTAAATTTTGGTGTGTACATTCATACATACATTAATTATATAGGAACATAATAATCATCATTATCATCATCATTATTACTTATTACGAAATACTGCTAGAGTCTAGTATATGTTAAATATGAAAGATAATAGCCTGCTATTAAAACATTCAGTTGTTGTTTTATACAAGTTATGAAAATTTAAAACAGTATGGTAGAAAGGCTGGTAATGACTAGGTGTGCGCAATAGACCCGGTATATTGCAATTCGCAGTATTTTGGAACCACTCACGGGGATAGTTAATGTAAGCTGCAAGTACTTGTTCTACAATAGGTATATACTGAATCAATTTATAACAAAAGATTGATTTATCAATTTTTAGCTTTTCTTTGAAAAACAGAAGAGCCATTGTCATTACTTTTTTGATGTCAGTCGGCACTGTCGTCTTGAATCTGGTTAAGCTTTCTTAAAATTCACTTTCTCGGTAACCATTAAAGCCTTGAAACCTCAGACAATTGCTTGGCATCAAACAATGGCATCTGTTGCCGAGTGGTTGAGGTCATTGACTGATGTTTACTTGTCCCTCACCGCTGTAGGTTCGTGCCCTACTTGGGTCGAATTCTTTTATGTCTGGGAGCTATCTAGGTTCTACCCAGGTGCCCGCTCGTGACTGAAATAATGCCAGAATTGGCACCCAGGGTCTTCCTCCTCCATGAAAGCTGGACGTTGCAATATGACCTTAGCTGTTGAGTGCGACGTTAAATCCGAATCAATGAATTGGCACAATACAATCAACCCTATGGGCATATCCCATAACTTTTGAATTCACAGCTTAATACTTCATAGGGTAGTTGAACATAGTCACTGAAGCAAAATGTAAGCACATGGGTTCCTATCTCAAAAGTAAAGTTTACACAAATGGTTAAAGGTCAAAATTTGTGGACAGTTGTGTCTCCAGTTTATAACTTTACTCGTGCAAGGGTGTCCTGATATTTACACATGTGATGTGTACAATCTGTGTTGTCCTGATATTTACACATGTATGTGTGCAGACTGTGTTGTTCAGAGACAATCGATCCTCCAGCACTTTCAGTCCTTTGATTTCATTTCCCGTTATTTCGTTTGATGGGGTTAAACACACGTTTCAGCCGTACATGTATTTTATACATTAGATACGGTCCAAAAAGGTTGTCAGTTACAGAGTGCATACTGCATGTACAACCATTCTTGCATATACTAATAATTAAAGTCAATTTTTTAAAATGTTTTCTGCTGATACAGACATGAATTTTGTGCACAGTGCAAAACATCCTCTAACATTTATAAATTTGGTGACCTTGCTACTGGATCTCCAAATGGACTTGAGTATAGCAAGGACCTGAATCCTAGTTCTGCAAACATTCGAATGCCATCCAGTGGGTTGTACCTAGGTAGAAAAACATTTACATGCCCTCCAGCGGATTGTACACAGGTAGACAAACATTGGCATGCCCTCCAGCGGGTTGTATATAAGTAAAATTCGCTATTTGCACGCGTTTCATGTTTATATCATGGTTGATTGTTGTGGATTTCATGCATGAATGAATTTGTAACGGGTACCAATGTGACAGGTTAAATATATGCTACAATACTTTAGTAATAGTTTTCTGCTTTGAAATATTATAAAGAAAAAAAATAATGACTATCTCATTTGAAACAGTTACGAATATCGAATTGGATCTTAGGTAGACAAACATGTGTACACCCTCAAGCGGATTGTACCTAGGTAAACAAACATTTGTATGCCCTCAAGCGGGTTGTACTTAGGTAGACAAACATGTGTACACCCTCCAGCGGATTGTACCTAGGTAAACAAACATTTGTATGCCCTCAAGCGGATTGCTTTTCACACAGACGAGGATATTGTTTCTGGTGGACCTGTGCGTTTCCCTTTATTCCTTTGGTGCTGGTTGTCCCACAGTGGCTCCTTCTTCTGTTGTCCTTGGTCACCAGTATAATCAAGATCCTTAAAGATAGATAACAGTCAATGTAATACTTAAAGTATACATAAATGCCCATAATCTAAGCGGACTGCTGATAGTGCGAGTGTGGAATACGTTAGTAGATATCCGATTGAATGTACTCTAGCTGGTTGCAAACTACAACCACATCAAGGAAGAACAAGTGCTTGTCAATTTCAAATTAAAACCATTTTCGAAGTGCAAAGGTGACTATTTGTCTATAATGTTATCAATCATTGTCAGGACACGCTGTCAGACACTTTTTGCGTTGAACTTATATAATGAATATGCAAACAGACAATAGAATATGATTACCGTTAAACTTGCTTTCATTATTTGAGAAATATTCATTGCTTATGATGCATTGTTTGGAATCAACCAAATGTCATAAAATCAAGGGAATAAGGATATAGATATAGATCAGTGGCCTATAATGTACATAGAGGATAATTGTTAGTTTTGGTGTAAAATCACGTAATAAGTTCACCGAGTGGGCACCAAAAGTGATATTTTACGAGTGGGTCAGCCACGAGTGAAAATAACTACTTTTGGTGTTCACGAGTAAAATAGAAGTTACATCAACACCAACAATTTTTCTGTTTATTTTATGGTCAAACCTCAACTTTTGTTGAGTTTATTTCTATAAAAGATCGAAAAACACGGGAAACGTCATTAGAAAACATAGCACAAATGACGTCATTTAAACGACGTCATCGTTGTTTGGTTTCCGGCATTGATTACGTTCGGTATATATGTTTATATTAATCCGGGTAGAAAATTTTGAAAGTTTTCACTGAGTGGACAGTGAATTTATAAGGATATAAGCCACTGTTATATTCAAGTTGATAAACCACCGAAAAACATAAAATAAAAAATATTTATTTGTATTATAACAAATGTACATTAACCAATAGGTAGTTTTAGCATGACACTCGGCAGCAAGAGATATAACTATAATACTTCCCACCAAACAAGAGATGATCTGGTTAAGAAACCCTTAATTAGTCTCGCGTGTATCAGTGCTATGCACCGGGCACGTTAAAGAACCAAGGGGTCTATTCGTAAAGAGCTAGGATCTGGTACCCGAATTTTCTTGTAACTGCATCTGTCTCTTCAACCTGCGCCTGTTGTTTCACCTGAAGAAGAATCCTAGGGTCGACCTGGACTAAAAACAATTATACAGGAATCAGAAGTATCAAAAATTAATTATACCATCATTTCTTGTATGAGATTAGATTTATTAACTGTCACAGTCAGTCGAAATCACAGTAATAGGCCCATTCTTTAATCAGCGCGTAGCTGATCGATTTCCATCCGGTTCGCGCTTTGTTCGCGCTTTGTAAAACGTAAAGTAAGTCAATCTTCTTTGTTTGAATCTTAATATCTACAGATGTTGAAATAGTGGCAAGTGTACACTCACTAAGTGAGACAACATCGTACTCGAAACATGCCTCCCAAAATATACAAAAATATTAGCTTAAAACTTTTACTAATTTCCCAGTTATTTAAGTATAGCCCATTGATTAAGTATATTAAGTTAGGATAGTGAGTCAAGTCAAGGAGGCCGATGAATAGATTAGCGATTCTAATGAAAGTTACATGGGCTCTCAGGGTTGATATGGTTGCTGGTTGGGCACCCGTGGTGGTTGCCTTTGCTCGGTGGCTTACGAGGATGGGTGGGATTGGATCCAGGCCTCTATTCCCGCGTTTCTTACATAATATACTTGCAACACCAACATGATATCTTACAAAATACTGAACAGAAATGCAATTTCACATTCAAACAAAAAATATAAATAACAAAAAGGACCTTTTATACAGGTCCACCCTTGTCTACCCACCCCGTTAAAACTCTATTACAATCGGAGTGACGTCTCAACGACATTGGGTTACTATTCTTATCGACGTCGGTTAAACTCTGAATGATTAGTTGCAGTTTCTCTCCATAAAGGTGTCAACAATGGACGAAATGTCAATATTATAACACAAAAATATGTAAAAAGGTAACATATTATACTCTTCAGATTACCTTTGTTACCTATTATGTTTTGTACATATAGTTTACTTCCTACTAAACGTTTTATCAAGATGTGACATTGGCTAGCACAAATATTCATCGATCTGACGACATACCTAAATCAAAGCTTTAGGTGTGTTAATGTCTTCTCATCGGGTGCAACTTGCAAACAAAGTATAGCCGATTAAATATGACCGTGCTTGCTATATAAAATTGTTTTTTTATTTCTTCATTTTTGGATATGTTAAAGTGTCCCAACTACATACTCTAGCAGCTATCTGTTTTAATGTTACAGAGTCATTCCGATAGCCTTTTTGGTTTAGCGTTTACAGTAGTCAGAAAAAATTATTATTTAGTTATAAACGTCGTGTTTCAGGTGCAGAACATAAAAGTGCAACAATTGTTCTTCTTGGTTTGGCTCCCCTGATGGGTCTGTTCAGCATTGTTAAGACGAACATATTGAAGAAATTATCGTTTTTGGTGTTTACAACAGACATTGATGGCTTAAAGTACAAAACAAGGACATACAAAGTTAAATGCAGTGACTTAGACTGTAAGCTGGCTCAAGTCCAGTATAAAAACTGATGAATGACTTATAGGTAAAACGTCTGACCGATGAAGCCTTAACACTAAACTCGCTCAACATATTGCTTGATTCTGTGGGTGTTCATACAGCAACAGGTGTTCGTTTTGACAAGTTTTCACTATTGTTATCATCACTGTCTGCGATCTACACTAATGTGCATAGCCACAACAAGTGAATGAAGTTCCATATGTGTCGCTGGTGAGATTCATTAAAGCTGTAAGAGAGACACAGTAACAGTTAAACGATTTCGAGTAGACACAGCAACACTACACAGATAGAATGCATGAGAGAAATGAAAGCCCTTGAATTAAGTGCATACGCTCAAAGTTGAATATTAACACTTTAATATCAATTTTATTATCAAACAAGGGTTATTATGTATGTATACCTAGCGAATGAATATTAAAGGTCTATGCCACTTTCGGTTTTGATGACAAAAAATATATATTATGTTATATGTTTGGTTACATAATATAAAAAAAAGGCCCCGGGGGGCCCCAAAAAACCCCCCCCCCACCCCCCCCCCCAAATATTAAATAAAATATAATAATGAAAAAAAATCTCACTTGCGATCTCTTATTTCAAAACTCAAACACTTTATACGAATTGATAATCAGGTAAAATGATGTGTTTTGTCTCACCAACGGATAGAAACCGTAACAAATCGTTTACAGTCTGTAACCGACGTCGATATGACGTAGTAACCCGATGTCTTTGAGACATAACTTCCATTGTAACAGAGCCCATTTAAGGGAAACAGCTAACTTGGCAGAATTTCCCACACCTCTACCAGACATTTGGCACACGAATATAAATTTTCAGCAACTACGAAGGTAGCATCTCCTACTACAACTCCCCTTTCAGACAATAAGTTAAAGTTTCACAGCATAATGGGAGAAATGCTTGGGTCAGTCATAGATGCCTTTCAGGGCTACAGACTAGACCTAATAAAACCAGTTCAGTTCGGTGAATTAAGATAACCCAAAGGAATATTTTTTATCGCTGCGTAGTATTGATCATATTTATAAAACAATAAATGCCTGGAGTAAATGTTTAAGTTGATGGAGTATGTAAAACTGACATTGAATTGACATTAGATTGTAAAACCTAACTTTTTTTAAACTATGAATTTGAAATGCAAATTAAATACACAGTCACGCAAAATATAGGACGATGATGTGAATATCCTCATCAAATCAAATACCAAATGAAATAAAATAACGAACAAATTTACATATGAAAAATCGAAACGGTAACAAGGTCATTTGTTTATTTACATACACACGTATATTATTTCTTGAGGATATTACATTGTTCGTTGTACGATGACTTCAGATCTGCTTATCTGCTACAGCTAGTGTTTATGAATCTGATTTCGCAAATTTCAGTAGATCACACACTTGTATTTTTGTTCACTAGTCAGCCACTTATTGGAAATTGTTCCAAAACCTGCAACGTCGTCCTTTTCATCTTTGTAAATAATGTTGAACTTATTTTAAACTTTTCGTCATTTGAAATATTATTTAGCTTAAGAATCAATTGATAAATAGTTCTTTCTCGGTCTGGTCGACAGGATAACAGATCTCTTAAAACATTTTTTTAAATCTGCGCTATAGTACTCGTTTTCGTTTCAGCGTTTTTTCCTATCTGTTTTAAATATACTTTAGATGTAAATTAGCAGCTGTATCTCGCTTTTTACAGTGTAAATATGTGTTGAATGTTTGTAATGTAATTTGATGTTATCACTGTGATGTAGTCATTTATAATTCAGAATTGAATAGCCATGTTCTTATATTTTTTATTTGTATGGTTTTATTGATATTTTGTCATATTGTAAATGAATCAGACTTAAATAAAGATTTGTTATGATAAATATAAATATAACTTGATATGTACGCGAGCAAACCCGTTCAAAAACAATATGTCTTTGTGACCGATACGCTAAAAATATAAGTGTACTGTCAGAATGAAGTTTAACCATGATTGTCTGAAAAACTGATATCAATGCTTAATTCTTTTGCTTTGATATTTTCAAAAGGTGGAAGAAACAGCTAAGTAACTATCTTAGAAGGCAGTAGTCATCGGGTATCTTGTGGTGACCACAGCACATCATATGATATGTCAGCTTACATGTACTTCCGGTGGCGGTTAAATGTAGGGTAGCAGAGGTACAAGACGTCGTTTTTACTTCCTTGTCAGTGAACTTTGTGCCAGTGCGTGGTACATTGTACTCTTAGTTCGAAGCCCAGCTGGACTTAAAAGATTGTTTTCACAGAATACAGTAGCTAAACCAAATTAAATTTCGTTTTCGTTCCTAAGAAAAGCCGATCATACCGTAATTGTTTCATATTTCCGTGAGACCAACATGTCCTTCAACTGTCATGTCTTCAAAATATGTCACAATAAAAAAGATGTGATCATGTATCAAAAAATAGCAAACGTAACGACCGTAACGTCATCTATAAATACAGAAGTTGACGCAGCAAAGTGTTGATGACGGTTTTTAATCAAGACCTAGCACAATCATGTTAACTTTGAAAGTCTCTCTGGTGCTTTTTGCATTAGTGTTATGCTTGACATATTCGGATGCATGTAAGTTAGGGTTTCTTCTCAAATAAAGTATTAATCATGTTGAAGCATTAATTGTTCTTACAGGTTCTCCTATATTTTAGTATGCAGTATATACCTTTAACATCGATCTCTAAGGCTAGTCGAACCTGGCAAATTATTATTTTGTTTAATTTAGGACATAAAAGTAAAAAACGTTATTTCGATGGAAGTTACTCGATCTATACATAAAATGGATTTTATTAAATAATTGATATAAACTTTATAAAAAAAAACAACAACACCAGTTTTATATAAAATTATATAATAACTGCAGCTATAATTTGATAATTACATTTCATGTACCTGTAAGTAAGTAGTACTATTTGCTGGTCATGTTCTTCTTATTTTTTTACAGACAAGAGGCATTATGACTCGGGTATGTTTATCTTATTTATTAACTGACTTGAAACAAATGTACTACTAGTATCTCTTGACCGCTCAATGATCAGTAATCATTTTATCAGCATCGTTATGCTTTCAAATACATCGTCAAAGTGTTATTAGAAGATAAATACTATTCCAATTTTAACTAATGCGTCTATTTATTGGCAATGAACTGAAATTGTACATTTGGAAGCTGCAAATTTTTATAATCAATTATTTCCATTTTAATAATCAATTATTTAATTAATTATTATTTCCATATTTATCATTATTTCCATTTTCATAATTATTTCCATTTTTGTAATCAATTAAAATATTTCCATTTTTATAACGAATTATTTTTTTTTTTATACTGTGACTAATTATTTTCATTTTTTAATCAATTGTTTCCATTTTTATAACGAATTAAAATGTATTCACATTTTTATAACGAATTATGTCCACTACGTTTGTTTCAACTTTAAAGTCCCATTTGCACTTTGGATGTAAACGGTATCTTTACCGGTAAAATGTACCGTATTCTGTTCTAAGACAAATTACTAACGATGCTTTTTAAATCCAATCGGCATGGTATAAATACAGCGAGGTATTTCTTTCAAGTAATAAGAAACGCTGTCTTATAACGACTTTATCGTGAAGAAGCAACTAAAATATGATAGAAATGTAAACATCAAACTTAATTTAGACGAAATGGACGCAATTGTATCATTTTTTCTATCCGAAAAATAATCTATTTATTAATATCTAAAGTGTTAGTGGGACTTTAACCATGACATGCAGATGAAATAAATAAACGTTTCTGTCAATCAAAAACATTATTTTTACATCTGTTGTAATAGCAGGTGCTTTGAAGTGCATGCCATCACTAAACATACTCATATTGTTAAAGGCATAACATTGTTCAAGTTCGCTATTCATGCAGACATATAACTCTAAAGTTATCACCTTTCAATTGCTACAACTTTACCAGTCCGATAAGCGCAACCTTTTCAGCCCTTGCAAACCTTTTGGTCGATCTTTGAACAACGATTCATGACAAAATGATTATGGGTATAAATATTCGGTAACAGGCAATGTTGTACAACAAAAGTATTGATCAGTGAAGGCAATAACTTCATTTTAGCCCTTGAATCTAGCAATAAGAAGAGCATCATTCTTATTCATTTAACTTCTTGTACCCTCAAACTTTCATAGCGAGTACGTTCAATTCATGCAATTGCCATTGGTCAAAGAAATCTACATACATGATAAATTACCTTTACCTTTTAATTTCTAGATAAATGCATAGATTGTTGGGGAAGACTGCGTTATCCTGGCGAACGTTATTTTGATGGCTGCAATTGGTGCCGATGCAGTTGGAGATATGTGAGCATTTTAGATTCATAAGACATATGTTTTTATATCCTCCTCCTTACAACGTTAGCGGACTTGTCCATCTTTAACTGTGGACAAATTGATTAGTTTGGTGGTTACTGAAAACATTACTGGCCGAAAAGCAAACGGCGAAATTTATGAAGATCTGAACTAGTGGCAAGAGCAGAATCACTTGCCGCCAGTTGGTTAAAGGTTAAAAATTGTCATGAATTTATAATCATGAATTTGTCAGTATTATTTAATATTCAAATCATGAATATTCTGTTGGCCAATTAAATGCTGTTAGGTTGTTTTTTTAATAGTGCATTGCATGACTTTGTTTTTGTCATTTCTATACCAAGTAGACACACATGTAATCGTTTGTATGAGGTATTCGCAAGAACAATATTACGCAAAAAGTTTATGTGAAAAGTGAATGAGCTGCTCCAAGCTAATGAAGCAGTTTCCTCGTACGCTAATATCAGAACGTGTTCATTTATCTCTGTAACTACGATACTTTTCCTCTATGAAGTCTAAAAATGTGATATTATTTTCTATGACAGGGTCCCGCTTGCTCATATAGATACTGTAGATACAACCAATGCTTCAAGAACAGGAGATACAGATATAGAAACTACAACAATTAATTCGGATACAAGTATTGATTCGGATACTACCTTTGATTCGGATAGAACTATTAATTAATTCGGATACACCAGTTAAAACGGATATACCTGTTATTTAACAATTTGCTTACTGTATTTAACTGGCACATGTTCGTTTTAATAAAGGTACAACTGTCGCATCATTTGCAAATATCATAAAACATATTTTAGAATGTTTTTTTGAAAGTTTCAACTTTTAAAAATTATTTCTGATTTATTTTACATATTTAAATGTTGAGCAAATGACTTGGAAGAAATAAATTATAAATATATTTTTTCCATTGTTTTCAGTTTATGTTTACATGCACTTTATTCCCCAAATGTGGAAGATAATAGTTTGAAATAGCTATTAAGCCCACCCGATAACGTGATGTTTCTCCAAGTGTGTGTTTATTTGTTAGCATAGTGTTTCGTCGGTCTGTTTGTCGATCGGCAGTGTGCGTGTAGTGAAAACAGCTTGTATCAAAACAGTTATTTTGTAACAATCTATCAACCAAAAGGCACAGCATGAAACTCTTTTGAATGCAATTATTACTCAAAGTATTGAAATACTGATGGAATGCGAATTCGAGAGAGGTCAGCTTGCTAAAACTTACGTAGGATAATGCGCTGTTTAAGCAGTTTTAGACCACTTCTCTGGTGAAAATCCAAAAAAGATTGTTTTTGATATTTTTTTTCGAACACCAAATATTTCGTTGTAGTTTATATTCAGATTTTTGTCTCCCTATTTCATTCGTGATCTATCGTCCAGCGATTAATTCAAAAGAATTATGCCCGTTATCCGCATCCACTTATTTACAGCTAGCCTCGCCACCAGGCTAGATGATAATATATTTCATTAAAAATCCAAGCAAAATACTTCCAGCCTTCTATTCTAATAGGGCTCGATCTTACATTTTTTGGCAGCAAAGGGAGTTAATTGAGTAAGAAATAGTAAATGTAAGGACTGAATGCAAGTCTAATTTACAGCCAACTATCAATTAAATGCATTGTGTAGGTCCGCACGTTCCCTTAACAAAACAGACTGGTTCCGGTTCTCACCAATTTACGCATACTTATACCACAAGCGTGATCCAGCATAGTTATATAGTTTTACTGTATAGTTCAAAGATCACAGTGTACAACCTCCGGCGTTGACAGCAGTTTACGACGTTGACAGCAATTTTAAAAAAAAATTCGGCTTGACTAGTTGTCTTTTAGTGTCTCCGGTCTGACTAGTTGTGATCAAAACCGCGTAGGGAAATAGTTATATACATAACAGATACCTCGTTGATTTTTTTTAGTTACAAATTATAAGAAAAACAACAATATAATATTATGCAATCCTGAAATGTTTTGATATTATTTAGATCTGTTACTTTGTGATTTTTAAAACAGAAGACAGTATAATTCGTAACAACTGAATATATGGAACTACTTGTTTGTATGTTGTGCGTTCGGCCGTAAGGAAGCTATACTCTGTTAACATGTTGAAAATCAATCGATCCAATTAAGCCGCACCGGTCGTTGTGCACTGAGAACATTTTCTTACAAAATTTCTCAGAAAGGTCACGGATGTGCTTTCAAATGCATTTGCATGTTCATATTGTGAAGGTTAACTCCCGGGATCCTTCTGTCGAAGTTTAAACTTAAGAAAAGAATTTTGCTGGAACGGCCTCTTGCGGCTCAGATCGTCAGGGATTGACGTTATGAATTTCGAATAAAACGTACATGTATCAGTGGATTATTCAATTCTCAGTAATTGTGTGTAGATTACATGGAGGATATTTGTTGGTTTTGGTGTAATACACTGTATCACGTTATAAATAATTTCACCGACTGGGCAACAAAATTAACGTAATATTACACCAATACCAAGAATTTTTCTGTTTGTGTTATGGTTTAAACTCTATTCTTATTGAGTTTGTTTCTATAAAATATCGAAAAATCGCGGTAAACGTCATTAGAAAACATAGCACAAATGATGTCATATTAACGACGTCATCGTCGCATTGTTTCCAGCATTCAGTATGCTCGATATACTTTTTACGTAAATCCTGGTTAAAGATTGCAAAAACAGTGAAAATGAAAATGGTAATCCACTGTTTCAAAACACTGTGAATTATCACTTTAATTTCACTGAGAAACATAAAATAAAATAAGTTTTCAAAATAACGAATTTTTCAGTCAAGTAGAGTGACTGTACAAAGGGAAGTAACTGCTGAGAGTAGATTGAGCTCAAGACAGATTTATTTGAATCTCATCGCACTATATTGAAATATATATGAATGACTGAAGGCTGTGTTCGGGTCGAACTATATTGAATGGGGTATGAACGTGGTCAAATGGATGTAATATTCTTGCATATCGGATCGGCATTTCCGGTGATTTTGCCCATGCAGGAAAACCGGCCTGGCACCCCTCCTATGCCAGACGACTCTCGTGAATTACTTATGACGTAACGTTATAAACATGTGATGTCACTTTCCTAAACACAACGTCGGAAAATCGTTTGTTTTTCATGATAATTCATCATTTTGATAAGTTTTCATTCAGAAATCTACTTTAAAGTGCAAGACGGTATGCAAGAAAAAGTTTCTATCATGAGACATTTGGTTCTGATGGAAAAATCCGTCACCGAGGGTAACTGTTTCGGCGGGAACTGTCGGTGACGGATATTTCCATCTGAGACTCGTGCTCATGACAGAAACTATTAGGGCGTATTTGAATGGTTTCATAGCAAGTATCGCTTTCAAAACTCTCTTTAGATTTGTTCGTTATGATATTTAATTACAGACTAAAACTATGAATCACATTTCAAATACAAGTTTCTTTTAAAGTGACACAAACATTTATCTAGTGGACTAGCCATACACCCACCCAATCGCATCGTCGGATACCCACGTTCCCCTCTTCATGCTATGATTCATCGGAATATTTAATACGGTTTCCAGGAGTGCTAACTGAATATTTAACGGGGGTTCCAACAATGACCCAATCATGACAGACAAAAATTCAGTTAACAATAAAAATATCAATAAACGAGAGTATTTAAGGCTTTATATTGTTATAATTAAGCCAAATAAAACCCTGTTGACACATGTCACTTCATTATGACTTCAAATTATTACAGTACCACCAACGTCTATGTTAAATATAACCTTTGTAACATAATAAAAAAGATATTATTCTACAAACATGTAGCGCTTGATATGTGTCAAGTCTGCAAACGGTATGCATATTCAAGTGATTAATTAACTATCATTTATTATACCGTTGCATCACAGATTCATTTCTTTTACATTTTCATTATTCCCCGCCAAAGGCGGGAGATATTTTTTTGGCTCAATTAATTTAATGATCACTGTTTCTTATATCCACCCCTTCTCCCCCTGCCCCCAACCTCATCTCATGCCCACCCCTTTGGGGATTGGTGCCATCTATGTACTAGTAGTTTATAACAGTTGAAATTTCAAAATTGACTTTTTACAATTGGGGCCAATCAGGGGGTGTAACGCTTTACCACTTAAATATTCTATACGGAAACTAAAGACGTTTTGCTTTCTTAAAACTAATTTTGCAGATTAATTTTACTTAAGACGACCGAGTTATTCATCCAATTTTCTCTTTACTTTTAGATAAAGATTACCCACTGAGATAAGTTGATAACCAAACAAAAAGATATTTTTATACACAGATAACTGTAAGATGCCCCCCTGCTCCCCTGCTCCCCTGCCCCCCCCCCCCCCCCCCAGGAGATCAGGCACCAATGAGGAGAAGACGTTATAAAACATTCTGATATGGTTTGCTTGTCAGCATCTGATTATATTTGGCACAAGTAATCAGCTTTGTAGTTTTTAACAACGGAAATTTTAGAAACTGATTGAAATTGGGCACTTAAGGCGTAATAGTGCTTTTCTGACATATTTTATATAAAAACTTAAGAATTTTTGTGGTACTGATTTAATTGAACAAACAACATTTGTATGACTGTAACTTGAAGAAAAATCATCCCCTCGGAGATGCGGCCCCAGTGGGGTGGTTAAATTTTAGAAATGCTTCTTTTTTCTGAAACAATCAAACAAGTACACTTCCCAGTTGTTCTTTTTCAGTGTTTGCTTTATTGGCAGGGGATATAAATTCACCGAATTTGCTTGTACTTTAAACTTTCACCGAAATTGATGTACTTTAAACATGACACTTGGGACAGGTATGGTATTGTGCTAATATACAGGATCCTGTAAACCGTCTATATCCGCCTGCCTGTCGCTAGCTTTTGTGTTTATATTTGATTCACTAAATCTGATTATGCTGTTTGGTCACGACCAGGATACAAGGAGTCATTGGGATCACGTAAAGACTTAAGCTCTTAAGTGGTCGACATCTCTTTGACCCGTTCAAAGGACCTTCAATTTGATGACTAAACGTTGACATGTATTTATATAGTTAAGTTTATTTATTGACCACTTCAACTTTAGTATTGAAGTATAGTATATTAGGGTTTTATCGTTGGTACCAGTTTCCCACATGACAAACGCCCCCAGAAGAGGTTAGTTATTTTTTAGGCTTCGGAGGATAGTGCAAGATACAGAAAGCGTCCCAATTCCAGAGACACCCCTGGTTCTTTTAGCATGCCAGGTGTATAGCACCCATACATGGGAGCTCGATTTTTGTCTCATCCGAAAGACTGTTAGTAATTTTAGTTGGTCAACCCCGGGAATCGAACCCGCTACCTCGAGATTACAAGTCTCGTGCTCTACCGATTGAGCTAACCGGGATGACTCTTCAACTTTAAACCATGTGGATTCTTTTAATTTGTTTTGTAATGGTTTATTACGCACCAGCAAAACATTTACAAAGGTAAGAATGTCATGGGAGATAAGATAAGTGTTTTAAAGGCACACATAGAGAAACCATCCGTCGTTACACAATGCCTGTCTAGCATCCAATGCAAGGAAGAAGGAATTAGGATACATGCATATGGGACTTACATTGGTGTGTACAATATACCACTTTTATTGTAGGGGTTTAACGCTTTTTCGTTATTTTAACAGGCAGGCAGAAAGGGCATTTTAACAGGAAGGCAGTTTACTTAACCATTGTTCCTGGAAAGAACCAGTACTATATTCATATCTTCTGTAAGAAACTGACAACTTTCTCACATAAAGGGACATGCTCGGTTGCAGGGCTCGAACCCATCACCCTAAATCTATGAACGGTTACAGCGATTTCAAGTCAGTGACTCTACCCACTCGGCCACGGCAGTTGTGCACCTGGATTTATATGATATACACAAACTAGGTCCGTGTAAAAGATTGATCACAGTCTGTACTATATACATTGATGCAAAGTTCTCTTTTGGGTTTTTTTTTTTAGTTTATTCTTGGATTTCAGTTGAATTCTGTAGCTAAGGTCTCTTATTTCGCCCTTGTAGTTCAGAAGTAGAATAAGAATCCCTGTTCATACTGGAAGAGACCTGGGTTCAAATCCCAGCAGGGGCTTCATTTTGGAGACTAATGCCTTTGAAGACCAAATTGAAATTCTGTGTCTTCATTTAAGATAGTTTATAGCTTGAACAGTCAATATACAAGAATTGCATACACATATATGGATTAAAGAGGCACAACCTATAACACTCATGCAAATTTAAATAACTTTAAAAACATAGATAATAGAATATTTAAAATTATTATTATTTATCCCCAATGTCTAACCTATACTAAATACTCTATATGAGCAGGTTGACATACAGACTAAAGAGAATCATGAAAATGTTATACATTGTTCAATTTGTTCGGCTTACACTTGTGTTTCACCCAAGGAGCCGTCAATTACTAGTACACATACCGTACACATATTGGATTCAGCCTCAGTTCTGAGCAACTCTCAAAAGTGTATTGTGTGTTATGAAATGATCATAGTGCTAACCCTTTGATCTCAATGCCCTTATTATTTATGCCAAGTAGCAATGTAAACTGTCTGCCTGTTAAAATGACCGCAAAGCGTTAACTTATACAATAACCAACATGTCTTTTGTGCACAATTTACATGCTCATCGATATTTCGACCCCCTGCAACGTATTTTACTGCAGAGAATCTAAGACATTTTATTGTAACAGTTTCGTCATATGTATGATTAGCACGTATGATTAAGAAATAATATGTATCCATGTTTGGTTTATCGTAGAATAACCCGAGTTTGGAGTTTTTATGCGCAAGAATATATCACGAAGGCCGTAGGCCTGAGTGATATATTATTACGCATAAAAACGACAAACGAGGGTTATTCTACCATAAACCAAACTTGGAACCAAATTTCTACCATAAACCAAACACGACTTATTTGAAACGACATTTGAAGAATATGAGAGAACTATTTTCATCGAACGTAATTTACTCTTGCGTGCTACGCGCCTAGATTTTGCCGTTGAAGTTACCTCCCGCGAACACTGTAAAGACGCTATTTCAATGTGACTTTCATTCGAGAAAAATGTATACGCGGTGTTTCAGATTGTTCATCAAAAACTTTAATAATCTAATTTTCAAGTAAATGTTACAGGAATTTCATTTATAGAAATGGTTCTAATTTTCAGAGTACGCAATAACGATTCAAGTTACGAAAAATATTAGTTACGGGTATAGATAAATGACGTCACAGTTTCTCTTGATTAATGACGTCACTGTGTAAACAAAAACAATAACAACAAAACAGTAAAAAAAGTCAGTGAAAATGGTATCGTAACATTAATCAAGTTAACTGGACATGTGTCATTCATCGGATCCCACCGCTTTGCCCCAAGTCATCCACAGTATGCCATGTAAGATCTTCTATACGTCGGGTAAATTGAACAGCCGAAACACGATGCGCGTGCAGCGTCGTTCAAGGTCGGTTTATTGCAGAATAACCCAAAAAGATTTTGTTCTACATGTATGTAGGTTATTCGCTAGTCGTGTTAGAATCCAATTTAGACAACGTTGACAATAAAGATACATCGTCTAACACCGTTCTTAATTTGTTACAAAACCTGATCTCGCTTTTCTACTATTCAATTTAAAGCATCTCGAATTACAAGTGCATCATACAAACCATGAGGCCATTTCAAATAACCATGATTAGAATAGACTGTCAGTGACTGTACAGTGATACTTCCATTCAAAAACAAACTGAAGTGCGAGTGTAAATTTTAAATTATAAAAATCGAGTCATAGTAACGTAATGGACCCACTTTACCCAATACCGGAAGATACTGGCCGATATCGGTTTTTATGCTAGCCGAACAATAAAAACTTTTCACTACTTATTAAACGTTTACATAAACATACAAACTAATTTCACGTTTACACGGATAAAAGATAGAAATATCAACTTTTTGACAATTTTAAAGCTACACAATGAACAGTGGTTTTCACCCGTTCTTCTTCGTACGTTTCGAGGCGATTTTCATTAATTTCATAACATTTTGTTCAAAGAACTATACACTACTTGACATACATGTTACCGTTTCCGACCACGTATTAAATATAGCGGGACGCTGCTGCGGCCCGCAATGATAATGTGACTAAAATGTCACGTGAACCCGAAAGTAGTCCGAACTTACGACAGAGATGAATGTAATGATAGCCGATAGTGTAAAAGAGTGGCGTTTCCTAAAAGAAAGGCTATATTTAGATGGGATCCCGAAAAAATAGGCTATGTTTAGATGGGATCCCTAGGTGCGTATACCCGTTCATTGTTTCTACAATGTCGTCGTGGCTGCGCGGCTGTAGTTTGTAAACATGATGCACTAGTAACATCAATGAAATCATCTCGAGGACGACACTGTCGATTTTATCAGTTTGTAGTGTGAACTAGGTAGACTCACGAAAAGCAACTGAAAGATAAGCTTGGCTGTGATATATAAGTGTCTGTGTTGGAAATCCGGTTATTCAAGAAGAAACGGGCCCAAATGAAGATCGCGCACTTTATTCTGATTGGTTATCTCCCTAAAAGCGGATCGGATTAATATTGATGACCACTTTAAACAATTTTATCAAATGTGATTACTCTTATTCACAGTTCCTGCCGTTTAACATTCGATATAGATCTACATTCGATTTTAATGTTCAAAAGTATCATTCTCTTAAACGCACCAAGCCAACATTGTATATATCTTTCGACCAATTGCCATTACCATAATAGACAAAGCCATTGCACTATGGAACGCAAAATTTACATAAACTCAAATATTTGTAGAGCTCTCCAAATAATTAAGAGATATCTACAATTCATTTGGAGAGGTCTACAATTCAATGGGAGATATCTCCAAAATCAAATCATTTGTAGCGCTCTTAAATATTCCCGACGCACTTTCTCGTCCAAGAAGCGATCTCTGGCCTCAGCATCTATCGATTTGCGTGAAAACATTGACAAAATGGTCCAGCACTTTCGGTTTCTATCCGCCAAAGCGTCGATCTGACCAAATTCAACCTTCAATAACTTTAAAAGTTCGAAAAATCGCGGGTCGAAACTAAGAACATAGTGAAAGTTACATATAACCATTGACTTACGGCGTATACCCCCCTTGTTAAGCTGTTAATTTTTTCATACAGCTTTCGAGAATGCCGCCATTTCCTTTTAAATTAAACAGAAGAGGGTATTATCAAAAGAAACAATTGCAGAACAGGGAAAAATGCCAAAACACGAAAAGCGCAAGTTTTCGCTTTCAAAGTTGTGCCCCTGCACGTGAAAACGCGAATCGAATTTAAGAACAGAAATCAGCCACCATAGACTGCTGCTTCTGTCGGTGGAAAAGCGGGAGTGCTTATATCTTTAGCTGTGAATTATCAGATTATGCCATTGTTGCAAAAAAATGTATATGTTGAGGGTATATGAAATTGTCAAATATCATTTAATGGCAATAGCTGCAAAAAGCTGCGCTAAATGTGACCATAAACCGTGAGATATATATCTGGCAAGTCTTACGCATTGGGCGAGTCACACATGCGAACGATCTCACACATTTTTAAAAGTGATACAATTACTTTAAATGGATTCAGTTCTTGTATCTTAAAATTTTGGTGGCAGTTTTCTTGAGTTCTGACCAGTTCTCGTACTGAAAGAAGGAATTCGTGACGCCAATAGGACTCAGACATGCAACCCACGGATTCGGAGTGCGACTCTCAACACCTACATTATGACTCCAAACTTAAGACCAGTTACGAATGTGAATGTAGATATCCTACTTTTAAAGCGGAACTGACATTTAAAATCGACCACTTAGCGTAGTATAAATGTCCAACACTGCTTCTCAACTTTGCATTCAGGAGATCTGAAAGGAAGCTTGTTGCAGAATAATTGCCACCATGGGGGTAAGTCACTCTATGATATTTGTCTGAAAAAAATACACCGAGATGAAAACACCTTACGTAACGTAAACTTTCAATATTTGCTGACAATGGCAAATTAAGATTTAAATTTCAACTTTTCGCAGTGTAAATTTCCCACGTAATGTTGTCAAGTCGAAATTTTGACTCGATAATTATTGCGAACATGTCATCGTGTGCCTCATCTTGCACGAAAAGTCGAAACTTAAATAAGTTAATTTCAACTTGTCGCTTTAGATTATGGGTTGACAAATTGACAAGTTGACATCTGCGCGATAAGTATCGTTCAAATTTAAACCTATCGACCTATATAGGTCTTGCCTGGCAAGTTCATATTAAAGTGTAGTTGGAACATTAATCTGCCAAAAATTAAAAATTAAAGCTTAATTTCAAGTTGTCGTGTTTCTGTTAAGTCAATAAGTCGATGGCGGAAACAGGATTCCGTAGTTTATATCATATTTTAAGTCACCTCTAACGCCTACGTAAGTGAAATTTTCTAGAATAAAATGCGCTGTTTTTGCCCATTTTGCCGGTGTTTTAACAGAAGGGAAAAACGTATGCTTACGGGAAGATTGACGCGCTGTTACAACCCGTTTTCATTAAAGCTGCTCGCTCTCAGTTACCGTTGAAAAAAATATTTAAAAAAAATTTGATATACTTATTCATAAACATAAAACTAAAGGCTAGAATCAAAATATAAGCAAAAATCTAGGTAGGAATTTGCAGAAATCGAATAAAAAGGTCGGTTGCACGGCACTGCTACACTATATGTTTTTATTAAAATTTCAAAAGCGTTTGCAACGCTTTTGAATTTGGTAGCGTATTTTTTTTAGTTTAGAGATATACGTGACTGGAATTTTTACTGGAGCCCTTTTATATGACTATATGTTCTTAAATACGCTATTTACATACAGTTTGAAGAACTTAATTGTTTTACCAAAATCTGAGAGCAAGTAGCTTTAACAGCATATTTTACATGTTTTACAATGGGACAGTTAGCACGACGTTGACAACTATAGTGATTTAATTGGTATTTTTTTATACATGAACGTTGTTCCGCCGTACCAGTAGCATCGTTTCGTAGATTTATGCTAGCTTAGCGTTAACGTACGCTGTTTTGTTATAACACCTGCAGAAACTGGTGACCAATTGTTTCTTTAACACAACTTTTGATTAACAACTACATTTTGTATTGTGAAAAATCAATAAATTATCTTGAAAATTAAAGACATTTGAAAATTAAACGTACTATCTCTTGAATTAATTATCTAATCTACTGGAATCGTGTATTTAGTTTACTGCTTTCTTGCAAATTTGGTGTTTTATTTCAAACGAATTTCAGCGGCAAATGATAAATCTGATAACTACATAATATTATTATTCTTTAAACTCGGTATTAATTAATTATGACCTGAGCTCTGATGCCTGCTTTGCTTCGAGAATGGCTCAAATTGTGATAGAGCTTTTTGTATATTAAATGGTGACTAAATACAGCATCGCCTCCGTGGTCGACTGTTTGAAATCACTGTAACATCTCATAGATTGAGCGTCATGGGTTCGAGCTCTGCTACCGACCATGTCTCTTTAATTGAGAAAGTTGGCAGTTTATTTCTAGTACTGGTTGAGTCAAGTTTCCGCCTGAAAAAATGACCGAAATATGGTTAAAACGGGCGTTCAACAACTAAATACAGCATATCCGCAGTCTGAGGGGTCTTGCACGCGAATACAGTAAATTACTGCTTTAATATCTTTTCTTATATGATCAGGTCATTCGTTTTGGGGTTATGTTGGCATTGTCCCTATTCCCCGCCGTATTTGGCTGGATAAATAACTGGGATCAACCGCTAGAATTTGAATGTCCGCGTGTTGACCAATTTATATCAGACATTCAAAGCATACATCACAACCATTACGAGGACAGACGGTTCAAAATGCAATGCAAGAAAGTACCGCGCAATATTCACCATTGTTCAGCGCATTGTAAATGGACAGGTAGGTATGGAAAGCCGTTCTTGCCTCATGTTGCATCTAGATACCTCGACAGCTTAAGTTTATCTATGTTACGTTTCGAAGTAAGCTAGTTCTGTTCTTATAATATGGTCGGTTTTTTTAAAGAGATATGACTTCTTCGTCCGGTATATGATAGGTCTGTAGATTACTGACACCATATAGTTCCGACAATATATTTATCTATATAAATATATATATATATATTTATATATATGAAAAATGTTAAACGATATGCAAGAATAAGTAAATTCTAGATAAAATGAAAATAAATGACACTATATGAGTTTTCTATTTGTATTTGCCAACCGGCTTTGGTATCATCAGAGCAAATATATATATTTATATGTATATAACGAAAAGCTATAAACTGTAGCTTAGCCTTTGCACAGCAATTTTAGTGACGTCACAGATAAATGTGCACATATACTTCACAACCGGCAGATAATTGAGAATGTTTGTCAAATTGGGATTAAATGCATTTATGCTAACGAATGTCTATCAGTAAAATCAAGCAGAATTCTGTAAATTATATAATTTATGGTAACATTCTTTGAATTATTTTAAAGGTTATCTAAATGCTTTCGACGCCCCTCTGTTCTACGATTGTGGTCTTAATGGTTACATAAACGGACTGCGAAGCTACCATAGCAACCATCATGAAGACAGAAGATGGCGGATCAGATGTTGCAAAGTGAATGGTACAGAACACGGAACTCTTACTCATTTTCACATTTACATGCATGTGTATAAACAATATGTAAGCTTAGGTGGATGCTACGTATGTTTGGTGGTAATATTTAAGGATTATTTTTCTTTTTTCCCCATTTATTGAGACGTGTAGTACCTTCCAAAACTGTCATTGTCGCCAAAACATGTTTTAGGCTTTTGTACTTTTTTCCCAGTTATAGAAATGCATATTATGCATATATTTCATCAATTTTACCAGAGATAGGGCATATTTACAGGTCTTACCATGAACTACTGCAAGTTCACCGGCTGGACGAACAACTGGGACGGCTATCAACATTACCATGTACCGACAGGTTACGTAACGAACGGAGTTTATTCCTACCACGACAACCACCGAGAGTAAGCTGTTAAATATATTCCGAATCCAATAAACATGCTAACCTCTTTAGAAGTAATTCTTGTTTTGTAACAATGACAATGCTACAGCAGATAAAGTAAATCTTTCATGCAATCTTGTTAGTTATTCTATGAAGGAGTTACGGTGCCCTGTTGCCCAAAAAGGGCCAGGTTACTGTAAACAGTTGCTAAAATATAGCTTAAATAATCCTGAGATTTTAAAGCTTACTTGAATAAATGTTATATAGGCATCCCAAACAAATACAACCGGTGGCGACTAATTTGTTCTTCAAAGGCCCCGGATGTACCGCATAATTAATTTTCCGCTGATTTATGTACATTGAAGTGTTGACATAACATAACTAGTGTGCCTTGTGTGTATGCGGTGGTGGGGGGGGGGGGGGGAGTGCACAACATTGGCCTCTTTGACAAAGATTTCAATAAACTGCTTTCAACTAGGCCTACAGCTTAAAGGATGCGCTCACGGTAAAAACTGCAATACATCTTACCACTGATACTTTGACTGTTTACTTTTTTTTTTGAAATCCAACATATGTATTACAGGGACCGACGCTGGAAGTACAGAATTTGCAAGGTTAAAAAAAGCTCCGGTACAGAATCATTGCTTGATATATTGGGCAGACGCACTCCAGTCGAAAGTCAGGAAAGTCAAGAAAGTGAGAAAACTCAAGAAAGTCAGGAAGCTCCGGAAAGTCAAAAAAGTCAAGAAAGTCAGGAAAGTCAAGAAAGTCAGGAAAATCAAGAAAGTCACGAAAGTCAGGAAGAAGCTATCGTATCCGAGTGAACCAAATCAAACCAAACATTGTCCTCAGAACTGCTATATTTATACTTTGAAGTCTATCCCTTTCATATACCGTAAATTTGATTCTTTTGGGATCGTCAAATGTTTCCTACATGAATTATTAGCGAGCTCATCAATTTGCAACATGGCTGATGATTTGTTTTTGTAAAATTTCACTTATTTTGTTTTAAAATTCATGACTTCTTCGAGATCTTTTCCCGAAATGAAACCCAATTTACAATATTATGAATCCCTTCACCATAAGCGCCTTTAGCTATAATTATAGTATCTCACTTTCCATTGAATACAATATACGCATAACCTACATCATTTTAGGATGCATGATAGATTTGGCAGTTGGCTGCCGTCATTAAACCTCTTTGTGAACACATTTTTTACTTCTTCAGTAAACAGTAAAGCATGATCAATCAATCAATCAATCAATAAATCATCAACAATCAATCCATCCATCCAACCAACCAACCAACCAACCAACCAATCAATCAATCAATCAATGGACAGTCAGTCAGTCAGTTAAATACATTTATCAATCAATAAATCTATTGACACATCAGTCTATTTATTAGTCAATCAAATATTCTGGATCAAGGCAATGAATGGTTTATATCGGTCTCTATGTTTTTAAATGAATACATAAAAACTCCATGGGAGCACTGTTCTACAGGTCTGTAAATAACTTTTATTTTATATTTATATTATTATTTAATAAACTTTTATATTTCTGAAACTTTGTGTTTATGCTTATTATTTGATCAACGCACCTATAAACTGTTACGGTTACTAATCAACAAAGAAAAGGTTCTGTCAGAAATGTGTAAAAAGGAACTTTATTTACTATAATATGGTATCACGCCATCTCTATTTTACATTCTTTGACAGTCGTGACCAAAATCAATGATTGTTGTTCATCCAACGATCCCGACAGGCCCAATCTCACCCCAAGCTACTTTGCATATCTCATACTTGTACCTTCTGTCCCTGAGACAAAAGAAAAAAAAGAGTATTTCGAATATCGTATATAGGTAATTACCCAATGAAAAAGAACCGTAACATATTCGTTATCCTTGGCACTTATCGTTATATTCATACGTGCTTTAAGTACAGACACGGTACACTGAACATGTATAACTATATAGATGAAAAGGCCTGGACGCAGTTGTTCGAAACTTTTATCGACGATTAAACTACCAGTTAAGTTGTTGAGAAGACTAAAAAATGCATTCAAAGAATGATATCTAGATATTATTCAAAGCAAAATCAAAATATTCCTTCTTAAGTGTTGTCCTAAAGGACTTATGTTTCCAATCAAAAGTTAATCAAGCTGGTTAAAGTTTCGAATAACCGGGGCCTGGACGCAAGTAATTTGAATTCAATATTATAGAGGATATCTATTTTGCATCATAAAGAAAGACAACTCTGATCTTTACGAGGGATCTGCCTAGGTAGATGACATCTTATCGTTCAACCTCTCACTGATTAAGGGTCATTGGTTCAAGCACTGCCAACGACGTGACTCTTTATGTAAGAAAGTTGGCCTCAATCATTGTACAGTGACTCACATGACTTGTATTAAAGTCCAGGACATAGGTGAAACTGACTCTTTCCAAACGATTGAACCGTTGTTTGTACATAATACTGGAAAAAAATAATTGTTTTTTGTCTTACTCATAAATGTCGTCGTGAATAGAATACACGCCCCTCAGCACGAAGCCCGCCGGGAGGGTATAATCCTGGTGATGGTCCCAGTCATTGGTCCAGTCCGTTAACTTGCAGTCGAATAGATGAACACCTGTGTAATATAAATGTTCCATAATGCACTAAAAATGGCTTGTTCTTTTACCTGAAGTGATCTGTCCCCGATAGTTTCCCGACACATGATTTTATAATAAAGCTTTTTTTGGACGGTTGTTGAAATACAGCCGTTCCACAGCCAATAAACGCACAGGCCATCAATTTATAAGGTTAGAAACCTGTAAATGCAGTTTCTACTGTTTTCTGTATACAATTGCTTAAATACAGCTAAAGGCTTTCACGTCTTGCAAGACTAACCTTATTTTGAAGATCTATCTATACACAATAAAAAATAATGAAGAAAAAAGCATGTTTGCCATGATGCAAGAAAGTACATGCGGTCACAAGATAGGAACATGTGCTGTTAACAACATACACTAATGTATAACTGCGAGTAGGAATGCAAGAACGGACACTTAAGATTTCATCATAAAAACCTGTTATATGGATTAAAATCACATGCAGTGGATCCTTTAAACGATTGAACATCAAACAAAAGAAGTGGCTTTTAAACATGGAACAAAATGGCGCTATATTTAAATAAAGGGATACAGTTTGAGTTGGTCGCGGAGGAACTCCGGCTATTTACAGTATCTTTACCTACATGTATAAACGTATTTTGGAGTTATTACGTTCCTAAAAACACAGGCAACTCCGACGAAATAAATAGTTCGAAACGGAGTAATATATATAGTATATTCGTTGCAAAAATATTGTATCAATGATGTCATCCCAGATTCCAATAGGACAATTTGCCTATGTAATCCCAAACGAAATTGCACGTTCGCATAAATGCAGTGAGTTTTACCGACATAAAACTTGTCTGCCACAACAGTGTTCAAACTGCGTATATTTTACATAAATTAGTATACCAGACCAGAAAGCAAATGATACTGAATGTTGCAATTGAGGCCTTATAAATTTGGATATATGTCATTTCATTTCTTTCTACAAAATGTTCTTGTGATGTACATGGTCTTGTAATCACGTGTTTATACTGATACAATATTATGAGTTTACGAAAATAGAAAGCGGGACTTTACTGCACCTTGTGCTTGTAATTAACTGAGATACTGTTGGAACGGACGTAAACCATATATATATATAGGAGAAAAAATGGTTTTTGACAAGACGTTTACAATACTTTATATATACGCTGTTTTTACCAGCTAGTTCGCAGCAATGAAAGCCCCATCTACGATCTTCGGCAGTGTTGTCATGGTAACTCTTCATCCCGTTGATGTAGCCACCAGAACGGCATTCAAAAGCAAGCAGATTTTCAAAATCATTTTCCCAGTCTACAAAGTTGCTTATATATTTTATTGCTTATATATATCATTAATCTAGCAAAAGCCCACAGTATAATATAGTTAAGTAGCATGAAATATTACTTATATAATATATTACAGTATATGGCCGTTTATAATATCGTTGCTGCACCACAGGCTATTGAGAAAATGTTTGTTTTTTCCCGGGCACAGTCATATTATCTTGTTTTCAAGGCAGATATCACAGCCTGACAAGCAGGGAATAGTGCATAACATGCAATTGAACTTTGCAGTGTATATAGAGGTTACTCCAAACTGTAATGGTTAGTAAGACAGTTTTCATTTCTTTACTCTTTAATAGTCCATTACTTTTTGTAAATCATGATTTTAGTTTAAAGATTAAAGATCTTTGCTAGAACATTTGATCTACATTCCTCATAAAGCTTATAAACATAAACACAGATTTTGTGGAAGAGAATTTCAACTGATGGTTGTAGCTACCTTAAGAAAAGACTAAATACAGTTAAACACCGTGATCGCCTGAACTATAGGGCTCATGTGCTTTGTAAGTGATTCAAAACGGTAAAAAGGCCAAAGAAATGACTTGAAATATAGAATCTACAAGGTTCCGTGTTCAGAATGCGTCCAGCGATTTTTAAAAGTAAAGGAATCTTGAACAAAACGTAACATTCCCTTAAGTTGAAACAAGAGGGCCAAGATGGCCCTATATCGCTCACCTTGGTACAAGTCCACTTGCCTGGTGGAAGATCACTAGATAATGTTATATACCAAATAGGTTTTCCTATATACGCCTTTGTAAAACAAGTGACCCCCCCCCTCCCCGGGCAAAGTCACTTTTGACCCCAGGGGCATAATTTGAACAAACTTTGAAGAGGTCTACTAGGCAATGCTACATGCCAAATATCTAAGCTCTAGGTCTTGTGGTTTCAGAGAAAAAGATTTTTTAAAGTTTTTCCTATATAAGCCTATGTTAAACTAAGTGACCCCCGGTGCGGGGTCAATTTTGACCCGGGGGTAATAATTTGAACATTTTGGTAGAGGTCCACTAGCCAATGCTATAGCCAAATATCTAAGCTCTAGGCCTTGTGGTTTCAGAGAAGAAGATTTTTAAAGTTTTTCCTATATATGCCTATGCAAAACTAAGTGACCCCCGTGCGGGGTCAATTTTGATCCGGGGGTCATAATTTGAACAATCTTGGTAGAGGTCCACTAGACAATGCTACATGCCAAATATCTAAGCTCTAGGCCTTGTGGTTTCAGAAGAGTAGATTTTTTAAAGTTTTTCCTATTTTTTGCCATAGCAACCAGAGTTCTGCATGGAATGGAATTCTTTGAACAATTTTGGTAGAGCTTCATACAAGGAACATTTGTGCATAGTTTTATCAACATTGGCCTAGAGGTTTCAGAGGAGATGTCATTTGAATCAAAATGTTGACGGACGACGGACGACGGACAATCATCGATCAGAATAGCTCACCCTGGCGTAGCCAGGTGAGCTAAAAAGACAATATTGTTTGACCAAAGCTAAATTAAATCAATTCAATTAAATAAATTCAATTCAGTCACAAATTTCACCTTTTGTTAGACTGTTAACAGAGATCTTTTCTTCTGTTAAGTTAGCTGTTATACTCAAGACCATTTGCTGCATTTTTTCAGCCTCACACGTATTAGCCCTGTTAATACAGAAGGTAACACACATGTATACAACTGATACACCTACCTGTCCATGAACATGTTGTTGGGAGATTTTCAACACCTTGGTCAACATCTGAACAGGTCATATCAAACGTCCTGTCTTCGGCCGCATTGCTGTGGTCACTTTGTACACGACTTATATGTTGATATTCATGTGGACACTTAAAGTCTAAGGGACCATCTAAGTTGTTCAAACTACAATGCACTACGGCTATAAGAAGGAATGTCTCGACCCAAGTAAACACAGATAGCCAAGCCTGAAAAACATTTTAACATAGTATAATGGAAATATTCTTTTGTACTTTTTATTTATTCCAATTAACTGGGATATTGAAAAGATCTTTAACGTTTACGGAGCATTTCCGGAAGAAAAGACAAGAAAGGAGGGAACCATTATGACGTCATTCGGCGAAGGGTTGTTTTGACCCTAAAGCCTCAAACCTCTGCAGACACATCGCCATCTGCAAAGACTGCAAATAACTGCGTACTGCTTGTTTTCTGCAATGGAAGCTTTGACACTGCCTACTCAAATGTGAAGTACTAGGATGGAAATAGATATGTTTGTAGGGATGTATTTACATGTTATTTGACTTATTTCCTTTTCACATTCAAGCCTCTTTATTTTTGGATCGATTGAATTTATTCAATCGTATCCAAAGTTAACAGAGTATTTCAGACCCTTACGGCCGAACTCTTAACACAAATTTTTGTCGAATACGACCGAAAAATAGTTTATATTACTGTCCTCTGTTTTAAAAATTATATAGTAACAGATCTAAATAATATCAAAACACTACAGAATAGCATAATATTATATTGTTAATTTCTTATAATTTGTAACTTAAATCAACGAGGTATCTGTTCTGTGTAGAACTATTTTCCTACGCGTTTTTTATCGTCAGACCGGTGTGACATGAGAAATGTAAGACCCGTGAAATACGTATCGCTACACCGGATACACTAAATTCAGTGTTTCCGCGAGAGCGCGTTTTCTGCGGTTTTGACGCGCTCATTTTGTCAATGACGCAAAAGAAATAGCAAAGAGCGTCTTCTATGACGCAATTAAAATGTGTATGATGAAATTACTACAAAAACAACATTTCAAAACCTCTCAAAACGCTTCGAAATGGAAGTTAAATTGTTGATAAAATACGCTTCCGGTATGGGATATGTCTAATTTTGACCCTATTGCGTCGTCGTTGTCGTCTGATTTCGGATCGACCCGAATTTTGTACCATTACGTTTTTGTTTGTGTTGATTCCTATGATACCGTCATTATAGATCGTAGACGCACAATAAGAGATAGTCGACGAACCTTAATAGGGGAAACAAAAACGTCTTTCTGAGTGATTTTAATGATCATTTTGAAGTCATTTCGATCAGACTGTCACTATTTAAAGGGGTTTAAGTGTGCCAAAGAATATCTAAGTTTAATGTCTATGATTGAATGCACTTATGAAAAATTCGCTTTGTGGACACATTTGACTTTTGAGATGCAGTGACAAAATGGAAAGCATCCAAAGAGAAACATCTCGCACAATACAATCAACCTTATGGGCACATCCCATAACTTTTGAATGACATTTAAAAATGTTCAAACCATACATTTTCAGTTCAGTTTTGTCAAAATCCATTTCTCAGTTACAATTCACAGCTTAATACTTCATAGGGTAGTTGAACTAGTCACTGAATGACATAATGTAAGCACATGGGTTCCTATCTCAAAAGTAAAGTTTACACAAATGGCGAAAGGTCAAATTTGTGGACAGTTGTGTCTCCAGTTTATAACTTTCTCATGCAAGGGTTGTCCTGATATTCACACATGTATGTGTACAGTCTATGTTGTCCTGATATTTACACATGTATGTGTGCAGACTGTGTTGTTCAGAGACAATAGATCCTCCAGCACTTTCAGTCCTTTGATTTGTTATGTCCGTGTCATTGAAATATGAACATTGTAGCGTCCCCCACTGATGTCACATAAATATACTCTTACAAAACGGTTGGTTAAAACTTGAAGTAAGAAATATTTATTCTTTTCTGAAAAAAGTAATATTAATTACCTTTGAAATCGTCATCGTTTACAACCTTCGTTTACCAGAGATAAAGTCTATTCTGTTCTCCATGAGAATTGAATCTCTACGAGAATGTATACGATAAAACTTCATCTGTCTACACATGATTTACCACTTATCTACATGCCACTCTAAAGGTCATTGTAAGTGATATACTGGTAGAGTGATACTAATTTGTCAAAGCTAGTGTGGTAAATTTAGGATACTGTGAGCGTGATATAATAGATATTCTAACACTATTGGAAATTAAAGAAGTATTCGAGCGTGATAAAACTATTAAGTGTATCACGTTAGGCGTCCGGAACTATTTTTGACTGCTGAAATTCCCTCCCGTGTAATTTTCACACAACATCTACGAGTGTGCATGCGCTAATACGCTTGGATTGGTATTGTTGTGAATGAATTCATGTGATGTAAAACAAATCGTAGTAAAATTTTCTACACTTCCGGTATCGCCAGCAATATCAGAAACTATAAAAATAAGACGAATAGCGTTTTTAAGGAGTAAAATGGAACAGCCAAAATTTCACGAAATGCAAGGAATGCACGGAAAACTACAAGTTTTAAGACAGCGATTTCATGAAAGCGCAGCAAATAGTACCCCATCGAACATGTTTTTGTTTAGATTAACGTGTTAGAATGGAAATAGATTTTATTTTTGAGTGATATACCGGTTATTGTATCACTGTGTGTCGTGTAAATGCTTCGTAGTTAATCACTCAGGCCTTCGGCCTTCGTGATTAAATTACTACGCATTTACACTCCCCACAGTGATATACTAAACGGTATATCACTCAAAAGTGAAATCTATTTCCTAATTGTGAGCGTGATATAATACATACTGTGAGCGTGATATATTAGATACTATGAACGTGATATAATAGATATTGTGGGTGTTATAAAATAGATACTGTGAGCGTGATATAATAAATGCTGTGAGCGGGATATAAAAGATACCGTGAGCGTGATATAATTGATATGAGCGTGCACAAAAGTGTTCACCAATTGCATAATACATAGATATAGCATACGTATACAAGAGAAGGTTTGAACCTTAAAAATCATCCATTAGTGTAGTCATCCACTGCATCACTGTTAAACGATACACATGGGGCTTAGGATGTAAATCGTGTCTTGTGGGTTTTCAAGTGAACATTGGAAATGGCCGACAAAAGGAATGTGGATTTGCCCCGCTTCTTTTAGAGGGGTGGGTGTTGGGGTGGTGGGCCGGGCGGGGGGGGGGGAGGGGGGCTTAGGGGATGTCTGGTGGGATTAGGAAGAAGATGTTTATTTGCCATTTGTAGTATGACAAATTTAGTATACTGTGACAGTGATATCATTAGGTCATATTAAGTTTGGTAATACAAAACAAGCTTCCCACGCCACCGTATTTTAGAGTTTTATCGTTGGTTCTGGATATTTCATATGACCAACGCCCTGTGCAGAGATCAAGTTTTCTATGTTTTGGGGATACAATGCAAGATGCAGAAATTGTCCTAGTTCCACATACACTCATGTTTCTTTTACAAGCCATGCATTCAGTGTGTATACCTCATGAAAGACCTTTACTTAAGTTAGTGCTGGGACAGGGGATCGAACCAAAGACCCCAATCGTCTATTCTGCTGCCACTGTGACTCGGATACACCTTATTTGTGTTCAATTCAGAAGAGCATACCATCATACGTATATTGTAAATGAACTCTGTTAAATATAAACAAAGGGAATAATATCATTTTACATTTGTGCACATGTATATAATAAACACCGACAAGAGAGATCAAACTTTGCATGGAAATATGGTACATGTATATGACTTCAAACATATGCAATTCTGAACAGACTCAAGGATTACAGGAAAGAAGTTTATCTTAAAGAATTTGAAACTTTTTATCTGTAAAAAGTTCTAATGAAGTAACTTTTTCTAATACTTAACATACCTGATATTGACGAGAATAAAATTTACATTTTGAAATAAGTCATCATTCCCCGAAGCTTTCTCGAAACCGCCTAACTCTGGAAGCCCTTCAAAATCCCCTACCCCCTTCTCCTGTACAAGCTTCGCCAGAAGTACTTTACACGTCTTGTCTCTCTGTTTTTTCTTCTTTTTTTATGCCTATATTTAAGCTTTTTTAATTCAAGAAGCTGTACAGTACGAAGATAGTATACGGCAGTTAATGACGAGAAGGCTTTTTCAAAATCTTCAGCAATTTATTATAATTAATTTCACGTTATATACTGTTGTACAGTAACATTTCTTTCCGAAGTACTTAATATTTTGAGTTAAAGATTAACAGACATATTTTATATAGTACAATTTATCAACTACATATTTGTGTAGAGCGAGCTATCCAAACAGGGAACCTATGTTGCCCCATGCCACCTGACATATCTCATATTTGTACCGCCTATCTCTGAAATATCAAAACGAAAAGAATGACAAGAGCACAAACAAAACATTATTTAACTGTTCGCAAACGAAGGAGCAGAATAATGACCTAACACTGAACAACATCTAGCAACAACGCCTAGGAATAACACATAATAACATAACATAATAGCATCACAGCAACGTCACTTTGCAACATCACCTAGCAACGTCATCTAAAACATCATTTAGTTACATCACTTATAACTTCACCCAGCAACATCATCTAGCAACGTCACCTAGCAACATCACCTACTCACATCAAAAAGCAAAATCAACTAGCAACATCATCTAGCAACATCACTTAGCTACATCACCTAGTAACATCACCAAACAACATCAGCAAGCGACATCACCTAGCCATATCAACAAGTAACGTCATCTAGCAACATCACATAGCAACATCATCTAGCAACATTCACCAGGCACCATCACCTAGCAACATCACATAGCCACACATAAACAAGCAACATCAACTAGGAACATCACATAGCAACATCACCTAGCCACACAACCTAGTAACATCACATAGCCCAACAACTAGCAACATCACCTAGTAACATCACCTTGCCATATTACCTAGTTACATCACCTTGCAATATATACTAGCAACATCACCTAGCAACAGCATCTAGCAACATCACTTCTTACTTCACCTAACGACATCACCTGGCAACGTTACCTAGCAACATCACCTACTCACATCAACAAGCAACATCTACTAGCAACATCATCTAGCAACACGACATAGCCATATCGCCTAGCAACAACACCTAGCCACATCATCCACCAACATCAACAAGCAACATTAACTATCAACATCCCCTAGCAATAGCACCTATTTACATCTTAGCCACGTCACCTAGTTACATTACTTTGCCACATCACTTAGCACAATCATCTAGTCACATCATTAAGCAAAATCACCTAGTAATATCATTTAGCGACGTCACTTAGCAACATCACTAAGTAACATCACCTAGCAACATGATCTAGCAATATCACTTAGTAACCTCACATAGTAACATCACCTAGCAACGAAATCTAGTAACATCACCTAGCCACATCACCAAGCAACATCAACTAGTAACATCACCTAGTTACATAACCTAGTAATGTCACCTAGCAACATCACTTAGCAAAATCACCTAGAAACATCACCAAGTTACATTACCTAGCAACATAACCTAACCACACCGCCTGGCAACATCACAAAACAACATCACCAAGTTACATCACCTAGCCTTTTTACCAAGCAACATCATCTAGCAACATCACATAGTAACATTATCTAGCCACAAGACCAAGCAAAATCACCAAGCTACATCACCTAGTCACATCAATTAACAACATCACCAAGTACCTTAACCTAGTAAAGTCACCTAGCAACATCACCTAGGATCATCACCAAGTACCTTCATCTAGTAACGTCACCTAACAATATCACCAAGCAACATCACCAAGCGATATCTCCTAGAAACATGACCAGGCGACATCACCAAGCAATACCACCTAGAAACATCACCAGGCGACATCACCAAGCAATACCACCTAGAAACATCACCAAGCGACATCACCAAGCAACGTCACCTAGAAATATTACCAAGCAACATCACCAGGCGACATCACCAAGCAATACCACTTAGAAACATCACCAGGCGACATCACCAAACAATACCACCTAGAAACATCACCAAGCGACATCACCAAGCAACGTCACCTAGAAATATTACCAAGCAACATCACCTAGTGACATCACCAAGCAACATCACCAAGTACTTACCTAAATCACCTAACAATATCACCAAGCGACATCACCAAGCGATATACCCCTAGAAACATCACCAGGCGACATCACCAAGCAATACCAGAAACATCACCAAGCGACATCACCAAGCATCGTCACCTAGAAATATCACCAAGCAACATCACCTAGTGACATCACCTAGCAACATCACCAAGCAATATCACCTAGAAACATCACCTAGCAACATCACTAAGCGGCATCACTAAGTGATATCACCTAGAAACATCACCAGGCGACATCACCAAGCAATATCTCATAGAACCATCACCAAGCAACATCACCTAGAATTATCACCAAACAACATCACTTGATTACATCACCAAGCAACATCACCAATCGACATCACAAAACGATATCACCTAGAAACATCACCAGCCGACATCACCAAGCAACGTCACCTAGAAACATCACCAAGCAACATTACACAACGACATCACCTAGAAACATCACCAAGCAACTATCACCAAGCAACGTCACCAAGACATCACCAAGCGATGTCACCCAAAACATCACCAACCAACATCACCAAGCAACATCACCTAGAAACATCACCAAGCAACATTACACAAGCGACATCACCTAGAAACATCACCAACTCACCAAGCAACATCACCTAGAAACATCACCAAGCGACATTACACAAGCGACATCACCTAGAAACATCACCAAGAAACAAGCAACGTCACCTAGAAACATCACCAAGAAACATTAAACGACATCACCTAGAAACATCACCAAGCAACATCACCTAGTAACATCACCTAGCGACATCACCTTGCGACATCACCAAGCAACATCACCTAGCAACATCACCAAGCGGCATCACCTAGCGACATCACCTAGCAACATCACAAAGCAATATCACCTAGCAACATCACCTAGCGACATCACCTAAAAAAGCAACATCACCTAGAAGCATCACCAAGCCACATCACCTAGGAATATCACTTTGCAGCATCACTTTGCAACATCAACTAGCGACATCATCTAGCGAAATCACCTAGCGACATTACTTAGAAACATCACCTAGCAACATCACCTAGCAACAACACCAAGCGACATCACCAAGCTACATCTACTAGTGACATCACCTAACGACATCACTTAGAGACATCACCAAACGACATCACCTAGTGACATCACCTAGAAACATTACCAAGCAGTATCACCTAGCGACATCACCTAGAAGCATCACCAAGCCACATCACCAAGCGACATCACCAAGCAACATCACCTAGAAACATCATCTCTAAACATCACCAAGCGACATCATTTAGCAACATCATCTAGCAACATCACCTAGCAACATCACCTAGAAACATCACCAAGCAACATGACCTAGTGATATCACTTTGCAACATCACTTTGCAACATCAACTAGCCACATCAACTAGCAGCATCAACTAGCAACATCCCCGACCAACGAAAAAGCCAAGTTATGACCGAACACTGAACAACATCTAGCAACAAAGCCTATCAATAACATAGTAGCAAGTTTTACTGATAGGCAACATCACCTAGCAACATCAGCTGACCTACCAGCAATTAACTGCTAGGTAACGTCACCTAGCAACATCAGCTGGCCACACCAACAAGTAACATCACCTAGTAACATCAGCAAGCAACATCAACAAGCAACACCACCTAGCCACATCAACAAGTAACGTTATCTAGCAATATCACCCAGCAACATCATCTAGCAAAATCACCTAGCCTTGAAACATCATCTAGCAATATCCCAAAGCAACATCACTTAGCAACATCAACTAGCCGCATCACCTAGCAAAATCACCCAACACCATCACCTAGCAACATAATCTAGCAACATCAACAATCAACATCACGTAGCAACATCACTTAGCAACATCATTTTCAACATCACTTAGACTTATCACCTAGCAACATCACTTAGCAACATCAACTAACATCATAACCTAGCAACATCACCTAGCATTATCACCCAGCATTATCTCCTAGCAACATCATCTAGCAACATCATGATATCGTTTGAATTGTAAAGTTAGCACCATCAAGTGTTGCAGTGCATTATTAGAGTCAATGTACGTGATGAACACTGAATAAAGCATATACAAATTAAAATCGAAAGTAAAACATTTAACCAGATTTACGTATAGATCTTATACATAATAACTTACTCGCTGTTATTATCATGTACTGAAACAACACCTTTCATTACCCGTTGAGCAGGTAATTTATAATTTTGGACACCGTCAAAGTCGTTAGTCCAATCAGTTAATTCACAGTCCAACAGATGAATCTCTGAAAAAGTAGTTCAGTCAGCCATGTTAATACATTCCTGCTTTCAGATAGTATTGCAACCTGGCAGACGATACATAGTATGATACAGTCTTCATTTTTGCGAAATCGCTTAAAAAGGTTATGGGGTAGAGGCGGGGTTCTAAAACTTAGATTTTAGCCATAATGTGTGGTTCATAGCGGCAATATCTGAAATTATACAACTTGATTTAAAGCGTAAAACATTGAAAGTAATCAATGATTATTCGTGAGTAATCTAGCTAGTTCTTGAAACGAGGAGCACAAATTTTAGTCAAAGTCCTTAACGTATTTTTCTAAAGTAAACCAAACTTTTACCATTTATTTCACAGCAATGAAATGCCCACTTCCTGTCCTCTGCGATGTTGTCGTGATAACTTTTCATTCCATTGATATATCCATTGCCGCTGCATTCAAAAGCCAGCAATCCATCAAAATCATTTTGCCAGTCTTAAAATATGACGTAAAAATAGTAACAAGGGATAGAACTCCGGGAAGAACATTAAACGATCTCGAATGCTCTAGTCATAAACAGTCACCTGCCTAGTGCTTTGATCACTTCGAATCTAAAATTTAATTAGTATTTGTCTTCAAAAAAAAACTCATGCACGTCTGCTGAATAAACCGAGCATGTACAAAAATCTTCTTTGGATATTCTGGTAATTCTTAAAGGTATGAATGTAGGTCGACCTTCTGTACCTATAATAACTTGTAATAACTATAATAACCTATAATAAATATAATACCATAAAATAACTTGTAACAACTACTGTTGTCATTAGAATGAACTATAATACCTATACTACTAATTTGTAATTACTATAATAACCTAAAATATATAACTATTTTAACATATGATAACTATAATAACATATAATAACTTGTAACAATTTCAATAACATAGAATAACTATAATTACATATAATATTTATAATAACAACTTTTAATTACTATGATAACCAATTATAACTATAATAACCTGTAACAACTACAATAACATATAATTACTATAAAAACCTTTTATACCTATAATAATAACTTGTAATAACCTATAATAACTTGTAATAAATCTGCTTCTGTATCGAGATATATATCGATATTTCAAGGGGTTATACCGTTCATAAAAACAAAAGCAGAAGGTTCAACACAATTACTCACAACTTATGATTTACAGCGGTGATGACAACCTACAGAAATATATATATACCTGTCCATGAACAAGAGGTGTTCAGATTCTCCACATGAACGTCTATGTCCGAACAATATAGATCAAATGTTCTATCTTCCGTCGGGTTGTTGTGGGTGCTCGACACTCGGTTAATAAATTGATATTCGTGTTGGCATTTAAATTTTAACGGACCATCCAGCTTGTTTAGACTTCCGGTGACCAGAGTTAAGAACGCTAGTAGCGAGGAACACAATAAATGCTGCTGAAAATAGCTCAAGAGTTGCATTATGTACAATCCAACGTTGTTTATTTCATCTCTGATAGGCTGATATTGTCGTCGCCCGTTTCAACCGTATTTCAGTCGGTGTGGTGGGGGTGGGGCTGGGGGTAGAGGGGGGGCGGCGTTTACCTAACCATCACTCCTGCGGGAAGAACACGTAAAGCCATAACCGCGGACAGTCTGCAACCGGCTAATTTGTAACATAAACACTCCTGGTGAAAGGTTCGAACCCACACAGTGCGTTATAAATACTTTAGCAGCCATTTATTTTTTTATCGGACACAACCAGAAATAAAAGGATCTCACATTAAACATGCCCTTGCCCTTAAACATACATGTACATGTATCATAATTGTAGCGAAACAGTGGAAGAAGGTCCACCTTTGGTGTGGCGATGCACCCTAAATAGAGAAAACTTAGCATAGCGCTGCTATCAAGTTATATTACAACAAATTACATATACCAACTTCAAGCAGAATAATTGAATTATTTTCTAACAAGTCTTCATCATCAATATTTTGTGGGCGTTATATACATACCTTCAAAGATGTCAGCTTTCTTTACAAATAGAACTTAACAAAATTTTACTATTTTACATACAGAATTAATACATAAAATATAATCCAACCATTACCTTAACCAGTGGCATTATGATTTACAAGTGTAAATGTTTACACGAAGGTATGGCATTTAACAAGAGTTCACAATCTAGCTCTAATTAGAATATTGAAAGATAAGCCATAAAAGGCAATGCTATGCCGAAGCATGACACTGCCTATATATACAAACATCAAGTAGTAAATACAAATTGTTTTTCGAGATTACTCTGCATATTTGAGGAATCTGAATAAAGCAAGGGTCTAACTCAACATTAAAAACGTGATTCCAGAAAAAGAGGTACATGTAATAACGAACAGGTTTTTGACCGTTTAAAAGGCATCTTGTGTGTTATGTCCTTAACAGATATGTATTATACCGACATGAAGTAAAGCTCCATTGTATAATAACAACAATAATGGTAATATATAATGATAATAATAATAATAATAATGTGAAGCTGATACCGGTATTACTGCTACTGCTGCTACGTCTGCTGCTACGTCTGTTGCTACTACTGCTGCTACTGCTGCTACTACTACTGCTACTGCTGCTACTGCTGCTGCTACTGCTACGTACTGCTGCTACCGCTGCTACGTCTGCTGCTACTGCTGCTGCTACGTCTGTTGCTACTACTGCTGCTACTGCTGCTACTGCTGCCGCTACTGCTGCTACGTCTGCTGCTACTACTGCTGCTACTGCTGCTAGTCTGCTGCTACGTCTGCTGCTACTTCTGCTACGTCTGTTGCTACTACTGCTACGTCTGCTGCTACTACTACTGCTACGTCTGCTGCTACTGCTGCTGCTACTGCTACTACTACTGCTGCTGCTACTGCTACGTCTGCTGCTACTGCTGCTACGTCTGCTGCTACTGCTGCTGCTACGTCTGTTGCTACTACTGCTGCTACTACTGCTGCTACTGCTGCTACGTCTGCTGCTACTGCTGCTGCTACGTCTGTTGCTACTACTGCTGCTACTGCTGCTGCTACTACTGCTGCTACTGCTGCTACGTCTGCTGCTACTACTGCTGCTACTGCTGCTACGTCTGCTGCTACTGCTGCTGCTACTGCTGCTGCTACTGCTGCGACTGCTGCTGCTGCTGCTGCTGCTGCTGCTGCTGCTACTACTGCTGCTACTACTGCTGCTACGTCTGCTGCTACTACTGCTGCTACTGCTGCTGCTACGTCTATGCTGCTTCTACTGCTGCTACGTCTGCTGCTACTACTGTTGCTACTGCTGCTGCTGCTGCTGCTGCTGCTGCTACTACTGCTGCTACTGCTGCTACTCTGCTGCTGCTACTGCTGCTGCTGCTACTACTGCTGCTACTGCTGCTACGTCTGCTGCTACTACTGCTGCTACTGCTGCTGCTTGCTGCTACGTCTACTGCTTCTACTGCTGCTACGTCTGCTGCTACTACTGTTGCTACTGCTGCTGCTACTGCTGCTGCTACAGCTGCTACTACTGCTGCTACTGCTGCTACTACTGCTGCTGCTATGTCTGTTGCTACTACTGCTGCTACTGCTGCTACTACTGCTGCTACTGCTGCTGCTACTGCTGCTGCTACTGCTGCTGCTACTGCTGCTGCTACGTCTGCTGCTACTGCTGCTACTACTGCTGCTGCTGCTACTGCTGCTACTGCTGCTGCTACGTCTGTTGCTACTACTGCTGCTCTGTTGTTGCTAAAGGTATATCTCTTGGAAAGCAACGTGAACAATGAGATAGATATGCCATTTCATGTTATATCTTCAGGCACCATGTACGCATTTATGACGAAGTTTCAAAAATATATATTTGGGTTCGATTTGCAGCGGTTTTCCGTTTCTCCCCAACCGTGTAAAATGGAGTACGCTATAGCCTTTGATCGCCCAACTTGCTAAAACTACCAGTAAAACTTCATTATAAATTTCTTTGTTAAAAATTTCTTCACGTAAATCTTTCGAAAAGAATAGTAGCGAACATTATGAAAAGCCTATTAAAGCTAGTTAAAGTGAAAAGTTATACATGTATATTAACAGCTGAAATATATTAAAATTTTAAAACTTTATATTAAATGTGATAATACTTTTTAATTCCTTGCGTGAGTCTCTGTGCTAATACGGAATATTTCACGAAGGAATATCAGCCAACTCACTCACAGGTGGAAGGAACATACCTTTGTTTTTTTTTCTTAATCTTTACTAAACCAATGTAGAGCTACCAATGTTTTATCTATACATTTGAAAACTGGTATCAGAATAAATTGAAAAAAAAAAATTGTCAAATGATATGTCAAAGGTATGTTCCTTCCAACTGTGAACTCACACGCGATGGAGAACCATAACGTTAACGGACCTTACTAGCTATTAGCGACAAATACGTTTCGTATACATGGATTAGATCTCAATAAAGTGATGATGTTTGAACAATTCTACTGCAAAAAATAAGAAATTCTCAATGCTTGAACATTATGAAAAAAAACTTTGAAAAATGATTACAAATTTTACATATTCTTTTACAGAAACTAGTTTCTCTTTATGGGTTTTTTCAGTTTGAATACATTTTGAAATCTCAATTAATGTAGTTTCATAAAAAAGGATCAATTGCTTAATATTTTAAATAAAAATCAATGGTGAGTTGCCAAATTTAGAGATTTATTATTGATAAACAGGAGATAGGGGTCATTTTCACTGCTTTCGGGGGTATACTACAAAAAGTGTCCATTACTTCTAAATAAGGCTGGTGACCTACATTTTTTTTAAATTCTGACTAAGTAGGTATTACCTTAACAACAAACGAAATTTCATAAAATTCTCATTGCTTGAAAAAAATGATGAAACTGTATTAAGGGGTTTAGTTTTACGGACATGGTTTTGATTTACGTATCTTTTCTGAAGTTTGTGTACAAATCAAAGTTCATGCCCCGGAGGCCTCGAATGTAGAAAAATTACGTGTTTAGTTTTAACTTTTGACGAAGCTATTCATAGACTCGCGTCCGACATGGATCAAATTTATTTTGCATTATTCGTTGCGCTGCGTCAAATAGAAGTGACCCTAAATTTCGTTTCGTTTTTCATAGACTCAAAAATTCAACAATTTTGTAGTAGCTTTTATTTAAGTATCTTTGATAAACGTATATAAAATTTGCATTTTTATTTTCTTGAATATATTCCATTGTTCATGATTAGATTTGTTTTTCTTTGCTTTTTGATACATGTGGTATCTTTTATGAATTAACTTTTTTATTCCCTTTGTTACCCAGAGTAAACACTTTTTATTCCAATTCTTTCCAGTGGTACATATTTTGATATTCCGTCTTCAATTATATTTTTGAATTGAGCCCATATAGGTCCTCAACTGCATTGCCTCCCTTTATATTTGAATTTCAGTAGTTATTTTCTGTTTATCTACATTAATAACAGCCGAAATAAATTAAACATATACTGTATTTCATAATCACTAACAATTCATTAATAATTGTAAAAAAAATGAAAATATTTACCTATTGAGGTAGCTGTTTTATTAAATAACGTCTATAACTATATTTGCTAGTTTCAACTTTAATTTGCACGGACGTTGAGTGATCCTAATTATTTATAACGCTCACCTGAGTTAGTTATACTTAGGAAATTTTCAAAGACTTCCTAAACGGTAGTCTATAGCATAATTCAAATAAACCGGAGGCGTGAATTTAACCTCGTATTTATTATTTCAAGGGATTTAACTAATTAAGAGGTTGCCTAGTACGTTAAATGCGGTGGCTCGGGCGCTCTTCACGGGGCATACTGTTGTAATTTTTTTTTCTGGATACAATATGTACCGAATCTGTAAGCTTCTTATGTGTTAAAATTGCTGAGGGTATTGCATTTACGCGCTTATATCTCTGTAAGAAACTGTGATTTGCGTTCGATCGTATCTTCCTTCTTACCTTTCTCTCCTTTCATACTGCTTACAAAGAAAAACCGACCCTTCTACGCATATGATCATAAAGGATAAAAGTCACGTGAATGGCATATTTATAGATCTAATACATGAATTTTTCTATCGTAGGAAATTTCTGACCAGGAATTTAAAGCAACACTTTTGCATTTTTGCACTGTTGGGCCACCACGTACGAAAGGCGTTTCGTTATTAGTATGGTAATAGCTATAGCCATAGCCAGGTACAAAATATGGAATGTTAAATGATGCATGACATTTATTTTTTCATTAATTGATCCCTTATTTTAGTATACATACATAATCTAACCAAAGAACATGAATATGCGTCAAACAAATGTGGCACACCCTGTTAAAACGTACTGCATTGCCTCCCTTTATTATTGGCGTTAGTAGTTATTTACTGTTTATCTACATTGATAGCATCAAAAATAAATTAAACACAAATTAAATTAATTAAACAGTAATAAAAGATTAATAATTGCAAAAAAATGAAAATATCTACCTATTTTGTTAGCTGTTTTATTAATTAACAACAATTATTATATAGACTAGTTTCAACCCATAAACACTACGGACGATGAGTGATCCTAATTAATTATAACGCTCACCTGAGTTATTTATACTTAGGAAATTTTGAAAGGCTGCCAATACGGTGGTCTACAGCAGACTTCAGATACACAAGTAAACTGGAAACCGGAAATATATGATTTTGATAACCGGATAATACATAACGAATGTCCGCGGCAGAGTTCAGATTCTTTGTTTTTTGACATGCCCGGAGCACAGCATCGGACCTCGGGTTTAGGTTAAATCCGAAAGAATATGTGTTATGTAAGTGGTGGAGCGGGGATCGAATCTGCGATCCCTGGATAACAAATCCAGTGCATTAACCAATGGACCACTGATCCGAGCCAAAAAGTAGCTAAAATTTTTGCATATTTTTATTCCTTTATTGTGCACAGTGAAGTAACAATAGAACAGGTGTGAATCCGCAGTGCGCATGTTGCCTTCATGCAAATTAACAATATTTAATAAATTTTCTGGGGCCGGACGGAACAGGTTGTGGACGAAAACAGGTTGTGTGTGGAAAATTATCTTCAACAGTCTATAAAAGTATGATAACAATCATTAGAAAGTATGATAATGCGGTGCTGAAGAATAAATTTCCGTGGTTTTATAATGTTAAATATATCTTTATATAATGTGGTATGATACGTTTTCGAACAAGAAAGCATCGTCTCCCATTTGAAACCGGTAACTGGGCATGAATTCCAGTAAATGAATAATTGTGGACGAAATAGGTGACGAATTCCATTTTATTGGCGCTGTGCGGAAGCACAGCGTCAGTATTGAATAGGTTTTAATTTTGTACCATGGGGTTGCATAATCGAATGGGAGCAGCCAACATTAGTATTGTAATTAAAAACTATGTATTATGTTTGAACAAACTCCTATAATTAATAAATAAATAGTATTAACTGATTACAAACAATACTATACCAGATGCATACGTCTTCGACCGTTAATTCAAAACTTTTGACATATTCATAGGATATTTAATAACTTTTCCACAAACTTGAAGGTTACGCGTTTTTTATTGCTTTGTTTACGGACCCTACGGCCAGATTCATCAAAGTTCAGAAAAAAACCTCTTGATAGTTGTTTTGCTATCTCTAAACATTTTGAAGTTTAAATACATATGTTGTCAACGTGAATAATTAATGAAAACCCATTTTAATTACTACATACTAAAGTAAAATGTAGGCATTATAAATAAGACCGTTCACCTAACTATGCGATACATGGGGTCTCAATGAAAGTTATGTAAAGCATCGCTAACAACTGACCAATAGTAAAGACAAAATTAATCACGTGGGTTTCGTCTGCGTCGAAAACGTCTACTGACCACGAGCTGTAGCCTTGTTTAATGGGCGTCATCGTACCATTATACGGAAGGTTGTTTTATGATTCGTTTATTTTTTGGTTAAACTGTAGTAAATGTGGTTTTTTACTTATTATGATAACAGTTACATATAACATAATGTATTTGGTTTTTCCCGTTGATAGGTTGTTTACTGATATTCTAAAATGACTCTGATTCCTTTAAATCATGTTTCAAAAACATGCGCAGCGCCTTTGATGCTTTGCATCAAAATTTGTCTTGTTTTTTATTGTACTTTATTAAATTTTAATAATGAAAGGAAACAATTTACGACGACCTAATGTAGTAAAACTGAGTTCACTAATGAGCACTGTTTGTCATATGAATCATATTTATAATGTTTAAAGAATTTAAGTATTCTACCATATTTGTGATTTGTATATGCATGCGTTGTCACATGGGTCTAAGACCTTCTGGAAGAAATTGAATAACACTTAAAACTTGAAAACTTGATGAGTACAAATAACAAACTGAATACATGAAACTTTGCGATTTTGTCAAATGCATTTTTGTCTCGTCGTTATTTAAGTTTTTCTCGAACAACATAAATTCAGTAAACTATTCTCGTCATGTTATTCTATCAATTTTGTTTGCTCTGTATTTTTATCAACATCATTATGATAAATATTTTTTATATAAAAATCTTCCTGTCACTTTAAAACATTTATCATGAAATATTATAAGAAAAAGAGCCAACTCTAAATGACATAAATTATACAGAACATATCTGTAGAGTAGTATTTAAAGTGACTCCTGGGTAAATGATTCAGTCCATTTAAGATTACCCTGTTGAAATGTACTATACTTTGTATGACAAAAGTATGCTTATTATACAAAAATGGTTATATTTTTTTTCCACATGTGTAAAATGATAAATTATATCATTATTCATGTATGCATGAGCCTCATGTATGTAGCTTTTCTTTGTATATCGACTCTTTTTGTCATGTATACTTGCATGATATGAATAAAATAAAGGTTTTTGACTTTGAAAACCACTTTCGTACTAGGTTTTTGTTTGTCTGATGTTCAGTCGTGAAAAGAACCCCACTGCATGTGATTTTAATCCATATCACAGGCTTCAATGATTTAATCTGAAGTGTCAGTTAAAACGAAAAGTGAGTGGGAGCATTCTTGCATGCCTTATCGCAGTTGTTGTGTTCCAGTCACAAGTGTCCTGTACTTTCTTGCATCATGGCTAACATGCTGTGTTTTCGGAACTTTTTGTTTGTATATACAGCAGATACATCTTCAAACATAAGGATAGTCTTGCAAGACGTGAAAGACTGAAAACAGTAGAAACTACATTTACAGGTTTCGAATCATATAAGGTGTTAGTCTATGCGTTTGATGGCTCTGGAAGGGCTGTATTTCGACAACCGGCCGAAAAGCCATTATTATAAAATTCTAGTCAAGAAACTATCGGACATATTTCTTAGCCACTTTTAGAGCATTATAGAGCACAGAAATGTAATTATGCTGCACAGGTGTTCATCTATTCGACTGCAAGTTAACGGACTGGACCAATGACTGGAACTATCACCAGGATTATACCCACCCGGCGGGCTTCGTGCTGAGGGGCGTGTATTCTATTCACGACGACAACTTTCAGTAAGACCAGATGTTTTTTCTTTACGATGTTTAGAGTCTGACATGGGTTTATCTTACCGTGTGTATTGCCTTGCTGTGACAGCACAACCAGTAATTATGCCTATCACTAAAGGATAGGCTACGTTATTGGAGGGCATAACTATGACAGTCCAGTCAAGATATTTTTTACAAGTTGTCTCCCTTAGTTAAGAATTTTAGGGATATTTTGATTTTGATTTGAAAAATGTGTATATATCATTCTTTGAATGCATTTTTTAAAGTCTTCACAACTGCAGAAACATAATCCTTAAAGTTATTTTAATCGTCGAGAAATGTTTCGAACTACTGGGTATGTATGTATATTAGAGTTTTATCGTCCATATGACCAACGCCCCCTTAATAGATTAGCTATTTAAAGTTTCGGGGGATACAAGATACAGAACGCATCCCATTCCAGAGACACCGTCTGGTTCTTTTAACATGCCCGGTGTGCAGCACCGAAACATCGGACCTCGGTTTTGCAGGTCTCATCCGAAATATTATTAGTTATGTTAGTGGAGGTGTGGGGGTCGAACCTGCGATCATTGGACACACGTTCAGAGCGTTACCACTGGACCACTGATCTGCTAAAAAAAAACAACTGGGTATAGCAAATTAGGGTTTCATCGTTGGTACCGGTTTCCCACATGACCAGCCTCCCAGAAAATGTTAGTTAATTTATGTTTCGGAGGATAGTGCAAGATACAGAAAGCGTCCCTATTCCAGACACACCCCTGGTTCTTTAACATGCCAGGTGTATAGCACCCATACACGGAACCTCGGTTTAAGTCTCATCCGAAAGGGGACCTCGGTTTAAGTCTCACCCGAAAGACTGTTAGTAATTTTAGTTGGTTAGCCCCGGGAATCGAATCTGCTACCTCGAGATTACAAGTCTCGTTCTCTACCGATTGAGCTAACCGTGCTGACTAAAAAAAGCCCCCCCCCCAAAAAAAAAAAAACAACAACTGGGTCCAGGCATTTTCATCTATTTAGTTAAAAAAGCTCCGTGTACCGTATCTGCACTTATGAATGTAAGGATTAGTGTCAAAGATAACGAATATGTCACGGTTTAGTTACCTATATACATGTTCTTTTTTTCTTTTGTCTGAGAGACAGAAGGTACAAGGATGAGATATGCAAAGTAGCTTGGGGTGAGATTGGGCCTTTCGGGATCGTGCGATGTTCAGCAATCATTGATTTTGGTCACAACTGTCATAGGATGAAAAATAGTGATGTTCTGATACCATGTTATAGTAAATAAAGTTCTTTATTTTATGTTTTTCAGTGAATTATAGAGTTTTCTCAGTGAAATAAAAGTGATAATCCACAGTTTTGAAACAGTGGATTACCATTTTTATTTTTCACTGTTTTACAATCTTTAACCCGGATTTACGTCAAAAAGGATACCGAGCGTAATTAATGCTGGAAACCATGCGACGATGACGTCGTTTAAATGACGTCATTTGCGCTATGTTTCTGGTGACGTTTCCGCGATTTTCGATATTTTGTAGAAACAAACTCAATAAAAGTAGAGTTTTAACCATAAAATAAACAGAAAAATTGTTGGTATCGGTGTAATATATCACGTTAATTTCACTCGTGAACACCAAAAGTTGTTATTTTCACTCGTGGCTGCGCCACTCGTGAAAATAACACTTTTGGTGCTCACTCGGTGAAATTATAACATGATCTTACACCGAAACCAACAATTATCCTCTATTTCTTTACACATTTCTGACATTACCTTTTCTTTGTAAATGAGTAACCCTAACATAAGGTGGGTTGATTAAATAATAAGCATAAAACATGGTTGCAGAAATATAAAAGTTTATTGAATATAAAGATATAATCAGATTTTCAATGGAGTTTTGATGCAGTCATTTATTACATAGAGACTAATATAACTCATTCATTGCCATGATCCAGAATAATTTTTGATTTTGCTTTACAAACATATTCCCTCAAACATTTTCAATGTTGATTGATTGATCGATTGATTGATCGATTGATTGATTGATTGATTGATTGATTGATTGATTGATTGATTGATTGATTGATTGATTGATTGATTGATTGATTGATTGATCGATCATACTTTACTGTTTACTGAAGAAGTAAAATTTGTGTTCACAAAGAGGTTAAATGATGGCAGCCAACTGCCAAATCTATTTTGCTTCCTAAAATGATGTCGGTTATGCGTTTAGCGTATTCAATGGAAAGTGAGATACTATTTAATATAAATAGCTAAAGGCACTTATTGTGAAGGGATTCATAATATTGTAAATTTGGGTTTCCTTTCGGGAAAAGATCTCGAAGAAGTCATGAATTGTAAAACAAAATAAGCTGAATTTTGAAAACAAATCTTCAGCCATATCGCAAATTGATGAGCTCGCTAATAATTCATATAGGAAACATTTGACGATCCCAAAAGTACCAACATTACGGTATAGGAAAGGGATAGACTTCAAAGTATAAATATTGCAGTACTGAGGACAAAGTTTGGTTTGACTTTTTGTTCACTTGGATACGTAAGCTTCTTCCTGACTTTCTTGACTTTCTTGACTTTCCGGATTTTCCTGACTTTCTTGACTTTCCGGATTTTCCTGACTGTTTTGACTTTCCGGAGCTTCCTGACTTTCTTGAGTTTTCTCACTTTCTTGACTTTCCTGACTTTCGACTGGAGTGCGTCTGCCCAATATATCAAGCAAGGATTCTGTACCGGAGCATCTTCTAACCTTGCAAATCCTGTACTTCCAGCGTCGGTCCCTGTAATACATATGTTGGATTTCAAAAATAGTAAACAGTCGATGTATCAGTGGTAAGATGTATTGCAGTTTTTTACAGTGAGCGCATCCTTAAAACTGTAGGCCTAGTTGAAAGCAGTTTATTGAAATCTTTGTCAAATATACCAATGTTGTGCACCCCCCGCGCCCACCCCACCCCGTCCCCGCAAACACACACAAGGCACACTAGTATATGTTATGTCAGCACTTCAATGTACATAAATCAGCGGGAAATTAATTATGCGGTACATCCGGGGCTTTGAAGAACAAATTAGTCGCCACCGGTTGTATTTGTTTGGGGTGCCTATATAAAAATTTATTCAAGTAAGCTTTACAATCTCAGGCAGGATTAATTATGCTGTACATCTAGAGTGGGCTATATTTTAGCAACAGCTAATAGTAACCTGGCTCAACCACAGCGCTGCCCTTTTGGGGCAACAGGGCACCGTAACCCCTTCATAGTGTAACTAACAAGATTGCATGAAAGATTTACTTTATCTGCTGTAGCGTTGTCATAGTTACAAAACAAGAATTGTTTAACATGTTTATTGGATTCTGAATATATTTAAGAGCTTACTCTCGGTGGTTGTCGTGGTAGGAATAAACTCCGTTCGTTACGTAACCTGTCGGTGCACGGTAATGTTGATAGCCGTCCCAGTTGTTCGTCCAGCCGGTGAACTTGCAGTAGTTCATGGTAAGACCTGTAAATATGCACTATCTCTGATAAAATTGATGAAATGTATACATATGCATTTCTAAAACTAGGAAAAAAGTACAAAAGCCTAAATCATGTTTTGGCGACAATGACAGTGTTGGTGACTGTTACAAGACTGTGTATGGGGTTTGAAAAAAACGTATTTGCTATGTTATGCTAGCACTTTCTATCACAAGCTTTGAATTTTTTGCTAACTGAAGGTACTACACGTCTCAATAAATGGTGAAAAGAGAAAAAAAATCCTTAAATATTACCACCAAACCTACGTATAATCCACATAAGCTTAGATATTGTTTATACACATGCATGTAAATGTGAAAATGAGTAAGAGTTCCGTATTCTGTACCATGCACTTTGCAACATCTGATCCGCCATCTTCTGTCTTCATGATGGTTGCTATGGTAGCTTCGCAATCCGTTTATGTAACCATTAAGACCACAATCGTAGAACAGAGGGGCGTCGAAAGCATTTAGATAACCTTTAAAATAATTTAAATAATGTTACCATATATAATTTACATAATTCTGCTGGATTTTACTGATAGACATCCGTTAACATTAATGCATTTAATCCCAATTTGACAAACATTCTCAATTATTACCAAGTTTTTTTGTACTCACAGTCTGCCAGTTGTAAAGTATATGTGCACATGTATCTGTGACGTCACTAATATTGCTGTGCAAAGGCTAAGCTACAATTTATAGCTTTTCGTTATATACATATAAATATATATATTTGCTCTGATGATACCAAAGCCGGTTTGCAAATACAAATAGAAAACTCATATAGTGTCATTTATTTTAATTTTATCTAGAATTTACTTATTCTGGCATATCGTTTAACATTTTTCATATATACATATATATATCTTTGATAAATATATTGTCGGAACTATATGGTGTCAGTAATCTACAGACCTATCATATACCGGACGAAGAAGCCATATCTCTTTAAAAAGTCGACCATATTATAAGAACAGAACTAGCTTACTTCGAAACGTAACATAGATAAACTTAAGCTGTCGAGTTATCTAGATGCAACACGAGGTAAGAACGGCTTTCCATACTTACCTGTCCATCTACAATGCGCTGAACAATGGCGAATATTGCGCGGTACTTTCTTGCATTGCATTTTGAACCGTCTGTCCTCATAATGGTTGTTATGTATGCTTTGAATGTCTGATATAAATTGGTCAACACGCGGACATTCAAATTCTAGCGGTCGATCCCAGTTATTTATCCAGCTGCATGCAAATACGACGGGGAATAGGGATAATGCCAACATAACCCCAAAACGAATGACCTGATCATATAAGAAAAGATATTAAAGCAGTTATTTACTGTATTCGCGTGCAAGAACCCTAAGACTGGGGCCGTGCTGTATTTAGTTGTTGAACGCCCGTTTTAACCATATTTCGGTCGTTTTTTCAGGCGGAAACCTGACTCAACCAGTACTAGAAATAAACTGCCAACTTTCTGAATTAAAGAGACATGGTCGGTAGCAGAGCTCGAACCCATGACGCTCAATCTATGAGATGTTACAGTGATTTGAAACAGTCGACCACGGAGGCGGTGCTGTATTTAGTCACCATTTAATATACAAATAGCTCTGTCACAATTTGAGCCATTCTCGAAGCAAAGCAGGCATCAGAGCTCAGGTCATAATTAATTAATACCGAGTTTAAAGAATAATAATATTATGTAGTTATCAGATTTATCATTTGCCGCTGAAATTCGTTTGAGATAAAACACCAAATTTGCAAGAAAGCGGTAAAAACATGATTCCAGTAGACTAGATATTTAATTCAAAAGACAGTATAATTTTCGTGCTAGATGAGGCACACACGTTGACATTTTCGCAATAATTATCGAGTCAAAAACTTCTTGTCAACTTTTCGTGGGAAATTAACTCTGCGAAAAGTTGAAATTTAAATCTGACTTTCAAGTCGTCGCGTATCTGTCAAGTCGACAAGTCGATGACGCAAACAGGATTCGCTTTATTGTTTTCATGATTTAAACATATTAAATAATTCTGTAGCAAAAATCTTTCGCCACGTTCTGCAATTGTTTCTTTTGATAATTTACCCTCTTTTGTTTAATTTAAAAGTAAATGGCAGCATTACGCGTTCTGCAATTGTTTCTTTTGATAATACCCTCTTCTGTTTAATTTAAAAGTAAATGGCAGCATTACAATAAGCTGCAATATGAAAATATTTTATCTCGATGTATTCTTTTCAGACAAATATCATAGAGTGACTTACCCCCATGGTGTCCATTATTCTGCAACAAGCTTCCTTCCAGAGCCTGAATGCAACGTCAAGTAGCAGTGTTGAACATTTATACTACGCTAAGTGATCGATGTCAGTTCCGCTTTGAAAGTAGGATATCTAGTTTTTATTATCTACATTCACATTCGTTACGGTTACTTCAGAAATTTCTTGGCGTCCTAATGTAGGTGTTGAGAGTCGTCGCACTCCGAACCCGTGGGTCGCATGTCTGAATCCTATTAACGTCACAAATTCCTTCTTTCAATACAAGAACTGGTCAGAACTCAAAAATATTGCCAACATGAGTAAACTGTATCCATTTATAGTAATTGTATACTTTTTAAAAATGTGTGAGACCGTTCGCATGTGTTACACGCTCGATGCGTGAGACTTGCCAGATATATCTAACATGATTTATGACCACTTCTATAGCGCCACTTATTTGCAGCTATTGCCATTAAAACGGTATTTGACAATTTCATATACCCTCAAAATATACATTTTTTCCAACAATGGCGTTATCTGATAATACAAGTACCCCGTTTTTTCCACTGACAGAGGCAGTAGTCTATTGTGGCTGATTTATGCCGTGTCGCATTTTCACGTAGATGGTGATATAAACAGATTGATATTTGACTCATTCGTAAAGTTTTTATATGGGTCGTCGAAATTAAAAATTTGCTTTAAGAAATTAACATGTTTCCTATCTGACACAGTTTAACCTGAAAAATTTGTATCATTCCTATATTTCCTAATAAGCCATTTTGTTTCCAATACAAGCGTGTTTATAACTTTGTAAAAACTGTGGCTATATACTATTTTTCTACTGAAGTAAATTTTTTTGTTGTATATTTTTGTGAGATTTGTAAACAATTGTCCCTCGGCGCCCTGTGTTTTTCGTTTTTGCGCATTTTCGTGCTGTCATCCGCCGTGGCGAACACGTGACAAACCTGTCATTTTTGCATTGCATTTACGCCTCTCCACGCAAGAACGCCACATGGCAGATATCAGCCGTAAAAGCATTCTGCTTTTATCTGTGTTGTTTATCTACTATAGTTACAATACCAATTTCTATGCATGGTCAGTATAGCCATTCAATCAATATTTTACATCAAATCCTTTCAACGTCATTTTTCCGTGCGAAAACGCCCAGTCGATTAGATTTAGACGAATTAACTATGACGTCATAGATATTGTGATAAAAAAGGAAAAAATTTGGATCCAAACATTTTTAAAAATGAAACGACCCATTTATTTCCGAATAAGAGTGGTCGAGCGGTTAAAGCTCTATGCCACCAATACGGAGGTCCCCAGTTCATATCCCGGTCGGGGAACTGGAAATTTCAGAATCGCTTGTCAGTGTTTCCAACCCGCCTTCTCGAGATGAACTGGTTAGAAACCCATAGGTAATATCACATGTATCGGTACTATACACCAGGGACGTAAAAAAGGGGATCCTCTTCATAAAAGATTTAAGGTATGGTATCCGGATTCCTTGTATCTGTCTCTTCAACAAATGTAGATCATGATCAATCTGTACATGCATCCAGGCTGATCATGATCTGCAATATTCGTCGCCATTAAGATAATTAAAAAGTAGTTGGATCGATTGTTTCCCAGTCGGTCCAATGTTAACAGAGTATAGCTTCCTTACGGCCAAACGCACAACATACAAACAAGTAGTTCTATATATTCAGTCGTTACGCATTATACTGTCTTCTAGCTGTTTCAAAAATTATATAGCAACATATCTAAATAATTTCAAAACATTTCAGAATAGAATACTATTATTTTGGTATTTTCTTATAATTTGTAATTAAAAAATCAACGAGGTATCTGTTCTGTAATAGAACTGTTTTCCTACGCGGTGTTGATCACAACTAGTCAGACCGGAGACACTAAAAGACAACTAGTCAGGCCGAATAATTTAAAGTTTTTTATCCGATATTATTTTTGTGATCATAAACTATTGGAACATTGTTATGCATTATGGAACAACTATGTACTTTTGAATTTTAAATAACAAAGCTCGGAATTCAACATAAAAACAACGAATTTTTTTTGTAACTTGCTAACGCCTCTATCATCAAAAGTGCATCTTTAAAGATATGCCGCACTATATAGCGCCTGAAACACTAGTCTAAAATACGCGTTTAGGTATAAAAGTAAAATTTATCAGCAAATTAACTTTACAGAGGCACTTGTAAATGTCTTTTTGAAATATGACAACATATTTTTATGCTTTAAACACGTTGTAATTGTTGTATTTTATGTAAATGCGTGGTTCGAAAAGGGTACGAAAATGTCCGCATTTGACCGAAGTCGATTCGTACCTGGGTACGAATAACTGTAAGAAATCACATAGATCTACATGTCTTAATTACGATTTTAAATGTAGACAGAAATGCAATAATCTAAAGGGAAAATCAAATTCATTTCTCTGGATCATGCTGTCATTTACAAATAACAGATATTAACTCAATATAAATACAAATAGGATTTATTGTATTGTAACTAAAACTTTCAAACATTACTATTCTTTTGCTACACTTGATTTTGGCGGGTACATTCATACAACGTTGATTAAATTGTATCATCATTATTATCATCATCAGCATCATCATCATCATCATCATCATAATCACCACCATTTATTATTATCATTATTAATATTATTATTATTATTATTATTATTATTATTATCATTACTTGTTACGAAATACTGCTAGAGTCTAATATATGTTAAATATGAAAGATAATAGCCTTCTATTAAAACATTCAGTTGTTGTTTTTGACAAGTTATGAAAATTTAAAACATCATGGTAGAGAGGCTTGCAATGACTAGGGGTGCGCAATAGACTCGGTATATTGCAGTATTTTGGAAGCACTCATCGGGATAGTTAATGTTAGCTGCAAGTACTTGTTCTACAATAGGTATATACTGAATCAATAACACAAGATTGATTTATCCATTTTTTGCTTTTCTATGAAAAACAGAAGAGCCATTGTCATAACCTTCTTGACGACAATCTGTCATTGTCGTCTTAAAACTAGTTAAGCTTTCTTAAAATTCCCTTTCTCGGTACACATTAAAGCCTTGAAACTTCAGACAATTGCTTGGCGTCATACAATGGCCTCTGTGGCCGAGTGGTTAAGGTCACTGACTGATGATCACTTGTCCCTCACCGCTGTAGGTTCGTGCCCTACTTGGGTCGGATTCTTTTATGTCTGGAAGCTATCTAGGTTCTACGCAGGTGCCCGCTCATGACTGAAAGTATGCCCGAATCGGCACCCAGGGTCTTCCTCCTCCATGGAAGCTGGAACTTGCCATTTGACCTTAGCTGTTGAGTGCGACGTTAAATCCGAATCAACCAATTCGCATAATACAATCAACCCTATGGACATATCCCATAACTTTTGAATGACATTAAAAGTTGTTCAAACTATGAATTTTCAGTTCAGTTTTGTCAAGATCCACTCCTCAGTTACCATTCACAGCTATGATACTTCAAAGGGAAGTTGAGCATAGTCATTGAATGCAAAAGGTAAGCACATAGGTTCCTATCTTAAAAGTAAAGTTTACACAAACGGTTTTTTGTCTCCAGTTTATAACTTTACTCGTGTAAGAGTTGTCCTGATATTTACACATGTATGTTTACAGTCTGTGTTGTCCTGATATTTACACATGTATGTGTACAGACTGTGTTGTTCAGAGACAAGCTCCAGTACTTTCAGTCCTTTGATTAGTGCCACTCGTCAAGCGCGCAATGGCAATGTTAGTTAGCGATCCAATGGAATGCTTGACTTTATTCCACCGTCAATAAATATTGGTTAAAATCTATACTGTAAAGAACAAAGAAGGCTACTTTTTACATAATTGAAAAAAAAAGGATTTTAACTGTCAGAGCTGGTATGGGCTATTTATAGACCTGTGTCAAATTTCACAAAAATGCAACATTTAGTTAAGATTTATATTTTTTTAATCGCTAATTACCTATAACGATGATTGGCCGAAAGATATATTTAAGGTTGGTTAGGTGCGCATTAAAGAGAATGATACTTTTGAACATTAAAATCGAACGACTTATTATTAATATGTAGATCTATATCTCAAGTATAATTCGAATATTAAAAGGAAGGAACTGTGAATATTGCACAGACTGTTTATAGAGTACATCAATTATTGACCTTATCCGCTTTTATGGAGATAAAAGTCTTATCAGTGAACGCGCACAGTTTTCCTGTGTCGCCAAATTTAACTTATCTTGACACCTCCTTGTGATGTTATCAACTTCCTCACATTGTTATACGTTCTCCTCATCCCAGAAAAGAGGATACGGATACTTCATGTAGGTGTTGCCTGCTCAATGCGTTCTACATTTTTAAAACAAAAATGCAAAATTGCTATAATCATATCGGTCATGCAAGCAAAGTCATTATCTCAGAATGTTGTAGCAGCACAGTCTATGATTGTACATTGTACGTTCTGCAAATAATTACTAATATCATTCCATAGAAAACCTACACCTCGAACAAATCATGTAGGCAAAATTACTTCAATTCATTAAACATCTTATTTTTAGAAAAAATGAAACCTGGTAATAAATAGAATTGACAAATCATAATGCAAAAATCACCGTACAATAGACCGTGAAAGGTCCTGTATTTAAGTATGGTAGTAAAACGTATGTTTTCCGATATTCATACATGTACTCCCTACCGGCCAAACTAAATACGGTGTTCCGTTAGGGTCGTCGTTGTTTTGCCAATTTCACATGTTGACTACTAATGGCGATATGACGATCAAAAGATGCGAAAACGCGATGCGGAGGGACGATTACACGAATGGAAGACGATGCATGGTACGATTCGTTAAGCGATATGAATACTAGCATATCGTCTTCGCATCGTGTTACCGTCCCTTCGCACGATCCTATCGTCCCTTCTCATCGTGTTAAGAGTCCCTTCATATCGTTTTATCATCCATACGCATCGTGTTCTCGTCCCTTTGCATCGTGTTATCGTCTTACAGTGTTAGCGTCCCTTCGCATCATTCTATCATGTCATCGTCACTTTGCATCGTGTTGTCGTCTTACAGTGTTAGCGTCCCTTCGCATCGTTCTAACACGTCATCGTCCCTTTGCATCGTGTTATCGTCTTACAGTGTTAGCGTCCCTTCGCATCGTTCTATCATGTCATCGTCACTTCGCATCGTGTTGTCGTCTTATCGTCGCTTGCACTTATGTACTGTGTTAGGGTCGGGAAATCTATGTAAAGTCTTCGTCATTTGTTTTACAAAAATATGGGCTTGGTAATACTAAGAACTGTAAAAGCCGGAAAATATCTCATAGAATAAACAGCTTGACAGGTTTCGTCCGACTGTACGCAATACCCCAGCTAGAAATCTATATGGGAACCATATGGGGCTGCCCATATGGGGAGTGCAACCGGGTTCCTTATGGGTCCTATATGGCCTGCCCCATAAACATGTAATATGGGACCCATGTGGGTCCCACATGGGCATCGGACCCACATGGGCATCCCAGATACTAGTACTTCCATTTTGTACAGATCTTGCATTTCTTGGCTAGATCCATTTGCATTTATTTCAATTTTAAGTTTGCTGGACTTTCAATAAACAACCATTTGTCAGAATCATCGGATATAAACATGCGAAATTCTTTAAGCTGGAATGAAACAGCAGGGGCATGATTCTTGAACTTAAATTTTTAATTTTTTCTGCTTTTCCTGGAACAGAGGGAAATTATCAGGCAAAATTTATAAATATCAACAAAGAAACATTTGTTTTAATACTTACGTATATAAACTGAGAAGTGCACTAAATAAAAATCCCAGGAAACTGTGTTTTCGTAAATCCAAGGAATTTCATTTTGACATACATAGTTTTAAATTTTAAAATACTGAAGTTTTTATCATCAAGTATTACTTTGGTACACTAAAGTAGCAACATTTAATGTAATACTGTTTATAATGTGTAAGTTTCTTCTTTCTCTTAAGCCCCTTCATATTTGTATTCCCTGGCCAGCTGGTTTGACATGGCCTCCTTCATGCATAAACAAAATTGTTTTTAAATACAGATTTTAACACTATGAATTTTCAAAATTATGTTGTGCACATGGCTATTATGGCATATTTAAAAGAAATAACTGTGGTAACTGAATGAACCAATTAATTAAAACATGACATTGTTCAATTCCACAATTAATGCAGCAAAGTTTTTGTCCACCATGCAATATTTTCTAACATAAATATAGCACATACATGTGCTCACAACAGACCATTGTATCTGGGAATTTAGGTCAATGGATATGGGGTCAGTAATGGAGTTTGTTCAGTTACCTGATTAAATAATTTTAAAAGATTCACATACATGACTAACACTATGCCTACCACAGATGACAGCTTTGTTGATCTCCGATAAGCTCGTCAAATGGTTCCATCTGATTCCAAAGTACGAATCGGAAAAATGAGGTCCTCAGGGAGCTGCAGCGACTGGTCATCTGTTGCTCTTCATCTCACAATTATCCAACCGCATCGTCTCCAAGACCATGAGAATCTGTGTTACAGCAGCTGAAAAACGATGTCAAAAATATATTTAATAGGAACTTTCACTGCAATAATGATAAACTCATAAATTCTTGTAAATGTCATACTTCTGGACATGTAATAGGCTTTTTGATAAGCAGAAGTGTAGTCATTACAGTATTGCAATTATTTTAAAATAATATATAATCAGAACATTATGTAAGCATGTTGTTCCGTGGGTTTTTGGATCGATTGAATTTATTCAATCGTATCCAAAGTTAACAGAGTATTTCAGACCCTTACGGCCGAACTCTTAACACAAATTTTTTGTCGAATACGACCGAAAAGTAGTTCTATATTACTGTCCTCTGTTTTAAAAATTATATAGTAACAGATCTAAATAATATCAAAACATTACAGAATAGCATAATATTATATTGTTGTTTTTCTTATAATTTGTAACTTAAATCAACGAGGTATCTGTTCTATATAGAACTATTATCCTACGCGGTTTTTATCGTCAGACCGTTGTGACATGAGAAATGTAAGACCCGTGAAACACGTATCGCTACACCGGATACACTAAATTCAGTGTTTCCGCGAGAGCGCGTTTTCTGCGGTTTTGACGCGCTCATTTTGTCAATAACGCAACAGAAATAGCAAAGAGCGTCTTCTATGACGCAATTAAAATGTGTATGATCAAATTACTACAAAAACAACATTTCAAAACCTCCCAAAACGCTTCGAAATGCAAGATAAACTGTTGATAAAATACGCTTCCGGTACGGGATATGTCTAATTTTGACCATATTGCGTCGTCGTTGTCGTCTGATTTCAGATCGACCCGCATTTTGTACCATTGCGTTTTTGTGTGTGTTGATTCCTATGATACCGTCATCATAGATCGTAGACGCACAACAAGAAATGGTCGACGAACCTTAATACGGGAAACAAAAACGTCTTTATGAGTGATTTTAATGACAATTTTGTAGTCATTTCGATCAGACTGTCACTATTGAAAGGGGTTTAAGTGTGCCAAATAATATCCAAGTTTAATGTCTATGGTTGAATGCACTTATGAAAAATTCGCTTTGTGGACAAATTTGACTTTTGAGATGCAGTGACAAAATGGAAAGCATCCAAAGAGAAACACCTGTTGTCTTGCCAACCCTTTGATTACCCACCATTTTGTGATGTATCACATGCAGTTTTACAGAAGTAAACTGAATAAAACTTCTTTAACACATAGTCATGTCTTTTTTTTTTTTACAATAAAGGGTATGAACCTCGGAGTTTCTAAATGACCCCCAAATTATGATACAGGAAATTGGCACCCAGGGTCTTCCTCCTCCGTGAAAGCCGGAAGTTGCAATATGACCTTAGCTGTTGGGTGCAACGTTAAATCCGAATTAATTCGCACAATACAATCAACCTTATGGGCATATCCCATAACTTTTGAATGACATTTAAAGTTGTTCAAACCATAAATTTTCAGTTCAGTTTTGTAAAAATCCATTTCTCAGTTACGATTGACAGCTTAATACTTCATACGGTAGTTGAACATAGTCACTGAATGACATAATGTAAGCACATGAGTTCCTATCTCAAAAGTAAAGTTTACACAAATGAAAGGTCAAAATTTGTGGACAGTTGTGTCTCCAGTTTATAACTTTACTCGTGCAAGGGTTGTCCTGATATTCACACATGTATGTGTACAGTCTATGTTGTCCTGATATTTACACATGTATGTGTGCAGACTGTGTTGTTCAGAGACAATCGATCCTCCAGCACTTTCAGTCCTTTGATTATCACTTAGAGTTGTTTGTGAAAAGTCGTATCACGCGAGACAGAAGCAGAAGTGATGCAGATACCATGGATCAACATGCTAACATAATGTTCCTTTTATTATAAACATTTTATAATTATGAAAAGAACACTTTTTTCAACCAAATACAGTTGTGTCTGTTGGCTTGTATTGTAGACAGAACATTTATAGGTATAAAATAAATATATTTACAGCTCTAAGTTTACTAACAAGGCCCAATATTCTGCCAAAGGGATGGCGCTTCAGATGGACCTCGTAGTGGAGTAACCGCCGAACTGGCCTCCCCACTTCATTGCTGGACTCTATCTATCTATCTCTGAATACTGCCAACCCTTCTCGCGAGTGTTGTAGGCAAGCCCACAAGGGTCCCATATGGGTCCAACATGGGCATGCCCATATGGGCTTGCCCAGAAAAAGCCCATATGGGACCCATATATGCATGTTTGCTGGGACATTTTCCCCGGTACTGAAAGTTGTCATTTTCAGCAGGATGTAGAAAATATTTTGTGTGAGGTATTGACTTTAAATTTGTTTAAATATATGTTTTAGTCTTTTGGCATAACAACTAAGTAGGTTTCGTATCTTATCCGACGGCACATGTGGTCGGAAATGATGTAGCAAGGTGGCGTATTTTCACTTTTGAATTGGGCGAAAAGTAATATATTTGATCTGGTATAAATGTCAGTTTTACATGTACATGTATCAAGTTTTAAAAAAATGAATATAATATTATTCTAAGTAATAAAGATATTTAGTATACGTTCGTCCGTGTGTGTGAGTTGTAACACCGGATACAGCTCCTTTCGAATACAGCTCCCCGGGGAGCTGTACTCGGTGCACATTAACGAATACTTGGTATAGCGGAGCTGTATTCGAACCAAAGCATATGAAAATTCGAATAAAGCTCCCTATATTTAACCAAACGGATGATAAAACAGAAGTCTGGAGATAAGCCAAAGAAACCTCTGAATTATGGAACGAACATAACTGAAAACCAGTCAAACCAATGTCTCCCACAGTCCGTACGTTTCACTGCATTGCGCTTAGAGGGCCCTGGCTTATAGAGTCATGAACGGGCTTTTTGGCAATAAACAGGGGTCCACAAACGGCCTTTAACCCTTTCTATACGTCTAAAACGACGGACATAAACTGTGGAAAATATTCCACATATGGCTCCTAACTTTGTTTTATTCACCTCGAAGTAAAGTACTGTAACCGATTTATTAGAATATATAAAGAGCCATGACCCCTATGTTAAAAAATGTCCCTAGATAGAAATTAGGAACCTAAATGGTCTAAAACACCTAACAGCTGTTCAATATATTGCATGTAACATTTATTCCGCCCGGCCGCCCGTCGTCTTATGTAGAAAAATTGTCGGTTAACGGGGAAAAGGTCTCTAAAGTTGAAAGACTTAATAACCCCTTAAACCGTCCATCTGTCCGGCCATCTGTCTGTTGTCCTATCCTGTCTGTTGTCTTATCCGTCCGTCTGTCAGGCCTTACACCCTGGTGTGTATGAGCTTCATGCCGTCAACAATTAATGTATGAAAATAAGTAAAAATGCCACTTAAATTGCCGCCTTATGTGCTACCGTCATATTGAAAAATGTAGGTTTATTGAAAGAAAATAATTCTTCAATATCAACAAAAAGAGTCATTAAACCTCAAAGTTTCATTCAACCGTCTGTCCACCACGGACGGATAAAAAGACAGATGTTTCAGGGCGAAGTAAGGCATCCTGAATAGCTGTATGGATCCTTAATATTCTATAATAAATTCCGTGCCGAATATTTGTATAAACGAATGATACGCCTTAAATACATGTCTATGTTTCATCGGGTCACTGGGGAGCTTTATTCGAAAAAAAGGAAGAATGTACAAGAAACCCGAATACAGCTCACATTTGATAAGGGGATCTGTATTCGTTAATGCGCACCGAATACAGCTCCCCGAAGATGTATCCGGTGTTACAGTGCGTGTGTGCGTGCGTGCGTGCGTGCGTGTGTACAAACACTAGCGCGAATCTTGGTCTGAACCCTTAAATCTGTTTTTATGCGTTTGTTTTCTCTTGAAAATACGTCATACTTGTACAAAGTTTCTTATACCTCTTGTATTGTCCTAAGATTGTGGTTGTGGTCTTAACATGTAGGTATGATATTATTAGGTTATTTAACATTGTTCTGTACAATACGGAGATATATTTGAACGAGTACCCAGCTGGGTATACCATATAATATGGTTTTCTCAGCTGGGAACGAGTCCAAATATATCTCGTATTTACAGGACAATGTTAAATAACCTTTTTATTCTATATCTATTTTATTTAGTTTAAATAAAAAATGATTCACTGAATATTGTATTTCTGTCTTTTCTGTATTTTCCCAGCTTAGTACAAATGCAAATATATATTATTTAGAACAATGTTAGGCCCCAAATAACCTTTTTATTCTATACTGGCTGTAGTTTGGATGTGACAGTTAGTGGGAGGTGAATTATTGAAGAAAATGCATTGGGGAAATCAAAGAAACCGTTGTAAAGAGTTGACCATCGGTGGAAGGTGACTGTTCCTGGTAGTTCCTTCAATAAAAGATACCAGCGATTAATTTTGTGAATATATCCAAATCTGACAGCATTGCCATGACTTGCACTTTTGCCCTTTTGTGTTTACAAGCAAACGACAAATAATCCTGATTTCAAGACGATTAAACAAACTCTGTAGATAGAGCGCCAATATACTTCATCCGATTTTCATTCGGATCATTTTCACACGTTTCGGGCTTTATCGTATGTTTAACATGGGACTGTTGTACCGTCCAAATATGGAAAAAATACAGGATTTTTTGTACGCACGTGCGTCCAATATGGTAATATATTGTACGGTCACGTGTTGCAAAGAAACTTTCACGATTGGATATATAAAATAGATATAGAATAAACATCTATACGCACATGTGTCATAATATATAATACATGTACATATATATATACACATTTACGTTGCCAAACATTGTCAAATGTTTAACCTCTCCCGTGTCATTCAGTGATGTGGTCTTAAAATGTATACACATACATATATCACACCATGTATGAACTATTAGCATGAACTAGGAGAGTTGCATTCAGTCCTTACCATTTCTTTTTATCAGTCTTTTATTTTGTAATTATCTGCCCATTTATTTCTTACAAATTCCCTCCCTTTGCTGCCAAATATGTAGCTTTGGTGTTGTGCATGGCATTTCTGAATGCACGTAAGTTACGTTTCTTTTACGTAAATTTTTTTAACTGCATAATACAACTGTCGTAATCGAAATACAACCCTCCTGCCTTTTCGGTCAAAATGTATTTCTTAAGTGAAGATTTCACACAATATTCAAAAGCGTCCTTCAAGGAGGACAGCGGTCTGAAACAAATGTACCCCGTATGGCCGGAAGAGTGCCGGCCAGTCCAAATAAATTTCTTTATGCTTTATCCACGCGTCTCCATAGTGAAGAGCGGCGCGGGCAGCAGACGTACTAATACATTTCTTGTACACTCAAGCTCCTGAACTGACCGGTGTGGTCCTACCACATGTAATAGGATAGCGACTGTTAGGTTTGATGCCCTACGGATCTCTCTGGTGAGCAGAGGTTTTTTACCTCTTACCTCTTACCCAGCCATGCCCCTTCTCAAAAACCACACAACACTATTTTTGTCCCTCCAAACCAAGATTGACTGAGGACCTTTAGATCTACATTTGTATCTCTATAGTCCTGCGGTTTGCCCAGTGCGGAATAGAGGATCCTATAACCCAAGCCACACGAATAAATATATTGGACGGCAGAACAACTGACACAATAACGTTTAACGAATATATCTTATATAAGCATGTGACAGCCTTCTTCCTGTTTCCATAATAATCCTGTATGTCCGTGCGGTGTTAGATGATAAACCCCTTTTGTATAACCAATCAATATAGAAGGAAATCAGCCAAGACGGAACTGGCCACTCTTGTACCATATCAATTGACTGACAAAACTCATAAATAAAAAGACTGAAGCGCTGCATAGTACATTTCAGGGCCTGGTGACCAGGCTAATCTCATCCGAAATACCATTAGTTATGTTTAAGTGGAGAAGCGAGGAATAGAACTTGCGATCACTGAATTACCAGTCCATCACTGGTGAGATTTTTCAATTGTGCACTTCCGGAAATTTACATTTGTTATATTTAAAAATTATGATTTTTCTGAAAGAAAAAACCAACAATCAAGTAGTAGTAAACTAAGGCACAATAGGAATATCTTAGTGCAAAAGAAACGAACATTTTTGAGAAAAAATATTTTGACAGATTAAATTGACAAATGCCATATGCCAAAATGGGGCAGGTGTACAAAAATTGTCACTTCTCAAAAACTGTTTAAGATATTTACTTAATTCAAATTCTATTACAAGAAGAATTGTTACAATATAAAAATAGAGTAATAACAGGTCCCTGTTACACGGTGAACAATCACGTGATCGTAATACGTCATTTTGTTCGTCAGCAAAGAATATTTTATAAACAAAAAGTCTTCAAGTGAGCGTAAGGTTTTCATTTCTCAACCGATTTCTGTCAGATTTGTCGCAGGCAAAAGGGAAAACAGTACTCTGTCACCGGTTGAAAACAGTTTTCTTGAAATAAGTCATTCTGTTGTAAACATTCTGGAAAACCTTTGCAACAACGCCAAAATTCAACGGTTTGTCCGCAAAGAATATTTCAATTTCGACAGTGTGTTTGGAGTACTCCACTTTTAGTGCCATGTATTCACGACGAACCTTATGCCGTTGTCATTTCACTGCAAATAAACACATTTCAGGTCAACTCAGTGCCTCAGAAAACGATAAAACATTCAGTTTGTAACAATGCTAATCCGCAAAGGTAAACCATTTAAAGGTCCAATACTAAGGAAAGTGAAATTTGAATATCTTTTAAAAAGCACAGAAACTATTTCATTAAAATATTGGAAAAAGAAAGTTGGTATGTAGAATTTCGAAATAAATCACAGTAAATGTACAGTTATTTTTCTATGAATTATGAAGAAAGTTAAAAAGACCTGGGTGGTCATTCTGTCGATTCACTGAAATTTCAACATAATACACATACATTTCTTTGAGTTCCAAATACACATACATTTCTTTGAGTTCCAAAGACCTTCTGTAAATTTTGACCTGCCATTATTTCATTATTCATTATTTATCATATGAAAAAAAATGCCACCTCACTTCCCCTTAGTAATGGACCTTTAATGCTAATCCGCATAGTTTTAGACGGGCGGACAACCATACCTTTGTGGTACTTGTGGGAAAAGTTTCCGCTACAAACGCAATCTTTATATCATGGCTACTGCATATATCTATAGGAAAACACTGTAATCTATTTCTGATAATTTGAACTGTGTATTTAGGCGGAGCTTAGACGGTGATCTATCTGCAAAAGAGAACATGAGTAAAGAGTACACTTTTCAATTATTATTGCCTAGATATACTGCTTGATGGTTCACACGAATGATTTGGAAAAGTCCCCATCGGCTGGTCAAACATTTTTGGAGTTATGTTCTTATCGCTTGATATCTCGTTAATGATTCTTTTTTAGCCACGTACATTTTTAAAGCTAAACTGTAGCAACGTCCACTGTTTTTTATATCCACGGTAATAAAAAAAACCCCACTATTTCAAAAGTGAACTTTTTTGAGCGGCGGTGTTCGTAAAACATAGAATCCACAAAAGCCTATGCTTTTAATGGGTTTGATCACTTTGTTTGGTCGCGACCTCAAACTTCTTTTCTGTAGCTCATTTTGTATACGGTGTGAGAACTGTCAGTCAACGTGCCATAATTTTAAATCAGTGAACACGTTACACACCGTTTCATATTTTCGGCGCGGTTTTGACCTACTTTTTGAACAAATCAAAAGTTACAAATGGAAGCGATCACGTAATTGCTTAAATGATAAATGATACAGCTACGGATCTAAAGATAGATTGCATATTCAATCGCTTCGTTAATAACCTTCCCAGGAACGATGTCTCTGCATACAACGCTTATATTATCTTTTTTGTTAAATTTTGTGTTTGTTACTACTTAAAAGTTTACATATTCTAACAAACGTTTATAGGCATGCTTATAGATATTTTGCTAGACTTCACAGTTCCAATGCATGAGAGTTCTCGACTCCTTAGCAATCTAATACCGCCAGTCTGGCGATCAAGCGCCTGTTAGATCGGGTGGTTAAGGTCGCTTACTTGTAATCAGAAAACCTATCACTGATTGAGGGTCATTGGTTCGAGTCTTGCTACCTACCTGACTATGTGAGAAAGTTTCTTACGGGGGGTATGGGTGTTGTAATTCTCATATAGAAAAACGATGTTTAGGTAAACTGTCCGCCTGCATTTGAATGAAATACACTTAACTCCAAGCAACTGACTGCTATAATTTACCGTATTGTTATTTTGTTGTTCGAAGACATCATGAAGTTAGCACAGTGTCAAAAGATTTTTTCTATGCATTTTAAAATTGATATCAGAATAAATAAATTAAAAAAAATTGAAAAATTTTTCAATTTTTTTTTATTTATTCGGATATCAATTTTAAAATGCATAGAAAAAGACATTAGCTTAAGAAAAAAGTTGAAGGTATGTTCCTTCCGCCTGTGGTTATAACTAGAATCTGATTGCTCGGTATGTTTTGGTCATACCCCTTTCAGGCGCGTAGCTACCTGTACGCAAAATACGCAGTTGCGTACACATGGTCCTCAAGAATTAAAAAAAAAAAGAGTCTAAAAATGCAATAAAAACTGAAGGAGGAGGGGGTATATGCCGATATATTTCCTTTCTTTCAGACGAATTTTTAACTGCCATCAGTGTCTTGCGCTGTTATGACTTGGTTTTTTTTATATTTTAGGGAAAGGAATATCAGACATTGTTTGATGGAACACTAACAACAAATATTTCCGTAATTTGATAATTTTGTCTTTAATTTGATGTAGCCCCGATGATTTACAAACTGCATTTTTTTCCCAATAAATACAATTCATGACATGAAAGTTAACGTTCCCAATCTTGAAAAATTCCATTTGATTGCTACCAATATAGTTTTCAGTTGATTTAATTAACATGTAATTTGTTATCATCATCTTTGGACATTATGTAAAATTTTCAACCACATGACGCGAGATATTTAAACAACACGTCGCCTGTCGTGTATTACACACTCAACTAAATTTAGTACGTGTACTAAAATTATCAACTTTAAAGCTTGTTTAAAGCTCGACTTTGCATAATTGAATATCTAATCCAGTGTTTCAGTCACGTACCATCAGGATTCAATTTAGTATAAAGCAAGAAACAGGTAACTTTCGCGTTAGTTGCTACTGGCTACATTTGCGACTTTGAAAAACAGGGGTTTCATCGGGTAAGTAATACAATCTGATAAATCAAACGAGGCCTTATATATTTATTCAGTTCTCTTTGGAAGTTTTAAAGTTTTTCGAAATTTATAAAGAAACAGCCCTAAGGAGAGCTGTTTAGTTTACACATGAAACACAATGTTAATAATCACGGGTATGGTCTGTTGTTCAATAGGCAATGAAGAATGCATTAAAATCATTTTGATGAAAATATTCGCCTATTTGAATATCAGGCAAAATTCCTTACTTTAACAAATTTTATGTCATTTTGTTTTTGTGTCAATTATGAGTTACATGTAAAGCAACATTCTTAGAAGTTTTGAATCAAAACCTCGGCCGAAAACAGTAGATATTTAACGCTTTTTTTTAATAAATTGACACAAGTAGTTAAATGTCGTGTACGTCGGATTATGTTGTTTCTAGTGCAACGTAGCCATTGTAATTTACATCCGTCAATTCGAGCCCCCAAGCCCCCTAAAATGCTTGCGTACACATTCTCCAAGCCCTAGCTACGCCCCTGCCTTTCATCACCTTTTCCTTGTGTAGAGTGTTATTGTCCCGACACAATAAGAATTGATTGGCTGGACCTAGCTGTTTGTCGCTGACTTAGAGAAATGTTTTATCTTTCATAGGGCAACTCTGTTTTTGTTTTGTATTATTTTCCTTTATCTAGTTCTAGTCTTTAAATATACCGTACTGCATTAGCTCCCTTTATCAATGACTATAATATTTATTTATGGTTCATCTATAATAATTGTAGCAAAAATAATTTAAGCACAGATTACATTTTATAAACACATAAAAACGTTTATTATAGTGAAAAAGTGAAAATATCTAACTATTGTGCTAGCTGTTTTATTAATTAACAACTATGAATATATAATATAGTTTCAGTTACATTGCAGCACGGACGGAATGTGATCCTAATTAGTAATAACGCTCACCTGAGTTATTTACTTAGGAAATTTTGAAAGACTACCAATATGGCGGTCTACAGCACAGGGGTTGTTGGTGTTTGGATACGAAAAACAATGCCGAACCTGTTTGGTTGATGTTAAGGACGAATGTAAATATAACAGCATTTATCAACCAAAGGAAATGTACTTTGTTGGATGTGGAACAGACCCTGAAAGTTAGCCTGGTCACAAGGCCCTGAAATATATCTTTTAGTAATAAATATCTATCAGTTTTGTTCTAGAACCAGTCTACTATCCAGCGCCGATTTCAGGTGCCCCGCTGTACACAGCAAAAATCATATAAAATAGACTGGAAATAGTGCATGAAATATAGTATATAGAAAAAACATAAATCTTATCAGACTAGTAACTAGTTTACCTGAAAGTATTCGCGCCAAAACCGTAGCCTCGCCACCAGGCTAGATGATAGTATATTTTCATTATTTCAGCAGAATATTTTCTGGCCCATATCTACTGACAGGGCTTGATCATCTACATTTTTTGCAGCAAAGGGAGTTAATTGAGTAAGAAATAGTAAATGTAAGGACTGAATGCCAGTGTAGCCAAAACGACGTGGTCGTGGATTTATTTCGTACCTTTCGTTTCAGATAGGACCAGGAGCCGAATCTATGATGGATACAGAACGGCATATTTATAATGCAAGTATTTTTTTTCTACAGTGGGAAATTTCTGACCAGGAATCTAAAGCAAGGACAAGTCTAAAGTCTAGATATATAGCGTTTTAATAAAAAAATCACGGTTGGCATTTTACGAAGTGAAAAACTTAAAAGTTTGTGTTCAACTGCAGAATATTACAAAACAGAATTCCAGAGATTCAAAACGCACATCATTATTAATGCACAAACTACCCGGATGAAAATTGTATTTCCGCTGTACATATATCATGCGGATATCTTTTGTCATGATTGCCTCCAGTTACAGAATAAAGGTCCCAGGATGTTAAAGACACACAAAAGTGTATCAGATCTACTACTTCCACCATAGATAACTACTTCTTGAAGTCGGATATCTTTTGCGACCGTTTGTTTCTTTTTCTTCTTTTTCTTCTTGTTCGTTCTCCTTTTCCTTTTCTTCTTCATTTTCTATCGGATAACATTTATTCCAATTACACCATTTGTCAGTGCATACTGATGTTATCTGAAACATTTACAACAAGAAAATTCAGTGAATTTTGTATAATATACTCCGCCAAATGAAGCAAATAACTAAAAAATAACAACTAGAAAGTGTCTGTATCAGAAAAAAAGGCATTTTAAAGTTTTTACTATCCCACTGGGGCCTCATCTCCGATGGTATCTTTTTTCATTAAGTGACAGTCATAAAAAAACTTCATTGTTTGTTTCAGACATTAAGAAGTGATATAACCCTTCAAAGTGACGATCATAATTTTTAGAAAGACATTCATCACTGAGTTATACCCTAAGTAAATTGAATATCCAAAACTTATGACTCTGAATATAGCATTTTATTTCAATTGAATAAAGAGAATCCGGAAAATCTGCAAGTCCACCATTTCTGTATAAGTACATGTATATATTAATTTCAAAGTATCAATAAGAGAAACAGCCCAGATTTACTCATTTTTAAACGATTTAAACAATCTACTGTGTTTTTAGCATCACTCTTGGCCATTACCTAATATGGCCATTTTGAAGGATAATATAACTTTAAGCTTGCATAAAGAATAAATATGAGGGGATGTAGGGGGTGGATATTAGAAATGGTGATCATTAAGTTATTTGAGCAATTGTTACGAATCGGAATAATACGTACCCCATCGTAGCAGTAACAGACGTTGCATCCGTCATAGTAATATTCTCTCGGTGACACAGACTTGCCATGGCAATCCACACACGACTCTAAGATATATCAAATGAAACAAATCTGAAGTTAAAGTCCCAGGAGCACAATTACATGTAGTTTTTATTTTACTAAGAAAGATATCTTATCGACAAAAGTTACCTTTAGGTGTACCAAAATTATTCCTAACTTTGCTGTTTAAATTGATATTAAGTACATTTTAGAAATATAGCGCAGTAAAATTTTCAATGATATTGAAAAAAAAACAAAACAAGAAAGACTTTCTGGCAACTCTTTTTCGCGAGGAAACGACTTGAATACGAAAGGAGGACATATGTCAACATTGTTTAAGAGTGACTAGAACATGGTTCTATCTTTAGCCTTCATGTAACAGTAAAATTTTTGAGTAATTCAAAGCGATCTTGCGACTTTAAAGTCAGGTTATCAACTACTAAAAATGTTCATAAAAAAGATAAACAAAAATGAAAATGCATTCCGCACATCGTAAAAATAACATTTAGAGAAAATTGAAATATCAGCATTTGAAATCTAGCACGACCCTAAAAGTAAAATGCAAAGATGATATTAATGAAGTCTATGTATGCATATATATACTAAACAACTGAAATGTGTATTCGTATAATTGATATCCACGGTGGGGAATCACATGGTCAAAATAATTTCTAAACAAAAGTGAATATATGAAAAATGTTATAAAATAATGAAAGCTGTTCAGCTGTGATTATAAAAAGTAGACTATCTTATGACAACATTAACATATTATAGAACTACTCAGGTCTCAATTACAATCATCTTCTGATTGTGCTGAACACTCCAAAACTAAATAAGTTCAGTGTACTGAAGTATTTATTACAATCGGAAGGAGACTATGATTGAGACCTATGCAGTTCTAGAACACATTAATGTCGCCATATGATAAGCTACATTTCATATTTAAAGCTAAACAACTTTCATTATTTTTCAACATTTTCATAGATTAACTTTTGTTTAGAGATTATTTTGATCACGTGATTCCCCATCTTCAAGAAAAAACCAGGATATAAGTACTGATATAAATTACTCCAAAAGAGTTTGCTTAGATATACTGTCTATAACTACTTGAGCCCCTGTTTATATTCAGACTGCTCTTCTTTTCAGTAGTTTCTTTCTACTGTAGCCCTTTTTCATTTTTTTTTATAAACTTGAAAGGGCAGTTGGCGTTACTTACGTGGGTCATACGGTATATCTGAAAGAATAGAAAAAATAATTCAAATTAATTTATTAATTTGTTAATAATTAAAAATTAAAAAGTCTAAATAGAATATGTAAAGTGAAACAGAATCAAAATAGTTTTCTGTAAAATTCTACAAAATTAATGCTCCTTTCAAAGCGGATATATAGGCTTATAATCCATGCAACACATCCAAGAATAATAGAAACTTTATTTGAGTACACGTACTCTCTTGAGCTAGTGTAGAAACACACATCAAGAAAACCACGAACAAAATAGACGCTGTGATGTTCAGGATGCTGTTCACCATTTTGCAATGAAAACCACAAGAATAATAAAACGCATGCAAAAGTCTCCGTTTTAATTTAAATTGCATCCAAGATGTAAAAATTAAAGCGATAAATTGTGTTAAGTATATGTCATTCTGAATGTATGTCATGATTTTTTTAAAATCGCAAACGTGATCTGAATATAAGGCTTTAGTAACGTTGATTTATATGTCTGTACTAACACTGAAGGTCCGTACTCATATTTTCACCCGACATGTTTACTTTAGAAAACTAAAAAAAAGCCATGAACATGTATTTTGATTGATTGAACATACAGACCAACTGAACTTTTATTGAAATAACACATTGTTGATTGTATCATTCCACGCTTTTTTATACTAATTTATTTATTCTCGATTGCGAAACAAGTTCTTACAACTTATATTAATCGCTCTCGAGACTCATTCCAGATGGAATCAACCTCGAAGAGAGACAGGCAATGTGGAAATAGTGTCTTGCCTAAGGACACTACCGACATGGCGATGGTAGGGATCGAACCCGGGGCCCCTCGATCCTGGTGCGAACGCGCTCTCATTGCGCCACGGTGGGTCGACCACGTTGATAGAAAAGCTTCATATGTTTCCGTTCAAGGCGTGGATTCTCCCCGGTGCACACCTAGCAAATAATGTATTTTGTATTGGGTAATATCCTGCTGAGATGGCAGAAAGCAGGAACTCTAAAAGACAGCTTCCTTCGTAGAGAGAGAGAGAGAGAGAGAGAGAGAGAGAGAGAGAGAGAGAGAGAGAGAGACAGACAGAGAGAGAGAGAGAGAGAGAGAGAGAGAGAGAGAGACAGAGACAGACACAGACAAACACAGACACAGACAGAGAGAGAGAGAGAGACAGAGAGAGAGACAGAGACAGGGACGGAGAGGGAGGGAGAGAGAAGACAGTTCATTTCCAATCCAAAATAAGGTCTTAAAGGACCATGATCACCTTGGAAGTTACAATTAATCGCATATATGCATTAAAAAGACTTGTTAAGAAATTATGTGTGTGCAAAATTACGAAGTGTTAGTAATATGTTTAATTGTAAAAGAGTTAGGGCAGTTGTGGTTAGAATATCGATAAGAAGAAAGAATGAAGAAGAAGAAAAGAAATATAACCTTTTTTAACGGTACTATGTATTGATCTAGTTAGATCTGTATAGCAAACTATTAAACACCCCAATCAAACACAGATAAATTAATCACGCAATATATATGAATGTAAGATCTAAATATTTTTGAAAAACGGTAAAACAAGGAAATGAATTCTCGCAACAATATGCTAGTACAACGTTACAACCACACAAAAGGAAGCATAAAGCAAAAGTGAAGTAGTTACGCATTACCTCCCTTTACTATTTACTTTTAGTTATTATCAACTATGCATCAACAACAATTTGTATAATAAAAAAATGATGTTTCGATTTTGTCGAAAGATAATTAAAAGATTATTAAATGAGGTAAAAGATAAAAAAGGGTAATAAGAAACCCTCCAAATTATTATGACTCTTACATTTATATACAGCTTGCAACGTATTTCATTACGGACATTGAGTGGTCACAATTAATTATAACGCTCACCTGAGTTTATATACTTAGGAAATTTTGAGAGCTGCCATTTTAGGTAGCTAACACGAGAATATAGTTGAGGTATCAAGACAGTCACGTGCATCAGGAACTAGAAGTTAATGTTACTGGAAATATTGACCGAGAAAATATCATTACTCTACATTTATGACCAACATTGATTTAGTTTGGCGGTAATGTCAACAATATTTTGTTGATAGATATTTACGTACTCAAATTATAAAACTATGCATTCAAGAAAGACTGAAAACGCGAGATTGTTTATTGACATTATCCAATTATTATATATAAGAGGATTTCAATGCATTCTACTTTCATTGGCAGTTGAAAGGTTACCAACTTCTGTTCAAAAGCGACGGCCGCACCGAACAAAAAGAAAGTCTTGAATGAAACTGGCTTTTAAACACAAGGGAAAATGGCACTAATTATCAATTTAGACTACATTTGAGTAGACGTTGATTTGCTGGGTTAGCTTTTATAAAAAAAAAGCTTGAAAGCGACTTGCGGTTTTTTTCGGAATAAGAAAATCAGATGTATAGACGAAACAAAACCGCGTTCGGTTTTATATCAATGCACTACGCACTGCAGTGTTTTTATCTGATTCTAGAATCTGGAATAATGTTAACAGAAAGCGGCTCGTTTGGATTAGGTACATAAGAAAATGAAACAATGTGTTCTGTCGTACCGATATCAGTTTTACTTTCAGATCAATGTACCTATTCACTGCCACAGACACTTGGAGTATGGGAGACCCAACCCCATTTATCACTACATTACATCTACGGTCATACAGTATTCAGACATAAAGTTGGTTGTTATCGAAGCATGTTCTAAAAATTCATTTTTTTCCTCTTAAACAACCTTATAATATACAAGATATAAATCCTTACATCGTGAAAATCAAGACTAAATGCCGAGGTTAAGACATAATAGTCGTTGTGCAATAATTACACATTTTACCGGTGCAGAAGATATTTATCTTCAAGATGATAAACATGAAACATGACAACACCTTATCTTCTATGCTGTCGGTAGAATTTCTCTTGAAAGTCCACCGAAGGCAGGAAAAATGTCACAAGGACACTTGCTTTTGAAACATGTTAGTCTGGTTACCCGTTTCGAAGCCTTTTGTATCATACCGCAATGTGCGTAAGAACCAAATCCGAACTTTACCGGATGCACTCGATTTTACTTAGACTTGGTTCCAACGTACCTTGCGTTATGAAGGCTGTAAAGCGGGTAACCAGACGAAACACGTTTCGAAAACAAGCCTTGAAGTTTTCCTGCCTTCGGTAGACTTACCAGTAAGTAATTGACATAGATATTTGGCATGGACTATTGTCTTGTGGACCTCTACTTAGATGTTCCAATCATACCATTAAGCCGACATAGAGCGTTTTTTGTATTTGGCAGATAGCATTGCCTGATCGTCCTCTATCAAGATTGTTCAAATCTTGAACCCCGTTTAAAACGATCCAATCCCGGGTATCACTTGATTTTACATTCCGATAATAGGACGACCTTTTTAAATATCTTCCTCTCTCAGACCACAAGGCTCAAAACGTTGGTATTTGGATATTTGGCATGTATTAAAAATCATACCCCTTTGGTTCAAGTTGGTCCGACAACGGGTTCATTTGACCTACTGACCTATTTTTTGTTCTTAGCTCACCTTAGCACATCAGTTCGGTAAGAGCGTAATTATGGAAATCTGCTTCTGTTTGTTTTGTGACAAAGATGGAAAATCCCATCCAAACTTTATAATTTCTTCTTTCTGTTTTTTTTTAGTTTTGGCCAAAAAGCCTACGTAATAGCAGTTAGACCTGGATATTGAAAAGATTAATATCTCATAAAATTTTTCCCATTATAAAAAAAAAAAAAAAAAAAAAAAATTATTAAAAAAAAAAAAAAAAAAAATAATAAAAATTTTTTTTTTTTTTTTTTTTTCCCCCCCCCCTCTTTTTTTTTTTTTTTTTTTTTTTTTTTTTTTTTTTTTTTTTTTTTTTTTTTAAAATTTAATAAAAAATTTTTTTTTTTTTTTTTTTTTTTTTTTTTTTTTTTTTTTTTTTTTTAAAAAAAAAAAAAAAAAAAAAAATATTGTAAGGTCGTAATGAAGCAAAAAAAGGCGAATGCGATAAAAATGAAGCAACGCGAAACTAGACACAATAACGCAAAGTGAAGACGTAATAGTGCGGAGAAAGGCGTTGTAACGCGGAATAAAGGTATAATAATGCGAAAGAAAATGAGTAGTAACTTAGATGGGTCTTCAAAGCATTTATTAATAAATAAATATACCGTTACCTGAAAAGGCATTATTACGACTTTATCTCTCGTTATCAGTTACGCCTTTTTGCCGTGTTATTACGCCTTTCTTTCGCATTGCTACTCCTTTCTTTAGCATAATAACTTTTATAGACGTAAATACGCCTTTGTTAAGCGGTAACACCTTTATTTCGCGTTATAACACCTTTGTTTTCGTGCTAATGCGCCTTTATTTCACGTTATAACACTTTTTTGCGTGGCCACGCCTATGCTTAGCGTTTCTACGTCTTTATTTCGCGTGATAATGGCTTTCTTTAGAATAATAACGTCTTTTATTGCATATGTTACTATATATAGTATCAAATTTGCCTTGATTTTCGGTGATATGGGCAGATAAAACGATCACGTGACGTAGTGTGTCGATAACTGATACAGAAAATTCATATCGAGGTTATTTCCGGTCAACTGTGCAGTAACGCTAGACTGTCAGCACATGAAAACGTTGACGTTATTGACAACGTAAACGTAACGAGCCTCCGAGAGACACAGACTGAAGTCTTTATCTCACCGTTTCTTGCATTTAGATGGGCTTATTGTGTAGCGTAATGCTGAAACGGACACGTATGCGTTTATGGATATATAGTATGTACAGAGGTTATTATACGGGGCAGGTATGCCTTTAGGCGATATTGGCACACTTGGTGAGCTATTGGCCCGAGAGCTTTAGCCCGAAGGCCAATTTGAACCAAGTGTGCCAATATCGCCTTAAGGCACACCTGTCCCATATAATTACCTTTTTATTGCATATGTTGAACATCGGTTTTGCTGAAAATGGGAAAAGATAAGACAAGTAGATACAAAACGCACATTCCTGCAATACTCATAGTTACTATTTTATAAAGATAAATACCATTGAATGAATAAATTATTCATACTATCCACAAAAGAAGTGTTAGTTTCCACATTTCGGTGCTCAATAAGCCTATCTTAATTCAATAAACGTTTAGATAGAGACTTCTGTGTCCTTTCGGCGGCCATTTTCCGTTACGTCTGTGTTGTCAATTACGTCAACGTTTTCACGAGCTGACAGTAGCGTTGCTGCACAGTTGACCGGAAATAGCCTCGATATGAATTTTTTGGCACGCTTGCAAGTGTGCCGATAACTACGTCACGTGATCGTTTAATCTGTCCATATCACCGAAAATCAAGGCAAATTTGATACTATATATAGTAACATATGCAATAAGAATAATTTATTCATTCAATGGTTTTTATTTTTATGAAATAGAATGAGTATTGCAGGAATGTGTGTTTTGTTTCTTCTTGCCTTATCTTTACCCATTTCAAGCAAAAGCGATGCTCAACACAAGGCCATAAAGTCGCAAAAATCGAATGGCGTTTTGATTATCGCATTTAAACACATTGTGCGTTAGAAAAGGGTTAACTATTTAGTGATTTTGACATGGTTTTAACGGTCGCAAACAGTTTTAACAGCTCCGGCTAACGCCATTGCCATCAAAAATATTTGCGACCATTAAAAACCGTATATACAGTCGCAATTATCAAAATTACAAATCAGTTATTCCTATATTTATTTAAGCGTGACGACGCTTTTTTTACGCGTAATAACACCCTTTATTAGCAAATAATACGCCTTTGTTTAGCCTTATTACGCCTTTATTTCGCTTTATTATGCCTTAATTTCGGCGTGACTTTGCTTTTCTTTCAAGTAATAACGCCTTTTAGAAGCGTTCATATACCTGTGTCTAGCGTTATTTCGCCTTAATTTTGCGTTCATACACATTTATTTTTGCGTTATTACGCCTGTCTTTCGCAAAATAACGTCTTTTATTAGCGTTAATACGCCTTTGTTAAGCGGTACTACGCCTTTATTTCTCGTTATTATGCCTTTATTTCCGCATGACTTCGCTTTTCCTTCGTGTAAAAACTCCTTTTATAGGCGTTAATATGCTATTGTTTAGCATTATTTCGCTTTTATTTCGCGTTCATACGCATTTATTTTCGCGTTATCACTCAAGTCACGTGGGCAGTTTCTTATTGTTCGCCAAAAAAAGCACCATAACAGCCCATAACGGTCAATTTCTCAGCTGTTATTTCATATACTATTATGAAAATAACAGCTGAGAAATTAACAGCTGAGAAATTGACCGTTATGGGCTGTTATGGTGCCTTTTTTGGCGAACAATAAGAAACTACCCACGTGACTTGAGTCGCCATCTTGAAAGACAGAAAATAGGAATTAATGCATATATATATATATATATATATATTCTTGGTTTAAGACAGTAGGGTATATATTTACATGTCAGTTTTGTTTGTGGGTCCGTTTCGTTCTAGCATTACATCCCTTTATTAGTTACTTTGAAAGATTATTTATTACGTGTCCGTAACAATTTAATTTATAAAAATCTTCCTTCTATTCTTACTAATAACCTAATTAAAAGATACTAAAGTGAAGCCAAAAACGAAATAAAGTAATAAAAAACCCTTTAAATTGTTATAACTCTTGCGTTTATATACAGTTCGCAACATTTGAATTGTACGGACATTGGGTGATCACAATTAATTATAACGCTCACCTGAGTAATTATACTTAGGATATTTTGAAGGGCTGCCTTGTAGGTAGCACTATATAAGTCAACGCAATATGGGAGGCAGGGTGTCTCACTCAGCGGGGGCCCCTGCGACCTTCTTCAATTTTAGCTCTCGATCCCTATAGAAAGAAGACTTAGTCTAACTTCCGGGGAAGGTGTTTGACTTTTTTGTGTATAAAAGTCCCTGTGACGAGTATTCGTACGTGCCAATCAAAGCCAGATATAGATTCGTCTACTAACTTAAAGGGTTATAATATGCTTCTCGGAGTTTTCTTAAAGAGTCAACCTGGGTATTATCACAGTGTCCTAGCGTACAGTAAACAGAAACTATATATACAATGAAATATGCGAACACAAAGTCAAATTTTCTCTGGCCGTTTCGTCAATTTGACAGTGATCAAACTGGGAACGAAGGCCGATTGCAACTATACTACACCTTACTTGAAGCAAAGATGATCACAATAAAAGTATCAAAGGACTGAAAGTGCTGGAGGGTCGATTGTCTCTGAACAACACAGACTGTACACATACATGTGTAAATATCAGGGCAACCCATGCATGAGTAAAGTTATCAACAAACTGGAGACACAAATGTCCACAGAGTTTGACCTTTAACCATATGTGTAAACTTTACTTTTGATAGGAACCCATGTGCTTACCTTTTGCATTCAGTGACTACATGTATGTTCAACTACCCTATAAAGTATCATAGCTGTGAATGGTAACTGAGAAGTGGATTTTTACTTTTAGTTTAGTTTGATACTATTTTATTGTTCTATGTACAAGTACACGTATAACATTTGGTTAGAAACAATTTAAATACATTTGACAAATGGATTGGGCCACGAGTTATAGTAGATTTTTACAAACCTGAACTGAAAATTCAAAGTTTGCACAACTTTTAATGTCATTCAAAAGTTATGGGATTTGCCCATAGGGTTGAGTGTATTGTGTCAATAATACAAAATAAATTCCTATCCTAAATTGTAGGCAAAAACTGAACAATGAGCAAGATCAAAGAAGACACAGAGTAAATTAATAACTGAACAAGAAAAACAGTGATACAAAGTATCACAGCGGGCCCACAAACAAAACTGACATGTAAATATTCTAGAAATTGGTGATGATTGATGTTGCGGCATTGCCCCAAAAGAACCCATGGAAACCAATTCTGGTTGTACAAGCAAAACCTGACACGACTACTGACTGGACTTTACTGTTATCGAATAATATTTATACAGTATCTCTTATTAACATTATCCTTATAAGTTTGACATGAATGAAGTTTTCTATGATTATTTGCTGTAAAACATTTAAAATGGTTTAAAGTCTTAAAATTATAAGTAAAACAGAAGAAAAATGTAAAAAAAAAATGTTTTAATTAGATGGGTTACGAACTCGCCTCCGCCGCAGTATGTCAGCGCAATTTCAATTTCCAGATTTCCAGCATCTCTACCAACTGCTCTATGTCCACCGACTATCGAGTTAGAGGTAAAAAACGAGTTCTTATAAATTTGTATGTCCAAGTCGTTCGTTCGCGCATTAATAGTATTTACGATTAATTACACATTTAAAGAACAATAACGAAATAATATTATTCTATTCTGAAATGTTTTTCAAATTATTTAGATTTATTACTATATAATTTTGAAAACAGAAATCGCTATAATGCCTGTTTATATGGAACTACTTGTTTGTATGTTGTGCGTTCGGCCGTAAGGCCGATATACTCTGTTAACTTTGGCTCGATTTTAACAATAGACCCAATAAATAACTGGTACACTTACCCCAAAAATATCTCCTTCAAAAAAGACGATTTAAATATACTTTCAATATAAAATCTAGACAGTGGTGGCCTCAATTTGTGCCAACAACTAACTGATCATCAGCGTACAGATTAGCAACCAAAATTTGAACGAAATCTTCACTCGGGCCAATTAAACTAGAGATAATTTTTATTTTAACATAAGAGATGAAATTTGCAAAAACAATATCACCTCACGGACCAAATAATCAAGAACAATTCTAATTTTGTAAGGCAAGAACCTGGTTAGCGAGGAGCTATTGTACTGTTAAAAACGTGTAGATATTATACCTGTCTTGTTTTTTTACTGTATGCTATATTTAAACGTATATGGAGGTTAAACCTTTAATTAAAGTTATTGGTTTAAATCTAAAAATAAAATGTATGTTCAGTTCTGTTCTGTTAACACACAGACACAATATGTTTACATGCATAACTATGATCAGGCTCGATGTAAATAAATACATGCTTCTTGTACAGTACATACATAATTTATGTACTTACCTTTTTTCCTTTAACTGGATATACCATACTAGGTCTTGATGAAAAATTGACAGCCCTAACATGTATTTTGATTGATTATACGTACAGGACAACTGGACTTTAAATGAAACAATACTGTAACAATGTTTGAAATTTACTTACATGCTTGCACAGAGGTTACAAAGAGCATCTTGTTTTAACCGCAAAAGATTCATATTTGTCACCATATCAGACACGTTATAAAAACTGTAGAAAGAGTGGCTTACGTTTCTCATTCATGTACACAGTAAAAGACATATACATTTTATAGAAACAAAAACAGGCGAATAACATGTATGTAAAAAGTACATTGCCATCTATAATTATAGAATAACAAAATGTGTTTTTTTTTAGAAACAAAAGGAAACTGCCAATGTCACGCGTTTCACTTATATTGTTTGTTGGTGTTTTGGAATAAATTTTCAGAACAGTAATTGTCAAACGGATTTGGGGTATTGGTCTGAAATGTTTTAAGAGGATTTTTATGATAAATGTCATCATGGAAAAATAAAAACATATATATCATCAATTTTGCGGGACAATCCAGATCATATCTTGAAGCCGCGGTTATAAGTTGATAACATGTAACAGATGATAAGAGTGCATTTAGTACAGTTTAGTGTTCAGTTTGATGCATTTACGCAATTAAACTGGTCTGGCGCATGCATAGGTAGGAAATGCATCAACAAGAATTCGTTAGACATCTTCCACCGTGTAAATCGAACGTATTCAATTTTGGAGGAAATTATCTAAGGGTATATATCAAGACGGTGGTTTTCGGATGAACATGAAGGAAAAAGTTAAGTTTTGAAGTCTATCTCATCCTGACGTTATATACGTCAACAAGAATTTAATAGGTCACGTGGCATAAAATAATGTAATATTTCATCGTAAACGGGAAGATAAAGTAACCTTTCATGCAATCACCCTATTTTATACAAATATGTTTCTCCTCGTCAAAATTATCATTATTAGAATTAATTTGATTAGAAAGCCTTGAAAGATATTTAAATCTCGGCACCATTTTTTTTTTTGTGTGTGAATAAAGTTGTTTACATCACGTGACGGGGCCACAGGTACACGGGGTAAGGAATTTTCAAAATTATCCCCGAAAAAAAAATCGCGAAAGCGTACATGTCTTTTTTTATATACATGTACGCTTTCGCGATTTTTTTTTTTTCGGGGATTATTTTGAAATTTCCTTACCCTGTGTACATGTACCTGTGGACGGAGCCAGTAAGCGTGTCTAAGGGCCGTCACCTTGAACACAAAAAATAGCAGGCACTAGCACGTGCTCCGCAAAAGAAAACGTGTCGCCTCATAGTAGTCAGAAGAATAATCAGTGAGAGTAAAGGTTACCTTCATTAAATTGGACAATATGACTTTTGTCAACATTTGACGAGCTAAAAAGTACTAAAAGGAGTCTGTTTTCGTTTGAAAGATACATTGAGTTGAGATGACCCCTTTTCCCCGACAAGAGTAAACCAAATGGGATCGATACAGACTGTTCTATTTATTCATAAACTTAGACTTCCGTGAATCAACAATGAGTTTTAAAGTGTATAAGCACATTTTATAAACGGCAAATAGGGCCGCGATTTAAATACAGCGATTTCAGAGCATTATGGGATGCTTTTAAAAGGTGAAACATGGTGGATATCTTCCCCCTTTTTATTCTTTTTTCAAACAACTTTTGCACGAAAGATTGTTTTCACTTTAAAGTAGAATGGTTGGAGGGAAAGGTCAAACAGATATAAATTGGAGAGAACTACTTTTCTTCTGTTTTATTTCCGTTGGAATCGTTAGTTCCGCGATACAAGAGAACTCCATCCTTTAAGAAATTTCACGAAAATACTTGAGTAAATACTTAGTGACATGCTCAACTTATTTCAACACTTATCAGCCCCTTGCATTTTTATTCATTTAAAGAATTAAGAATTGTCAGAATCGTATTTACCCATTTATCACATTTATACATACACTTGTTAGATATATTTGTGCAGGAAATGTTGTTTAATATAGCAAGTAATTAACACTAAGTAAATTCTTAAGTTTCTAAAATTCTTATTGCTCAATAACTTTTATAATATGCTATTGTTTTGTGAAATGAGGGAGGAGGGTTGGTCATATGGGAAACCAGTTCCAACGATAAAGCCCTAAAACAGGATACGAACAGGGCATAATGGTCTCTATGTCAGATAGATCATCTGAATTATCAGAAATAAAGTACAAAATAGATACAGTACTGTAGCGAATAATACACGGGCAGTTATTATATCCCTTTATTGCAAATAAATGTTTGATATTCAATCCAGTATTTATTTATTGACTAAAATTTTACAAAATAATTTGAAGAAAAAATTCAACTAATATTACAGTAAAAGGTGAACTAAATTTTACGATATATACTAGCCCATAAAACCTTTATGAAAGCTAAAATGTATTGTTATAAATTATATACGGGCGTTCAATCCGCACGGACATCCAGCGATCCTAAATATTTATACGCTCACCTGAGTTTTATTTACTTAGGAAATTTTGAACAGCTACCGTTATGGTGGTTGTAAATGTTAGAATTTCGGTATCAAAGTAGAGATGTTTATACACATTAACTCTTCATCATTAATCAATCAAAGAACTACAACTTCATTTCGGACTGGATACTCCCACTTGCCTGAAATAAATAATAAGCACCGACTAGGGCATGGTAACGCGACTGGGACAAATTTTCTGGAAATGGAAAATATGGAATAAAATCATTTGCCTATATAATAATTTCAAACCGATATGATGTTCAAAGCTGATTCTTACCATAGTATAACAAACATTCCGAGCTGTAGTAGGCCTAAGTCTTTTTCATAAATATCGATTGATCGTTACTACGCCATTTATTTGTAAAGGGGAGAGATCAAGTGCTGTGTTTTTGAGTTTTGAACCACGCAAATAGACTAGATTGCACATGTGTTCATTTGTATTATTTATTTGTAAGTTTTGTTAATGTACTCCTTTATTTTGAAAATTGGATAGCATTTGTTCCGAGTTCTGTACAGTATACTGAAGGTGGTGTTTGCCGGCACTCGGACCTAAATCTGTACACGTACAATATATGATATTATGCATTGTTACAGTATACATATCAAAGAAGAAAGACACCGGCAACTGATTATGGAGCGGATCCGTGGTCTATTGGTAACGCGCTGGACTTTTAATCGCGGGTTCGTCGCCCCGCTGCTCCACTTACATAACTAATGGTCTTTCGGATGTGTCCAATATATTGCCAATATACACCGGACATGCAAAAGAACCATGCAGGGTCTGCCAACATACCAGACAGATACTAATATACGTACGTTCAAAATTACCACCGACCGAGACATGACTCTAAGTCAATAAGACTGAGCCCGGTAAGTGAGTACAACCCGTCCAATTCCTTATTCTGGCGCAAGTTATAAACATACACAATTTTGTATGCAGTGTGATTAGCCATTATGTTTGACAAAAGTAACAGTTATTACTTCCCTTTAATTATTATTATCATTAATAAGTGCTCTTATCTGTTGCAGTTTCGATAATATAAACGCAAACTTAAATAAGACTTTAATATGATTATATTATTTATAAGTTTGACAAAGTATTAGAACATAAACGTACATGCAGACTTGTAATAATGTAAATATTGTTTTATTGATAGTACGCCTGCAGCGTTATTACGTCACGGACACAAAGCGGCGACTATTAAGATCGCTCCCCGAAGTAAACATCTTCGGTGTTTTTGCAGAACCACAGCCCATGTGGTCAAGCTAGTTTAAAGTCGACAGTAGTAAAACAAGGCATGCATGGGTAGTCAGCCCGGTTAGATCATTCGGTAGAGCACGAGTTGCGGATTCGATTCCCGGGGATAACCAACCTGATTTACTATTAAGAGATTTGAAAACCTAGGTGAGTGCCCCATGTATGGGTGCTATACACCTGACATGTATAAGAACCAGGGGTGTCTCTGGAATTTGGACGCTTTCTGTGTCTTGCATTATCCACCGAAACCTTTAATAACTAACCTCTTCTTAGGGCGTTGGTCATGTAGGAAACTGGCACCAACGACAAAGTCTTAATATACATACATAGGCCTACACACATGGTTCATGGGGTCACATCACTCATTCCTATAACAACGGGAGATTGATCTTTATAAAACCACGAAACACACATGGTTAATGTACAACACTACTACATATTTCTACACTACCAATTTAGCATATACTTTCCTGTTGCATATGAACAAACAACAATATAAGTCAGAAAACTAGCATTCTATTTTACCATTTATATTTTATTTATTGCGAATTATTTTCTCAATAGTTGTGTCACAAGGCACATTAACGTTCTTCAGATGGGTTTACAAGAGCTGTCCTTTGATGAATATGGCAACAAGAAAACATACCACAGATGGTCACAATAGCTCAACCTGCGCACAAAATCTCAGATAAGGGTTATTATCATAACACTCAAAGAAAACAACAGTCTCAGTTGTTGTTATGGATTCAATGTCCGTTTGTTATTTGTACAGGCGGGTAGTTAACCATACCATCGTTCCTAGATAAAAACAGTACTAGATCCCTACCAGCCGAAAGAAACTTTCAACTTTCTCATAAAAAGACATGGTATAATTACTTGATAGAAGGTTCGTTGTTCAAACCAATGAACCTCAATCTATCATTAGCCGAAATGTGTATCTTGTGATTTTGTCACTTTGATTTTCTAAGTCGTAAAGCTGAGTTAATAATACGACAAGTCTAGTGATCGTTTTACAACAAAGTGTTGTGTCTTTACTCATGGCACTTTGCCAAGTTATATGTTGGACATGACGTCATACTGCGTCTCGAAGCACCAACAGGATGTGTACTATGTTTCCGCAGTTCCGCATTTATTATAATGATAATATCATATAATTATTTAGTCATCATAATTTAAAAGGGAGCGAGGATTAAGGTGTCTGCCGCTTACCGGGAGGTTGCGGGTTCAAGCCCCACTGGGGTCACGACAGTACAGGTTTTCCAGGACCCGTACTCTAGATCGACTCAATAAGCTTCGACTCGCTTTCTTCACAATTGAAGAATTGAGCTCAAATAAATAAGTATAAACTAAACTAAATAGAAAGTAGTAAAAGGTTATAGCGTAGTTATAACATTCAGAAGTAAATATTTTTACAGTGTGAATCCCGATTGTGACGGCCATATGCAAAAGATCTCAGACACATCATTCTGATTGACAATTTTGATATATGCACTTATTTCAGTGAATTTGTATATTTTCTGAAGCCAAAATGTTCGCATGGTCAACTTTGCTATTATCTTCACCAGCTTTACTGGCAAACCATTTTTTAAAACTTTTTTCTCATAATTGATGTAATTGTTAAGTTTCTATTTTTTATTAATCTGGTACAGGAAAGAAATCTTTTGATTCCATTTTTGTTTAACGTTGATGACTTCTATAACGTACTATACATTTCTGTAATGGTGATTGGACACGTATTTTGAAAACTTAAAACCCTAAACAAAACTAACTTACGTATTTACTGCATTGCACTACATGTAATTTATATGTTAACCCGAAAAACTAAAAAAAAAAAAAAAAAAAATTATAATATGGGGGAAGGGGGTTTTTTCCCCCCCCCCCCCCCCCAAACATAAAAATACTAACAGTCTTTTGGATGAGACTTACCCAAAACCAGGTCCCTGTATTAAACCCCCCCCCCCTTTCCAATTGAGGACGCTTCTTTCCTTAAAAAAAAACAAGGGGGGCCTGGGGGTGGGGGCGCCCTCTGTATCTTGCACTATCCCCCCCCCCGAAACCTAAAATAACTAAACTCTTCTGGGGCGTTGGTCATATGGGAACCGGTCCAACCCGGTAAACCCTGAACTACATGTAATTTAATCAAAAACGATACAATGAGTCCTCTTTCGCTCAGTGGTTAGTGCACTTGACGCAAGAGCGGAAGGTCGTGGGTTCGAACCCCGCCGGAAGCTGAAATCACTCCCAACATCATCTCTCATCTACAACTGGTCATTTTTCATCATATTTCGACAAAAACTGCCTTGTCAAATTTCAAAGTTTCACCATTAGCGCCGAGTAATCTCTTCTAACTTGTGACAATACGCTGTTAAACGGAAATTCTAAGGGCATAAACTGGCGTGTCCGGAGTATACAGTGACAGAGTAGCTGTTTAATAGCTCAGTAACAGCTAAGGAAATTGTGAAACGGTACCGTAGTATTGAAACGCATGTGAAAAGTGAAAATCACAGTAGAAATAGAATATACAGCAATGTTCGGAGAAGAGTTGACAACTGAAAGCCAATGTCAAGGGCGGGCGGAGGTTACAGAGAGGGGCAGATATAGGATTTAAGGCAGACAAAATAAACCAAGAGGCCTAGAAGGGCCAGTATCGCTCAACTGGTCTGTCTTACTTGATTTTTTAGTACGTTTTGTGAAAATCCTTTTGCAATGTTACCAAGGAAAAGCTAACTGAGTTCACTGTGACCTTGACACACAGACCCCAAAAATAGTTTAGGGACCATCTACTCAGTGAGACCAATTATCTCATGGCGTTTGAAGACTGTGGGTAATGTAGATCTCAAAATATTGAGTGTAACAGATTTTCAAAGTTCTGATCTCTGTGACCTTGACCTTTGACCCACTGACCACACAAACAATAGGGAGCATGTACTCAGTAAGACCAATCATGAAGTTTTAAGACTGTGGATCTAATATACAGTATCTCTAAATATTTTCAAAGTTCGGGTCACTGGGACCTTGACCTTAGACCCACTGAGGGATCATCTACATGTTACAGGAACCTTCTGATAAAGTTTGATTAAAGTTGACAAAAAACTGTGACCCGTAAAGCGTTATCAAGAAAAATCTAACGGAAGTCATTGAGACCTTGACCTTTGACACACTGACCCTGAAAACAAAGGGATCATCTGCGTATTGCAGGGAACCTTCTGAGAAAGTTTCTGAATGAAAATTGTTACCTGTAGAGTGTTATCAAGGAATTGCTATCGGAGATCACTGTGACCATGACCTTTGACTCTCTGAACCCAGAAACGCTAGAAAACATCTACAAGTTGCAGGGATCTTTATCGGCAAGTTTCATCAAAGTTAAATGAATATTGAGACCTGTAGAGCGTTATCAAGGAAAAGTTTACGGACAGACGGACGACGGACAAACCACCATGGCATAAGCTCCGGTGGACTTTGTCCAGTAGAGCTAAAAACAAAACAAAAAAGACATTATAAAACATTAAAAACCAATCCCTGGCTTTCCACTCCCTGAATGACCCGAAACCGGAAGTGACGTATATTTTTCCCTTGTCTGATTCGAGACATATTTTACACTGTATGCTTTGAAATAAACTTAATTTTGCGATAAATATGAAGAAAAAACAAACAAACTGCGGTAAAACCATGTTTGTTTGAAGCCTCTTACGAGACAGGGTGCCCAAAATCTGTTACAAAACATGAATAAGACAAACATTAAACAAACCAAATCCTTTAAACAAATTTAGAATGATATGTCTACACTCTACATAGTATTTCCATGTAAGAACATACCTCGGCAAACAAAAATTATAATCTGCATTACATAGACATCGAATTATCTCCTAGCAATGGCTTTCGAAATATATGACTACCGACGGTACTGGATCACTGGCTCTACGAATATCAGAAAAAAGTAGTTGACCGTAAAAACTTAAAATTGAAACTATTTAAGACAAATCGTTACAGAACAGGAAAGAACATATAATTTATTTCAGTTTGGTAATTATTAATTAAGTATATTAATCATTTGGTAATAAAAAGATACAAATCACATGTAGCGTGCGTGAGTGATATAACAACATGATAACCAAAAATGCGAGAATGCAAACAATAGCAACAGAAATGCTTACAATGTCTAGTCAAGATTGATTCTTAAAGGGGCACTCCCTAAATCTAGCAGATTATTAAAGGGGCACTCTCTACATCTAGCAGATCCTTGAAGGGGCACTCCCTACATCTAGCAGATTATATACTCGAAACATAGTAGATATGATATAGATTATGTGTTCAATGAACGTAAAATGATAAATAAAGACAATTTCAAAGAAGAACCTATGGCGAAAAATGCCTCATGACGAAGATAGATACCAGATACTAATACAGACATTGTGATGGGGACGTGTCTGGTATATGGCAACCAGACGACGAATGCGTTGGATATCTGCGTTCTTTTGTGGTTATTTGAAAGGTCGGATAGTACGCTGAATTTACATATACGACAAACGTCATTTTTGGACACCTGATTTACAAAGGTATTTGCAGAACTGTGATTTTAACATTGCACTATACCTATAGTCACAGATATAAATGAAAATATAACTAACAGTAAAGGGGAATTAGGATAATAGACTATAAGTCGACGACTTATTCAATAGGAAAGGTGTAATACATATTCATATAGTTTTGTTGTATTTTTAGCAATGTTTATTTCTGTAGGACTATAAATCAACGATTATTATCTTTCTTACAACTATCATGGTGACTTTCATGACATTTTCACAACTATAGGCAACTGCATTAAATTAATATTAAGCAAAAGATACAATTAAGCTGACATAGTAAGTTGGCATGTCAGAAATTCGTGCAACACCGAAAATAAATCTTGATAGAATTTAAAGTCCCAGGATCACTTTGAATTTATTGTTATAGTAAAAGTAGTATACTGATAAACAATTTTGACATATATGCCTTTCTTTCGTATTCAAGTTGTTGCTTCAAAGACTTAAAAAGAGTAGTCAGAAAGCCTTTAAATTCTTTTTTTGGCAATTTCATTCACAAAAATACTGCGCTATGTTTCTAATATGTACTTATCGATTAAAAAGCAAAGTTAGGAATGTTTCTGATACAAATATAGGTCATTTCTGTCTGTAAAAAATTTTTCTTGATAAATGAGAGCTACTTGTTAATGTGATCCTGGAACTTTAAACGAAATACTTATTTAACTGTTAACGAACTTGATGATCTCATACTCACTACTGTACATGTATGTTAAAATGATTCATACAATCTTAATTTCTTTCTATTTTAGTAGATCTAGGTAAACCATTCAGAATTTTGACGAAGATAGATACCAGATACTATTACTGGCATTGGTGACGGGAACGTGTCTGGTATATGGCAACCAGACGAATGCGTTGGATTTTTGCGTTCTTTTGTAGTTATCTGAAAGGTCGGCTAGTACGCTGAATTTATAAATACGACAAACGTCATTTTTGGACACCTGATTTACAAGGCACTCCCTACATCTAGCAGATTATATTCTTGAAACAGATATGTGTTCAATGAACTTAAAATGATAAATAAATACAATCTCAAAGAAGAACCTATGGCGAAAAGTGCCTCATTTTACCACAATTAATTAATATACAGGCTTTCTGTAATAAATCGCATCCACCCATTAATTGTACAACAACAACTCTACATAGATTATTGAATGGTTTACGGTACTACAGTATATTTTAAACCGCTGATTTTAACGATAATGACTGGGAATGCATAGCTGAAACTTTTAGGTGAAGTTATAATACTTCCAAAGATTATATTCATTATGTTTTGGAGGTTATTTGTTTGGCATCATATATAGGGTATGTCCCTTTAATCTTATAGTCACATCAAAATACACAATGTATTTCTCTTAAACATAATTCCAATATGGAGTGAAATAAAAGTTCACGTGTTGTAATTAACATACATCATGGTGCCCGGAAGGTATCTTATCTGCTATCCACAAGCTCCATTATTGACGAACAAACATTATCCCATGATGTTTTAAGCACATACTGTCCGTTTTCGCGAGTCCATAAAATCCGGGTCCTTTTTTCGTAGATATCCCGTATGAGAGGCAACATTAACTGGGTATCTACCTCATCTTTGACCATCAATACTATTGGCTTCTCTAGCATGAATGCCTGGTCAAACTCATTCCGACAATGTACACTGTGGCTATAGTTGTCAGTCAACAAAGCGACAAAAACAGAGGACTTCTTCAAAAGTTCTGAAATTTGATCATGTATCGGCCTTCCAAGTTGGAAATTCCTATCCCCTTCACAGACGAGATCCCTGCTCTCTCCAATCATGGTCTGGAGATGCTTATTCAGGGGATCGATGACATAGTTGTGAACAAAGTCATCATCTTTACTGCTAAATGATAAAAATACTACAAATTGATGAGATTCGGCGCCTTGTCGTATCAAGGCAACACGGTCTTCCATTTCGAGCACGTGCTGTTGGTGTCTTCGGTAACGTCGTATCAACACCACTGTGACTGTCAACACAAATATAAGTGCTGCTGCACTTGTACAGGTAGCAATTATCACCTTAGGTCGGTTACAAATCTCCTGCACATTAACAATAGCTATTTGATCAATCAAAATTTCACCGGAGTGCTCAGTTTCACATTTCATTTTTGAGAAATCTGATATCGCCTTTTGTGATTGAATAAGCCATTTAACGAAAGAAAGGGAGGCGCAGTTTGAACACGTGACTGGGTTTTCTTTTAAAAGTAGTGATGACGTCACTGTTATGTTGCCCGTCTTGCCATTTTTAAACACCATATGATGAAGATTTGACATAGATGCACTGTCGAGTATTTGTATCACATTTCTCGTTAAATTTATTAACCTGATATTTCTTAAATTTTCTATATTAAACGTCACCTGAGAAAGATGATTGTTGGATACATCTATTACTTCTATGAAGGAATTGCTCTTGAACATGTCGTAGGGTATTTCTGTGAGCTCATTTCCGGCTAGATTTACGTAACGTAGTGCCGTCAAGCTTTGAAACAGTCTGCTAAACAGTACGACATCTTCGGTGATCATTTCATTCAAACGGTTGTTTGATATGTCAATATGTTTCAATAAAATGAGACTTGAAAATACACCTGGATTAAGATATCGGATTTCACAGTTAGACAAATCAATTGATTGTAAAACAGCATTCGGTACTATAATTTTCAAGTCAAGTCTATCAAAATTATAATTGCGCAATATTAAGGTTTTTAAACTAAATTTCTCGGCTCCTGTAATGAGCGCTGTAACATTATTTAGAACAGTGATGGTATCTTTCGATGTTAAACCTGATAAGTTTATATACTCGACGTTAAACAACGGTTCTGCCGAAATCCAGTTTAGACTAATGGGTATAGCTATATTGGACACATTCTTTCTTCTAGGTCCCCGGTCAGGTATCACAGTCAAAGGTAAAACGACATAACTTGCATCGACGTATTTCAACTTCGGACACAATCGGCTAGTATCCTTGATATTGTAATCATTTAGCATTAATCGAGAAATGTTTAAGTACTCCAAAGTCCCACAGTTTTCAACAAACGAGGTAACGTTCATGAATAAAACCTGAATCGAGCTAATGTCAAGCGCCGTTATATGTTTGTCTGATATAATTTTGAAGAATTTGTCTGTAAGTTGTATCCCTCCCCAGAAACTGTGAAAGTGCGATAAATTCAAAGCTCGCAAATTTGGTACCAATTCAGGACTTTGTAAGGCGTTAATTAGAATATCGATATCTAATCTGCGGCAGCCAGATAAATCTAGAAGTTTCAAATTTCTGAGACCCGAGAATGTCTTTGATTCGAATAGAATGCCTGCTGTTATACTTATATGTAATTTTTCAAGATTTTCTAATCCCAAGAAACAGTAGGAATCAAACTTCCCCACGGTATCGTGATCAGATAGCCAGCTCCTTTCAGCAGAAATTTCTAGTATCTCAACTTGCCTCCAGTTTTCTGATAAAAACGTTCCGTTTGGTAAAACTCTGTCCGGATACTGAGTACCGTCTATATTTATAAGACGCACGGATTTTATTTCTTCTGGTAAATCTGTTGGTATGCGTGTACATGTAAGTTCCGATTGACTTCTACTGCAGTGACTCCACAATTGTTCATTTACAGTCTTGACTGATGTGCCGCATAGTCTTATATCCAAATACAAAATCAAAAAATAAAAGAAGCACTCGTGAAATACCATCATTTTCCCTTATTTCCGATACATTATTATTAAGTCTATGAATTTTTACTTTAAAATGACGTATATGTCCGTCTATAATACAACTAACAAGCACTGTTATTAACCTTGCAATGACAAAAACATTCATTTGTAACCAGGATGTAGACATTGCGCGCATACCATGTACGATCAATTTAAAAGCGGAAGTCCACTTAGTATCCATTTTGACCTTTTGCCCGCACTGAAATATTTAATCTTAAGATTATTTTGGATACATTCATGACTGTGCATATATTGGCATACACTTGTCTATATTGGGTTATGCCCCTGAGGTCATCATCCAGTTTCTTTTTATAAACCTGGTCAACCATCAAACTCGATATACTTATCTAGAAACTTTTTAATTTGATAAAACGCCTATTTTTACCTAAATTTTACCTAAATACATATTCAATGGCGTTGTACAAATAAATAAAATATATGTAAAAGCAAATTAACAGAAGAAATGTACATTATACTGCTAAACTATTTTTAATTAAAAAGTAAGAAGTAATCTGAAATAATACCAATAAGTTACAAAGTCCAACATTTCTTTTTGTAAAACTCATCATAATACTCAATAAAATATTCCTAGATAAAAACAGTACTAGATCCCTACTTTCAACTCTCATAAATAGACATGGTATAATTACTTGATAGAAGGTTCTTTGTTCAAACCAATGAACCTCAATCTATCATTATATTGTTTTTCGTATAATTGGAAGCCGAAATGTGTATCTTGTGATTTTGTCACTTTGATTTTCTAAGTCGTAAAGCTTAGTTAATAATACGACAAGTCTACTGATCGTTTGACAACAAAGTGTTGCGTCTTTACTCATGGCACTTTGCCGCGTTATCTGTTGGACATGTCGTCATACTGAGTCTCGAAGCACCAACAGGATGTGCACTATGTTTCCGCAGTTCCGCATTTATTATAATGATAATATAATATAATTATTTAGTCATCATAATTTAAAGGGGAGCGAGGTTAAGGTGTCTGTCGCTTACCCGGGAGGTTGAGGGTTCGAACCCCACTGGGGTCACGACAGTACCTCCTTATATGACACCAATACTGGTTTTTCCAGGACCCGTGCTCTAGAGCGACTCAGTAAGCTTCAACTCGCTTTCTTCACAGTTAAAGAATTGAGCTCAAATAAATTAGTATAAACTAAACTTGAAAGTAAACTAAATAGAAAATAGTAAAAGGTTACAGCGTAGTTATAACATTCAGAAGTAAATATTGTAAACATTGTGAATCCCGGTTTTGACGGCCATATGCAAAAGATCTCAGACACATCATTCTGTTTGACAGTTTTGATATATGCACTTATTTCAGTGAATTTGTATATTTTCTGAAGCAAAAATCAAGGGGGGTAAACGGACTGAACCGTACCTAAACATACAAGATGGCGGCACGACACTAAAAGGTGAGTTTTTCCTAAATATTTTATTCTTAAAAATTTTACTGAGAATGGCACCGGGCTATCAACCTGCTACACACTTTTTGGAACCACACCGCCTTTGTAGATATGCAATAACTTGTGTAGTTTTATTGAAATGCTGGTCATCCGACTCGAGTCGAGGGAAAATGTAACTAAAATCGTGGGTTAAGGTTCACGTCATTTTGCTAAAATGGTCTTTTCTTGAAATATTCTCGATTATATATACTTCGATCATAAACGATATAGGTTTCTGTGTTAAATATACGCCCCAAACTATCAGTCTGGCGCTAAATGAACGTCGGAATTTCATTAAATTTTAATTTAATTTTTTTTGGTAAGGTTCAGTGGCGAAAGAAACGGGTAAGGTTCAGCGCGATATGGAGACAAATCATGGCAAGAGCGCATAATTTCTCCTTTCACGATAAGAATGAGCCGAAAAGACTGATTATATTCAATTCTTTCTTTCTTATACCGATGTTACCAGTGGCGTATTCTATGTACGTTATATGTGAATAAGTTCACTGCATTTCAAGGAAACGCCTTTGTGTAGCAGGTTGATAGCCCGGTGCCATTCTCAGGAAAATTTTTAAGAATAAAATATTTAGGGAAAACTCACCTTTTAGTGTCGTGCCGCCATCTTGTATGTTTAGGTACGGTTCAGTCCGTTTACCCCCCTTGAAAATGTTCGCATGGTCAACTTTGCTATATCCTGACCAGTTTTACTTGCAAAAACATTTTTTAAAACTTTTTACTCATACATTTGTAATTGATGTAATTGTTAAGCTGTCTTCTTCCACTTCTTCTTCTTCTTTTTCTTCTTCTTCTTCTTCTTCTTCTTCTTCTTCTTCAAACCATTAGAACATGTCGTTAACATTAAATGACAATTTTTTTATAACCTCGTTTCGATGTTTTATTCATTTGGTACTGGAAAGAAATCTTTTGATTCCATTTTTATTTAACGTTGATGACTATTACATGTATAACGCACTATAAATTTCTTTAAAGGTGATTGGACACGTATTTTGAAAACTTAAAACCCTAAACAAAACTAACTTAAGTATTTACTGCATTGCACCTATACATGTAATTTCATCAAAAACGATATAATGAGTCCTCTTTAGCTCAGCGGTTAGTGCACCTCGAACCCCGCCGGAAGCTGAAATTTCAACTTCACTTCACTTCATTTCATCTCTTATCTACAACTGGTCATTTCTCATCATCTTTCGACAAAAACTACCTTGTCAAATTTCGGAAATTTTAAGGGTAGAAACTGGCGTGTCCGGAGTATACAGTGACAGAGTAGCTGTTAACAGCTCAGTAACAGCTAAGTAAATTGTGATACGGTACCGTAGTATTGAAACGCAGTGAAAATCACAGTAGAAATAAAATATACAGCAATGTTAGGCCAACAGTACGTGAGAACTGAAAGCCGATGACAAGGGCGAGCGGAGGTTACAGAGAGGGGCAGAGATAGGAGATAAGGCAGACAAAAAAAACCAAGAGGCCTAGAAAGGCGTTTTGAGTACGTTTTGTGAAAATATGTTTGAAATGTTACCAACGAAAAGCTAACAGAGTTCACTGTGACTTTGATACACAGACCCCAAAAATAGTTTAGGGAACATCTACTAAGCAAGACCAATCATCCCATGGCGTTTGAAGACTGTGGGTAATGTAGATCTCAAAATATTGAGTGTAAAAGATTTTCAAAGTTCTGGTCACTGTGACCTTGACCTTTGACCCACTGACCACACAAACAAAAGGGATCATGTACTCAGTAGGACCGATCATCCTATGAAGTTTTAAGACTGTGGGTCTAATATATCTAAAATATTTCAGAAACGATAGGGAACATCTACAAGTTGCAGGGATCCTTATATATTCAGCATGTTTCATCAAAGTTAAATGAATATTGGGACCTGTAGAGCGTTATCAAGGAAACAATTACGGACAGACGGACGACGGACAAACCACCATGGCATAAGCTCCGGTGGACTTTGTCCAGTAGAGCTAAAGACCAAACAAAAATGATATTATAAAACATTAAAAACCAATCCCAGGCTTTCCACTCCTTGAATGTCCCGAAACCGGAAGTGACGTATATTTTTCCCTTGTGTGGTTCGAGACATATTTTACAATGTATGCTTTGAATGTATGCCACTGACCGTTCCAAGGCGGTGCCCCACTGTGTTCCTTTAATTGTTCGTTTTGTCCTCGTGTGTTTGCTTTGTATGCTAGTGTGTGTTGGTAGTGTATATGTGTGTGTGTGTACATGATTGTGTGTGTGTGTCGTGTGCGTGTGTGTGTGTGTGTGTTGGTGGTGTGCACTTCTGGGTGCTGTGGGGTTCGTTTTGGGGAGGCTGCGTTTTTGGTACGTGGCATTCCCTGTTTGATATTATTTTTGTTTTTTTTAAATAAACCTAATTTAGCGATGAAATATGAAGAAAAAACAAACAAGCTGCGGTAAAACTATGTTTGTTTGAGAGGGTGCCCAAAATCTGTTACAAAACATGAATAAGACAAACATTAACCAACAAAATCCTTTAAACAAATTTAGAATGATATGTCTACATAGTATTTCCATGTAAGAACATACCTCGGCAAACAAAAATTATAATCTGCATTACTTAGACATCGAATTATCTCCTAGCAATGGCTTTCGAAAGATATGAATACGACGAATGCGTTGGATATCTGCGTTTATTTGAAAGGTCGGCTAGTACGCTGAATTTACATATACGACAAACGTCATTTTTGGACACCTGATTTACAAGGGTATTTGCAGAACTGTGATTTTAACATTGCACTATACCTATAGTCACAGATATAAATGAAAATATAACTAACAGAAAGGGGGAATTAGGATAATAGACTATAAGTCGACGACTTATTCAATAGGAAAGATATAATACATATTCATATAGTTTTGTTGTATTTTTAGCAATGTTTATTTCTGTAGGACTATAAATCAACGATTATTATCTTTCTTACAACTATCATGGTGACTTTCATGACATTTTCTCAACTATAGGCAACTGCATTAGATCAATATTAGGCAAAAGATACATTCAAGCTGACATAGTTAGTTGGCATGTCAGAAATTCGTGCAACACCGAAAATAAATCTCGATAGAACTTAAAGTCCCAGGACGACTTTGCATTAATTGTTATAGTAAAAGTAGTATACTGATAAAACCATGTTCTATTTACTCTTAAACAATATTGACATATATGCCTTTCTTTCGTATTCAAGTTGTTTCTTCAAAGTAGTCAGAAAGCCTTTAAATTCTTTTTTTGGCAATATCATTCGCAGAAATACTGCGCTTTATTTTATGTTTTCCAGTGAATTATAGAGTTTTCTCAGTGAAATAAAAGTGATAATCCACAGTTTTGAAACAGTGGATTACCATTTTTATTTTTCACTGTTTTTGCAATCTTTAGCCCGGATTTACGTCAAAAAGTATACCGAGCGTTATTAATGCTGGAGACCATGCGACGATGACGTCGTTTAAATGACGTCATTTGTTCTATGTTTTCTGATGACGTTTCCCGCGATTTTCGATATTTTATAGAAAAAACTCAATAAAAATAGAGTTTTAACCATAAAATAAACAGAAAAATTGTTGGTATCGGTGTAATTTCACGTTAATTTCACTCGTGAACACCAAAAGTAGTTATTTTCACTCGTGGCTGCGCCACTCGTGAAAATATCACTTTTGGTGCCCACTCGGTGAAATTATAACGTGATCTTACACCGAAACCAAAAATTATCCTCTATATATTTCTAATAATTATGTATTCGTTGAAAAAGCAAAGTTAGGAATGTTTCTGATACAAATATAGGTCATTTCTGTCAGTAAAAATTTTTTCTTGATAAATGAGAGCTACTTGTTAATGTGATCCTGGAACTTTAAACGAAAACGTTAATAACTGTTAACGAACTTGATGCTCTCATACTCACTACTGTACATGTATGTTAAAATGATTCATACAATCTTAATTTCTTTCGATTTTAGTAGATCTAGGTAAACCATTCAGAATTTTGACGAAGATAGATACCAGATACTATTACTGGCATTGGTGACGGGAACGTGTCTGGTATATGGCAACCAGACGACGAATGAGTTTGATTTCTGTGTTCTTTTAAGGTTATTTGAAAGGTCGGCTAGTACGCTGAATTTATAAATACGACAAACGTCCCTACATCTAGCAGATTATATTCTCGAAACATAGATCATTTGTTCAATGAACGTAAAATGATAAATAAATACAATTTCAAAGAGGAACCTATGGCGAAAAGTGCCTCATTTTACCACAATTAATTAATATAGAGGCTTTCTGTAACTAGTAAATCGCATCCACCCATTAATTGTACAACAACAACTCTACATAGATTATTGAATTGTTTACGGTACTGCAGTATATTTTAAACCGCTAATTTTATCGATAATGACTTGGAATGCATAGCTGTATAAAACTTCAAAAGATTATATTAATTATGTTTTGGGGTTATTTGTTTGGCATCATATATAGGGTATGTCCCTTTAATCTTATAGTCACATCAAAATACACAATGTATTAGTGCATTGCTTCTCTAACACTATTCCAATGTGGAGTGAAATAAAAGTTCACGTATTGTAATTAACATACATCATTGTGTACGGAAGGTTTCTTATCTGCTATCCACAAGCTCCATTAATGACGAACAGACATTCTCACATGATGTTTTAAGCACATACTGTCCGTTTTCACGAGTCCATAAAATCCGGGTCCTATTTTCGTAGATATCCCGTATGAGAGGCAACATTAACTGGGTATCTACCTCATCTTTGACCATCAATACTATTGGCTTCTCTAGCATGAATGCCTGGTCAAACTCATTCCGACAATGTACACTGTTGCTATAGTTGTCAGTCAACAAAGCGACAACAACAGAGGACTTCTTCAAAAGTTCTGAAATTTGATCATGTATCGGCCTTCCAAGTTGGAAATTCCTGTCCCCTTCGCAGACGAGATCCCTGCTCTCTCCAATCATGGTCTGGAGATGCCTATTCAGGGGATCGATGACATAGTTGTAAACAAAGTCATCATCTTTACTGCTAAATGATAAAAATACTACAAATTGATGACATTCGGCGCCTTGTCGTATCAAGGCAACACGGTCTTCCATTTCGAGCACGTGCTGTTGGTGTCTTCGGTAACGTCGTATCAACACCACTGTGACTGTCAACATAAATATAAGTGCTGCTGCACTTGTACAGGTAGCAATTATCACCTTAAGTCGGTTACAAATCTCCTGCACATTAACAATAGCTATTTGATCAATCAAAATTTCACCGGAGTGCTCAGTATCACATTTCATTTTTGAGAAATCTGATATCGCCTTTTGTGATTGCATAAGCCATTTAACGAACGAAAGGGAGGCGCAGTTTGAACACGTGACTGGGTTTTCTTTTAAAAGTAGTGATGACGTCACTGTTATGTTACCCGTCTTGCCATTTTTAAACACCATATGATGAAGATTTAACATAGATGCACTGTCGAGTATTTGTATCACATTTCTCGTTAAATTTATTAACCTGATATTTCTTAAATTTTCTATATTAAACGTCACCTGAGAAAGATGATTGTTGGATACATCTATTACCTCTATGAAGGAATTGCTCTTGAACATGTCGTAGGGTATTTCTGTGAGCTCATTTCCGGCTAGATTTACGTAACGTAGTGCCGTCAAGCTTTGAAACAGTCTGCTAAACAGCACGACATCTTCGATGATCATTTCATTCAAACGGTTGTTTGATATATCAATATGTTTCAATAAAATGAGACTTGAAAATACACCTGGATTAAGATATCGGATTTCACAGTTAGACAAATCAATTGATTGTAAAACAGCATTCGGTACTATAATTTTCAAGTCAAGTCTTTCAAAATTATAATTGCGCAATATTAAGGTTTTTAAACTAAATTTCTTGGCTCCTGTTACGAGCGCTGTAACATTATTTAGAACAGAGATGGTATCTTTCGATGTTAAACCTGATAAGTTTATATACTCGACGTTAAACAACGGTTCTGCCGAAATCCAGTTTAGACTAATGGGTATAGCTATATTGGACTCATTATTTCTTCTAGGTCCCCGGTCAGGAAACACAGTCAAAGGTAAAACGACATAACTTGCATCGATGTATTTCAACTTCGGACACAATCGGCTAATATCCTTTTTATAGTAATCATTTAGCATTAATCGAGAAATGTTTAAGTACTCCAAAGTCCCACAGTTTTCAACAAACGAGGTAACGTTCACGAATAAAACCTGAATCGAGCTAATGTCAAGCGCCGTTATATGTTTGTCTGATATAATTTTGAAGAATTTGTCTGTAAGTTGTATCCCTCCCCAAAAACTGTGAAAGTGCGATAAATTCAAAGCTCGCAAATTTGGTACCAATTCAGGACCATGTAAGGCGTTAATTAAAATATCGATTTCTAATCTGCGGCAGCCAGATAAATCTAGAAGTTTCAAATTTCTGAGACCCGAGAATGTCTTTGATTCGAATAGAATGCCTGATGTTATACTTATATGTAATTTTTCAAGATTTTCTAATCCCAAGAAACAGTAGGAATCAAACTTCCCCACGGTATCGTGGTCAGATAGCCAGCTCCTTTCAGCAGAAATTTCTAGTATCTCAACTTGCCTCCAGTTTTCTGATAAAAACGTTCCATTTGGTAAAACTCTGTCCGGATACTGAGTACCGTCTATATTAATTAGACGCACGGATTTTATTTCTTCTGGTAAATCTGTTGGTATGCGTGTACATGTAAGTTCCGATTGACTTCTACTGCAGTGACTCCACAATTGTTCATTTATAGTCTTGACTGATGTGCCGCATAGTCTTATATCCAAATACAAAATCAAAAAATAAAACAAGCACTCGTGAAATACCATCATTTTCCCTTATTTCCGATTCATTATAATTAAGCCTATGGATTTTTACTTTTAAATGACGTATATGTCCGTCTATAATACAACTAACAAGCACTGTAATTAACCTTGCAATTTTGTTTGTTATTGTGCTTATTAGGTCCACCACCCTCTTTCGAGTTATAGACGGTACGACCCGTTAACCTTGCAATGACAAAAGCATTCATTTGTAACCAGGATGTAGACAATGCACGTATACCCATTCTCGAACGTGCATTCGTTACATAATTTCATGCTCTGGTTCATAACCCGCTAATCCAATTGACGAAAATTCAACCAATCGAATCCATTTCGTCAATATTTATTTTTAGCTTTAGCGAAATTGCGTCAAAGGCGTTTCCTGGTGGCGCTTTACAATTGTCCAATCAGAAACACCGTTCTAAATTGATATATGTTTCGGCATGTCTCTGATTTTATCCTTCTACTAAGAAAATTTAACCAAAATGGACGCTCTAAATGAAAGAAAAATCTGTGATGCCTTTGGGATAGAATTTTTGTATAGTCATCAGAAAGTGGCATTGTATAATGTTGGACAACATTAAAGACAATTAAAATGTCCTTCATAAGTGACCCCCCCCCAAACCGCAGGTGGTCAAATATCTTAATCGTTTTATTGCCCCTTATCAGTTTTAATCCTCTCTGATTAGGTCCAGCAGCGTGTCAGTAGACTTGATATGTAGTACAATAGTAGAACCATAAATTTTATTGATTTGTACAGATAATTGATTTATAACTTATTTCCTGTTGTTTATGTAAACTGTTTTATATAATAATGACATTTTACTTTTATTGCAGGATATGAAAAATATTTTAGATAAATGCAGTAAACTGTGATTTTAAAGTTATACTGAGAAAGTTAATATGCTCAAGTAATTAAGCACCTTCCTGTGGTGTGGCCTGAATGCATTTTTGATGTATAAAGAATCCTTCTGACTATTTATTTCTTTGTAAATTATAAATGCAACTGAACGCTTCTTCTAACTGTAAAATAAGCTAAAACTATAATTTCTCTTATGTGTCAAGGGTAACATCTAATCTTAGTGATAACTGGTTTGTTGTAAGAGTAATTGATTGAGTATTTAAAACATTTCTCAATCTAACTTTGAAATCACAGTTATTTTTCAGTAATCTAAAAGTAAAAAAAAGTTTATGTTTCTGTCATATAAGAAAATAATTTTGATATAATAACTGTAAGTGTTGATTTTTTTATAATAATAATTTGACTGGGAATTATGTACATGTACCTAAAAGGTAACTGATAAAATAGAATAATAACATCTTACGAAGGTCTTAAAGTTTATGTATAACTAACATCCCCTTCCTACATTATCTGTACATAATGGAAGGAAGTTATACAGTAGCTGAATATGATCAACAGAAGCTAGTCTACCAGTGACCAGTCATGTTAATTGACATCTACTGTGAATTCGCTGTGAATTCGCATGGCTGACTGGACCCCTGTGGTGAATACCCCACATTCCTGTTCAATTGTCTTTAAGGATGTGTTAGTGTCTACTAAGACAAGCAGTGGAAAATCACTTTGCTACCAGGCATTGCCGGTTTATTTACGGAAGAGTGTATTGGTATTTTCCCCTCTCAATTCAATCATGGACGACCAAAGTTTTTAAATGCAACTGGATTAAACACAACGGTAGTAGGGAGAGAACAGAAGGACTTTGATCTAATTAAAAGCTGTGTTTATGACATTATGTTTACCAGCCCTGAAACTGTTCTAAATTGTGAAAGATGGAGAAATGTGCTGCTCAGTCAGAAATTCCGACAGAGTCTGTGTGCTATTGTTGTTGACGAGGCACATACTGTTGTTCAATGGTAAGTAATGTGCTATTCACCTAGAGTGTGATTGTAAGCTATATATGTTAAAATTGATTGTTGAATGAAGAATTATTTGAATAATTGACTCGATCTACTGGTAATTAGCCTTTTAAATTCAGTCTGCTCCTTGCCCGTTTGATCTGGGTTATTTTATCTCATGTCTACTCTTTGAGAGTCTTTGAGAGTTGTTGTAAAATAACGAGTATTGCAATGCTTTTAGTTTTACAGAGTAATGCGCATGCTACGGACAATTTACTTTTTAGTTTGTTATGCTTACTAGCAAGTAAAATGCATATGAAAATATATGGCAGCATAATATCGGTGAAACTTTACTGAAAGTACGTATTGTCAGTGTTCTTCTATTACCTACCAATTTACAGCGAGAACAAGACCGTGCATAGCTCATGTGCACATGTTTTTCACAAATTTATGATTTAATGTCATTATGAATTGAGTGGAAAACAAGCCTGTAGCACATGTACATCTACAGCACAAAATTACGTGAATTATCAATTAACCCTAGAAACTAGGAGACCCTTTAAAAAAATCTCGACAACATGACAGAATAAGCATTCCTGCCACATGTCATTTTATATCAAGAAGTTTGTAACGTGTCATAAATACATGTATGTGGTGACAAACTAACTGTTAACTTCTGTCCTAAATTTCAGGGGTGAAGGGAAGAAAGTCAATGATCCGTACAGAGAATGGTTTGGAAAGATTGGAGAAGTACGTTAATTGTGTCTAGATGTGCCAATGCTTGTTCTAACGGCCACAGCAAGCAAATCCTCAAGAAAAGATATGTCCAGAATTCTGTGCTTGAAACATCCAGTTGAACTAGTTGAAAGTCCAGATCGAGACAACATTAAATTGAACGTAAAAATTGAAAAATCATCCCTGAAAGAAGACGTAATGTTTGAGTGGTTGATGGATGATCTTGTAACCTTGCAACAAGAACTGCCGAGGCACATAATATTCTGCAAAACAATTAAAGACTGTGCCAAATTATATACAATGTTCCGGATGAATACACCCACAGGTATGCAGCATGTGCAGATGTTTCATTCGTGTACATGTGACTCCGTGAAATATAAAATAATAGAGGACATGAAAGATGAAAAGGGTGCAGTGCGGGTCCTGATCTGTACGAATGCAGCGGGGATCGGTGTTGACCATGTTGTCAGTTTTGGTCCTCCCCATGACATGGACAGCTTCCTTCAGCAGATTGGAAGAGCGGGTAGGAGTGGAGAGAGAGCAGACCATCTGCTGCTTACAACAAGGCAGCAGTTACGCAATGCTGACCAAGAACTAAAAGACTACGCTCTAAATGCAAATAAGTGTCGCCGTTCAGTTCTTCTCGAGAACTACAGTGCTGAGAATAGTGGCAATATTTTGCGCCACATGTGCTGTGATATTTGTGTGTGTGACTGTGGGTCAAGTGATTGCAAGTCTGAAGCATTTGTACAATTGGCACATCGCTATGTGAAAAACGACTCGGACAGTGAAGAGGATATGGACTATGATAGTGAAGGAATGAACATCACTGGCATAGAGACAGATAGTGACTGATGTGATTGTTGTTGGTGTCATAGACTGTGTAACTAGCTTGGTGCTTTGAGCATGTTCTGCATGTATACTTATGACTTAATTATAAAATAATGCTCATGAAAGTATTTTAATGATTTTGCTTCATAGCAAATTTCAATTTTGAAACTTTCACATTCAATGATTCTGTTGTACAAGCCTTAAATTGGATAATGTTGCTTTACACAGACATAATTGTTTACATTTCTTTATGAAATTTTCGAGAAAGTACTTGCATTAATGATTTGAAAAACAATGAAATCATTTAGATATTATTTGTCAGAAATACTGTAAAATCATAGAATAATTTTTATTATGTACAACATGTTTATTGGTCAAGGTCTTTAAAACTAGTTGTCAGGGTAAAATCTATTCATAGCTTATGATGTTTGTATATATATATTAATATATATCAAAAGAATTTGAAAATGCATTTTATATTAAAGTTTCCACTTGGTAAGACCTTGCACAAACAGAATGAGGTCAATTCTTATAGTTTGATGGAGTGTAATCAAATTTGGAGAGAAAATAAAAACGCGAGTAATTTGGCATGGAGTTGAGATTTGACAAACTTGGGAAGCTTGGATTGTTGCTATCAAAATCATAATATCGGGAAAAACTGCAATCCTACTCCAGTGAGCTCAATATGCTATCTTGTACATACATGTATATAATTAAGTTACTTTCTTTTGCTTTATACTGTTTCATGTGTTTAAATACTGATGGCTTGTATAATACTAAATAATATTATTCAGAATAATTAAAAAGATCAGAACTGGACTTTTCTTTGTCTGAAAGGTTTGCAAACCACTGATGCATGAGGATGACGTGTACGATCAATTTAAAAGCGGAAGTCCACTTACCCATTTTGACCTTTTGCCCGCACTGAAATATTTAATCTTAAGATTATTTCGGATACATTCATGACTGTGCAAATATTGACATACACTTGTCTATATTGGGTTATGTCCCTGAAGTCATCACCCAGTTTCTTTTATGGACCTACATGTATACTTATCTAGAAACTTTTTAATTTGATAAAACGCCTATTTTTACCTAAATACATATTCAATGGCGTTGTACAAATAAATCAAATAAATGTAAAAGCAAATTAATAGAAGAAATGTACATTATACTACTAAACTGTTATTAATTAAAAAGTAAGAAGTAAATTAAATCTGAAATAATACCAATAAATTACAAAGTCCAAATTTTTTTATATATATAAAACTCATCATAATACTAATAAAATATTGCATTCATGACTTAAGAAAATGAAAACAGTATTTTAAGACAAATGATGCACTTATAGTATCTACAAAGTAAAAAAAAAATCAATTCAGTCTTTAATACACTTTCGTTACTATCAAAGTCACTACAGTCTCTAAAATAATGCATAAAAGTCTAAAAGTAATGTGTTTTCAGTTTCTTCTTAAAAGTTTCTGACTTTCTGATACTAAGAGGCAACTCATTCCACAATAATTATTTTGGTCCTACAGCACAAAAACTTCTGTCACTAAATGTTCTCCTCTTATTGAATGGCACAACATGACAACCGCTAACAGGATGGGACGATCGTAAGTTCCGTGTTGGGGTCTGTTTTGTTAGAATCTCTGTAAGATAGTCAGGAGAATTACCAACAAAGCAGTTGTACATGAAATGTTAACATTTTGAATGTAATTCTGGCTTTGATTGGTAGCCAATGCAGGTCACACAGAGCTTGCTTGGAGCTGTCAAATTTCTTGTGATTCAGAACTAGTTTTGCACACATGTTTTAAATACGCTGCAATTTGCTAATCTCACTCTGTGCTATTCCGTAGAGGATTACATTACAATAGTCAAGATGGGAAATGACTAGTTACAACACAAGAGTTTCTGCAGCTTCTTTGGTGAGATATTTTCGAATACTTTTGATTCTGAAATAATTTAACATGGCTGTACGACTTTTTCGTTTCACATGCGCATTTAAATTTAATGTTTCGTCAAGAAATGCCCCAAGATATCTTATACATCTCCTGCTGTGCAAATTGTTTTTGTATTACATTTACGAAGCTGTTGCCTACTACCGAACATTATAAACTCAGCTTTTGAAGTATTCATTTTAAGTTTAAATAGAGTGAAATAGATGGTGGAATTACACCAAACAGTGTCCCAACATAAGTTATTTAGAGCCACAGTCCTAAACAGCTGCATTGTGGAACGCTACAATGTAGCTGACGTGAGGAAGACAGGGTTGAATTTTCACTAACACGACAACTCCTAGGTCTTAAATAGGAGTCAACTCAGCCCAGTGCTGACCCACAAACACCATACTGCTTGTTTAATACATCAAGCAGAATGTCATGGTCCACAGTATCAAGGGCGGCGCTGAGATTGATAACTAAGTCTAAACATAACTGCCTTTTCAATCAATTTGGACAAAAATGAGAGGTTACTAACAGGTCTATAATTGGTAAACTCCAGTTCAAGTCCAGCTTTTTTCAGCAAAGGTCTGAAAACCGCCTGTTTACATTTCGTTGGAAAGACACCTCGCAACGAGATATTTACTAGCTTAGTGACGTCAGGTAGCAATTCACCTAAGTAAGATTTCAACAATTTAGTTGGAAGAATGTTAAGATCACATGATTTTATCTGCAATTGATTTATAAGTTTTCTAACTTCTTTTTCACTCAGGTCTTAAATGTTGTCAAAAGAAGGAACATCTTTTTCACTTGGTTGAAATTTATTGAAATTTTCTAATGATTCTCGAATTTTCTCGATTTTGTTCATGAAATGGTCAGCAAATTTTTCCGCTAGTACACTATCATTATCTCCAATTGGCATCGGGCTCTCAGATTTTGTGCCCGTTATCTCAGATACAAACTTAATAGAGCTTTTTTGAATCACCTCTTGCATTTATAACTTTCTCACTGAGAGATAATCTTATCTCACGTTTGAGTTCATGCTCGTAATTTTTCCGAGCTATTTTGAATGCTTCATAGAGATTTGGCTGTTTATGTTTCTTCCACAAGGGTTCGGCTTTGCGTGACGCTTTTTTTCAGATGGAGAAGATTTTCTGTAAACCAGGATTTTGAAGGGCGGCAAGTTGTTATTTTCTTAGTAATAGGTGCATGTGAATTCAAAATTTGTTCCACTGCTGTTTCAAACTGCTCAACAAAGAAGTCAACATTGTCACTTTCAATGCTCATTTCTTTCAGATCGTTAGAGAATGCGCTTACATCCATGTCTTTGAAATTTCTGAAAACCTTACTTTTTATTTTTTCTTTCTTTACATTTGTTACTATTTTCACAGCACAGTGATCAGAAATATACGGACCTGGTTCACAAGTAATCACTTCAGCACCAGATCCAGAATGTTACCACCAGTGTGAGTACTGAACTGTACATGCTGTTGTAAACCCATGGCATACAAGGAATTGTAAAATTCTACTATTGCATTCTTTGTTGTCTTCATGGAGGTGTAGGTAAAAGTCTTCCATGATCATTAAATTTGAATATTGTGGTATTATTCCTCCAAACAATGAAAGAAGTCTGTCACAAATGGGGAACTTGTGGACAGAGATGAAGGTATGTATATCCCAACTACATGTATAGTGATGTTCTTGAAAATCAATTGCCAAACTCCAAATTCAAAACTTTGAGATTTTCCAGCTGATTGGTCACAGCAGATCTACAAGTCAGTGCAACACCACCGCCAATTCTATTTTGTTTGTTCGTAACACTCAGTTTATAGCCATTTTGATTGAGATCTGATGTTTCATATTGATATTGCTTATCATCAGAGTACCAAGTCTATGTGAGTAGTGCAAAATCTATCTTTTGTTCACGTAATAGTTGACCGATGAGAACATTTTTATTTACTGCAGAACGACAATTCAGTGTCAGACATGTTACTTTTTCACTTTGTTGATTCAAAGAATTGCATTCTCTGGGATATACAAGATTGTTAAAATGTACACCTCGAAATCTCACTGGTTTACGGTAACTACTACTGCCATTGTTAAAAGCTTGTGTCTTAAGGCGACCAGCTCTTCTTCCCTCTGTACTGCTTTAAAATTCCAGAATATTTTAATCTTGATAACACAATAGGATTTGTTCTACGGTTAACAAGTTGGATGCATATCTGTATCTTATATCTATTTTTAGAACTCGGCGACTGCATGCAGCGGGATGGAGTGTCAGACTGTGTATACTTTGTCATAAATTATGTATATACTACTTTTAAGCATTGTGAGAACAAACCCATATACAGGATAGGTATTCTTTCCTATGCGTGATGCTGTGATAGTGTCAATATGAGCATATTGGACGTTTCCCAACATTTAAGGCCTACGTGCTAGAAATGTTAAATAAAAATAATTTAATTAAATATCTACAAATAAAAGGTGGAAAATTTGTGCTTTTGCTGAATGACCTCAGCCAAGAGCCCGAACCCCCTTCATAAAGAGACTAGACTTCCACTGGCATGAAGCCGAGAGAAATGAGACACAAGTGGCTTTCCCTTAATTTTTAACCCTTATAACATGTGAATGTAAATGTAACACGTGCTATTGTGACTAACTATCTGTCCGTCCGCTCGTCCGTCTGTCTGTAAGTTTGGCTGAAGATTAATTGGCTTTTACAGTATGTTCAGCTTTAATCTTCTCTTCAAATAAAAATGAATTAATCTCTCAGCATCAACTTTTCTCACGGGATTCATTCTCTTCAACACTGATCAAAGCATGCAAGCTCCAAAAATGGTTTGAATTCAAAACATGATTTGGTTCTCAGGTACACTTATAGAGCCATCATTGCTCTCTTGATAATGCACATGCATGCTACCCATGCGACATAACCCATTATATTTCTTTGAAGCAGAGCAGTCAACTTTTGGTTTGGTGGCTGTGAGTTATCGATATCTATTCTGTGACAATTTATCATCAATCTTTTTATCCACTTTTTTGTACAAAGAAACCAATCCAAAAACTCGATAACCACGGGCTTCTCAAATCAAACTACATGTATATGTTTCTTACTTTGGCTTGGTTTATAAAAGTACAACAAGTATTTTTTGACACAAAAAGGTAATATAAAGTATACGAGGCTTTTTCAGACTTTTTTTTAGACAAAGTTAATCCATCGCCGGACACCCATGATTGTCCGGACACCCGCAGAAATCCGACGGTTCATGGGTGTCCGACAATTTGTTAATCGTACTAGAACAGCTAGATTATAATGGTTTCAATTTGAGGCCAGGTTTATATATTCTGTCAAAGATATGGTTTGACTTTAATTGTGCTTTAGTATTTCCCTGACACTCATACATATTCCTTATATAAAATGTTATTATTTTTGTGTCTATATGGATGACCTATTAGTATGGGTGGATGGTCAAACGTTTATCGTTTTACTCAACCATCGTTCTTGGGAAGAACCAGTACTAGACACCTATCCAACGTAAGAAACTGTCAATTTTCTCACAGAAAGAGATATTGTCGTCAGCAGAGCTCGAACCTATCTCAATCTATGAGAAGATACAGTCATCTAACCACTCGACCGCGGGGGCCGACTAGTATTCCTCAGTAAGAGTAGCGTATTAAAGCATTAAAGAGTACTTCAATACTATGGAATACTACAGTACTATAAAGCTATAGGTTATTGAACTTGTATTGCGAAATATTATTCGGAACGCTTTTAGCGGGAACAACGAGCTTGGTGGTTGTTACTGCCACATCATCGAGTTTAAAGTAATATCATCAGGTTATTAAACATTGTAAAATACAATACTGAACTTTATTTCATACATTATCCTTTCGACACCCGTAACGTTGTAAACCATGCGTGCGGGTTAAGACAGATTTGGCCTTCCATAGAAGCAACGGTTACTGTATGCATTTTAAGACTATGCCGACAGCTCCTGAATATTGAAAACTCAGACGTCTGGGGCGAGGCAGTCTTTCAAAATGAAGTTGGACACCATTTTACCAGGTTTGAAAAAATTCCGTGCGAAGGATATGAAGCAACAGCCTTCTAGCGTTTATACCAAATGACTGTCCAATGGGACTCATTGGACATCTATATGCGGGATAACTCTACTGCTATCCTACAGAAGGTGTTGTGCGTTTTGTCTCCCTTGCTACTATTGGCGCTTGGCTTAACGCCCACTTCAACCGTATTAACAGACGAGCAGTTTACTAAATTATCATTCCTGAGATGAATCAGTACTAGACTCATATCCTCTATTAGAAACTGCCAACAGCGAATCTAACCACCCGGTAATGGAGGCGGACATAACAGTTTAGTTAGTTCAGTTAGTTTAGTTTAATTATTTTATACTAATTTATTTTAGCTCGATTGTGAAGAAAGCTTGAAGATCATCGAGTCACTCTCGAGTCCGCTTCCTGGAAAACAGTACTAGTGTCATATGAGGAGGTACGATCGCGACCTAAGTGAGGCTCGAACATGCAACCTCCGGGATGAAGGGCAAACGTCTGTACCACCGCTCCCCCTAAAAATAATAATTCGAAAATGCAGATCTAGATCGCAGATCGAGCTCAGATCTGAATTCGAAAATGCATATATAGATTGTAGATCGACATAAGATCTTAATTCGAAAATACAGATCTAGATTTACCTTCGAAAGTGCAGATCTAGATAGTACATCAATATCAAATCTGCATTCAGTTATGGCCCTTGAATTTGAAAAAAAAAACTTAAGTTTGTTGGAAGCCGTGTTCTTAAAGTACTTAACACATGTATTTGGCAACAAACATCGTCTTATGGCCCTCTACCAGGTTTATTCATCTTTTTTTTGTTTCAAAAAAATAAAGGGGTTACCAAATCATGACCACTAGGCCCTTGTCAAAATAAAGGCATTCTATGAGACAAGTTAGTGGCACGCACTTGTCATTGATATTTGGCAAGAAACATAGTCTTGTGAATCTATACCAAGATTGTTCTTTAAAGAAATACAAAAGATGTTACCCACCATTGGGGATTCAAATCATGTCCCAGGGTCAAAGTTAAACAGACGTTGACCCGCACCCCGAGGTCATCGGTTTTTACATAGGCTTATGTAAGATCTTTAAAAATCGTCTTTTCTCAAACCACATGACATAGATCTTACTTTTTTGGCAGATATCATTGCCCAATGGGCTATCATGACCCCCCCCCCCCCACACACCCGGGGCTCACTTGATGTTAGATTGAGATAAATAGGAAAATCCTTAAAAATAAATATTGAAATATTTGTTAACTCAGGGGCAATAACTCTCTAAGTATTTATCCAATCTAACTAATCGAGGGACATCAGGCGATCACAATAACTCACATTGAGCACTTTGCTAAAAATAAATACTATTCAGATGCATTGTTTGGGAAAGTGACGTCACAATATTTATAACGTTGCGTCACAAATAATTCTGAGAGTTGTATGGCACAGCGGATTCCAGACCGATTTTCGAGCATGGGAAAAAGCGTCGAAAATTTTTGTTGTATGTTGTTGTACAAGTTTAACGCTCGTTTCAACTGTATCTAGGTAATTTTTACAGGCGGGCAGTTTACCTAACCATCGTTCCTGGGAAAAACCAGTACTAGACCCATATCTTCTAACTTTCTCACATAAAGAGAAATGATGGTAGGAAGGCTCGAACACATGACCCTCAATATATGCTAGGTTACAGTGATTTCAAGTCAGCTACTCTAAACACCCGACCACAGAGGCGTTCAATCATCGGAAATACCGAATGTAAAAGTAATGGCTAGAATCAACAACAGAAGTAAAAATCTATATACATAACAATTTGAGAAAATCTGTTGAAAAAATGTTGGTGAGCTTAGTTTGACGGCACCACGGCACTGTAGGTATGTTTACATTGGAATTTCAAAAGCGTTTGTAGCGCTTTATAATTTGGTAGTGTATCATGAGTCGCCGTGATTCCCCTTCTCTCCGTAAAATAAATAAGATAGGAATATCCAGAGGCGTAGCTGGGCAAAAGCAATGTGTAGGCACATGTTTTCTAGGGGATTTGAGGGCATGCCCCCCCCCCCTCCCCCCAAAAAAATGAGATTCTTATCCGTAAGCATTCTTGGGCTATTTTGACGACAAAATTAAGATTTTCTTTCCATGCATGTGCCAATAAAAATCTTAATCATCAAGAATTAAGAACCGTCGTGTATTCCCAAAAATCATTAAACACATCTGAACAAAAACTGATAAGCATAGTTAGGATAATCCTTGAAGTAAAGTTTTAGTCGGACGGAAAGGGAAAGCAACATATGAAATTACTGAAGAGAAAAAAGCGGTGAGTTCTTTCCCACACAGTTAACAGTAACCACTGCCATCACAACTTTGGATACAACTGATTGGGTATTGCAGTCAGGTAAGTTTCAAACTATAGTACTACATGTGTACACATATTTGTACCCTTACAGTATCTATCCCAAGCACAGTTGGCGCTAGTATAACTGCAGTGCTTCACTAACCTTTTCTTCTAGTTTAAAATTCCAATGCATGCATTGGACAAAATGGAAAATGAATTTAATGAGCAATTTAAAAGTCATAAAATATATGCAATTTGCACGTTCACAGTGTAATATCTCATTAAAATTTATCATTTTCAGGTGTATGCGTTCTAATATAAAACACTATTAAATAACTTTCCCTTTTACGCATTGCCAGATAGTTATATATTTTGCAAAGCGACTACCAATCCACAAAAGCGCCGTCAGTCAGGTGTTAAATGACCTTGCAATCAGTATTTATGACTGATTTGGGACCATTTGACTAATTGATTGTAATGGCTTTTCCATTAATGTATACATTTTTCAAGCTGTTTATCAAAGTTATTCAGTCAAAATTTCAAATTTCGAATTGTATTATTCAGAGCTAGGCCCATACGGGAATCAGCCTCATAAATTTACAACCACATATCATAAATAAAACAATAGTATCAAAATAGCAGATACAATTTGTGTTGTAGTACTATTACAATTTGTACTCTACAAAAAGATGACATTATCTAATATAGCTGGCATATATTGTTAATTTGATGTTTAGATGTTTCGTAATTAATTACTCTGTCCTTCGGCATCTGAACTCCACAGAGTGATATACTAACCGGTGTACACGTATCACTCAAAAGTAAAATCTATTTCCTAAATATAAAAATGTATTATAGTATCATGTTCAAATTTAAATCAAAGTAATTGATACCGTTTTAAAATTGAGTTGAATTCTAACGTCGAACCAGGGTAATCTAAAATATCCTGGAAGAACGACAATAGAAATACAAACTAGAGGGCCAAGATGGTCCTTTATCGCTCAGCTGGCTACCATTAGCTATAATACAAGGTCATCAAGAGCAGAAAGGGTCAATTTTGTTTTGACTCTGTGGACATGATTTATACATTCTTGGAAGATGTCAACTAGGCAATGATACATGCCAAACATCTAAGCTCTACTGTAGGCCTTGTGGTTTTAGAAATAAACATTTTTAAAGTTTTTCCTATATAAGCCTATGTAAAATCAAGGGACCCCCGGACGAGGTTAAATCTAAGCCGGGGGTCGTAATTTGAACAACCATAGTGGAGGTCTGCTCGACAATGCCACAAGCTAAATATCTAAGCACTAGGCCTTGAGGTTTCAGAAAAACAAGTAACCCCCGTGCTGGGTCAATTTTGACCCGGGGGTCATGATTTGAAAAATCTTGGTAGAGGTCTACTGGGTATTGCCGCATGCCAAATATCTAAGATCTAAGCCTTCATGTTCTTGAGAAGAAGATTTTTAAAGTTTTTCCTTTCCGTTTCCATTGCAACCAGAGTTCTGCATTGAATGGAATTATTTGAACAACTATGAAAGGTCTTTATGCAAGGAACATCCCTGCCAAGTTTCATGATCATTCGCTTAGTGGTTTCAGAGGAGATGTCGTTAACTGACGTACGACAGACGCCGGACAGTGAGCGATCCTAATAGCTCACTCTGGCACCTTGTGCCATGCGAGCTAAAAACATGTTAAACGAAAACACAACACAACAGATGGATTTAGGTACAATGCTTGTGAGATTTAGGTAACAAGGTCACAAACATTAGAATTGTGACATCGAAATACGCAAATGTCGGCCATACCGGAATTATATGGTTTTGAACAAGCAGAATAAACTGCACATAAAAAGAACACGCTATTACTAACGCCGTTCTCAGCGTTTTTGAGTCGCAAAACGGATAGGGATGGCCATCGGTCGTGTTCGATGTTTAACAACTGAACTTGGATATCATATGACTTATCTACCCCTGCATTTTTTTGTTTGATTTACTTTTGAAAAACTTCCAATTTTATCATAAAACGATGACAAAAATACAATGATTATTTCCATAGCAGATGAATTTGCTGCACGCTACACCCTTAACTTTCACACCCCTCAGTTTATTGAAACTGTAGGCCCGGGATTGATGTATAAATAGCAGCTACACCCCTGATATCCGCTGGGAAACATTTCTGCTCTAAAACCATGCTAGTCTCATCCTTAAAAGTCATCAAAATTATTTTCAAAATGACTTTACTTGTTTCAGAACTTGATTTAGCATTGTTTTCTTGATATTTTGTATATGTTTACATTAGTTTACGTTGTGATAGTAGATTTGCCGGGGTGGATCATTGGGAGTTCAAACTTCATGTGACTGTGACTAATACCTGTATGCATGAGAATTAAACAATTTAACTGTCAAAACATTTAAACTATACTGAACTCCAGTATCATCATATCACGTAAACGTACGATGGTGATTGTATTTACTGACACAGTGGACGTACTAATTCGAGGTTCTTTCGTTCATTGTTACACTCATCTAGTAATTCAACTGCAGGCCTGTTAGCGCAAAAGAAATGCCAGCAACAGTGTTACATGCCTAACATGTTACTTTAAATTGAGATATAGCCCGTTGATTTCAGTGCTTTGGACTACTTTCTAGGGATCGACACTTAGTCATTCTGCAACTGACGACTCATATGCCTACTGAACTAAGAAGGACAACGGTGTTAGAACCTAATAATGTTATGATGCAAAAACGATATCACTTAAGATGTTCGTTACATCACAATTTAAACCAAAGGACAGAATGAGTTGTAAAACAGTATCAATATCCGGAAGATCCGACTCTTCAATTTTCTTCGTCTCTTTCGAATACCTCGGCCAAAAAGGTAAACAAAGCATGACAGCATTGAATACACATTGCACACGGTAATTTCAATCATGCGATAACCTAAACAAGACATGACAACGAGAAATATACACAACCCTGTATCCTAGAGTATTACGTAAGAAACATGCCCAAATTTCTTACTTGCAAACAAAACGATTTCTCCAAGATTTCTGAAAAACTCGCGGGCTTATAACTTCTGGAAACCGGCAAGGAACATACGTATTGTCTGCCAATTTACATTTAATGGCGATATTGTGTGGTTTTGAAAAAACTGTGTGCGATTGGGTGCAAGTATTCGGACTAATACGATATCCGGAATTAGACGAACCCGCTCTATATTTCATTGTTGTACAGAAAAATGCAGATAGCCTATCGATACATGTCTGAGGATTCCTTATTGTATACTCCTTTTTTCTTTTTGACATTTGACAATGCCAAAACAACGTTCATATACACGTGAGACACTACATTGGCATATAGATCTACAATGTAGATGACCCGGAAACTAGTCAGGCGCGTCACGTAAACACAAATCTGGCCAAAACCTGTCGAACAGCCGGTCTGGAGTTCCCGTAAAGAGACAAACACAGGCGACGTTTCTAAAAATCTTATGCCACATACTTGTGCAGGTACCATGTTAGGAGCGCATGTGTCTGTTAATATCAGAGATAAAATATGGAACAACAAATTTATTGAGTTTCACACTTTCAACTTTGTTACCAAAGAAAACTATGACAGAAAATAAACAAAATATTCAGCTAGTTGATGAGGAACTTGTAATGAGTACCAAAGATCTATTTCCAAAGCAAACAGAACAAATTGAAATGGTCTGACATATTTGTTATATTCATAAGCATTTTCATAATTAAACATTCAGACCAGACAAAAAACTTGTTGCAATATCTTGCACGTATCAGATTAGCAGCTTCGAGAAAAGTTGGTTGGTTTGAATATGCTTAAAAAGCCAATTGATTAGAATATCAAATGGCAAAATGTTGACCCAGAGCTACGGATGATGTACAAGCAGCCTTCGATGGGAGCCCCTTAACAGCCTTTCAATTCAATTCCATATTAAAAAGGGCCCTGTGCTTGTCAGGTCTTGAAACAAATGAATTGAAAACACACTCTTTTAGACTCGGTGGGACAGCTAATATGTACCGTGAAGGTTGCGCTATTAAGGTAGTTGGACCCTAATTGGCACCGATTCAAATCATGATAGGCTCAATATTTTCTTAATCTGTATCCTTTCCAGGATTTAGAAACAAATTTTAAAAGGGATTTACCATGAAAGAACTAAGTTATAGGACTTTTAATAACCCTATCCCCCATTTTGGAATTATTTATAAAAATGACATCAGGCGAGAGATAAGAAAATGCATGTATTTCATTTATTATTCAATAATTTGGTACAAATTAGGTATCAGAGTAACAAGAACTATATTTTCTTTCAGAAAGTATACACCATACTCTGTAATTTTTTGACCATGTTCAATTCGAGTTTTTAAGAAAAATCAACATTTTCTAGAAATGGGGCATGACGTTTTGTATATTCATAATTATCTATAATATTTTGGGAACAGTATGCCAAAAATTAACAATGTTTTACCATCTCTCTTTAAAATAATCAGAGTTTGAAATTTCAAATCAGCGATTTTAGCTGGGCCAGCAAGTAATAAAATCTTCAAATAAGCTATTGCTTATGTGTTAAAAATATTTAATTTCTTTTTAGTGTAAACTATAAAAACATATGTAGAAAAATGCAAAATAATGAAAACAAAGAACAAAAAGTTAAACTTTGATGATTGTGGTTCCGGCTGAATTTGAATATACATCCGGAAAACCTCAAAAGATCTATAGTCCGGTGCTTAACAACATAGGCTAGTACATTAAAATTGAAGAGTTCCAAGTGGAGGTTTTTATTAGGAGTCTACTACCTTAATGACATAAAATACAAAGGCCGATGGCGATCAAACGCTTATAAGTCCGTTGAGAATATAAATTATATGAGTTTGTTTTTTTATGGAGATGCCAAAGGGATGTAATGTGAATGCCGGCGACCCAATTTGGCAGTATTATACATAGAACAGTGTATTATAAATCTAGAATTGGTGATCAAATCTAGTATCGATTTATCTCTCAATTATATATTTATCTTTTATTGCTTGGACTATCTTACTACTCCCTTAATGAAATTACAACTAGGGTTAACCCGAATAGAGTATGATAAAAGTTTCAGAACAAGTCTGATTTAAATTTAGATTATAGATAGACGTTACAAAATGCAGTCCGACAATTCGTGTTAGAAGTGCCTGAGAGATATCATGAAGGGAAACGCCTCGTTCTGTCAGGCGATGTTAAGATGAGCATGCGAGGGGCTTATAGACGAGGCTCTACAATACCATGTGCACGTGGCATAATATTCGTGGTCCCATGGGTGCGCTGCGGGTCGTTGTGCTTCTTGCCAGTTTTTCAAACATTCACATTATCAAATTAATCGAAAGCCAGGTAAAATTGCAGAAACAAATGGATCAAGGTGTAACCGTGCTCCGGTATATGTACACTTGCCAGTTTTTCAAACATTCACATTATCAAATTAATCGAAAGCCAGGTAAAATTGCAGAAACAAATGGATCAAGGTGTAACCGTGCTCCGGTATATGTACAGTAACTGTTGAGGTGTGGAGAAATGTCCATGCGCGGAATGGACAAATGCAAAGTCTGCACAATTGCCCATCGAGTGAATGCACAATTTGTCCATGCGCGGAATGGACAAATGTAGTCTGCACAAAAGCCCATAGAGTGAATGCACAATTTGTCCATGCGCGGAATGGACAAATGCAGTCTGCACAAAAGCCCATAGAGTGAATGCACAATTTGTCTATGCACGGAATGGACAAATGCAAACTCGGACCGTACAGTTGCCTATGCAGTGTATAAGTCGTTTATCCATGCACGGAATGGACAAACTGTTGAATAAAGAGATTTTGCCCAGAGATAAATCGATTCTAGATTTGATGACCAATTCTAGATTTAAATAATACACTGTAAGTTATAGTACAAATGTATATTCGTGTTAAGAAACCATTGCCGGTTCTTAATACCCCTCGCTATACGACATGTATAGATATGATATGAGTATAGTTGATGACATAATGTGTCTGACATAATGTGTCTGACATAATGTGTCTTACATGTATTGATAAGCATTATGTGCTGCTTTTATATAAAATTATACCTAAAAAGGCAATTGTACATGATTGTCTTGAGGGTAGTTAAACAAATGAATTAAAAACACACTCTTTAAGAATCGATGGAACAACTAATATGTACCGTGAAGGTTGCGCTTTTAATGACATAACATACAAATGCCGATGGCAATTCCTATATCCGTTAAGAATATATATGAATTTTGTTTTTCTTCTTTTCAAATCAAAACGATTTTTTATGGATCTGCCAAAGGGCTGTAATGTAAATGCCGGCGATCCAAAATCTGGCAGTATATACATAGTATACCGTATCCCTCGCTTTACGACATATATTGATATGATATGAGTATAGTTGATGACATAATGTGTCAGACATAATGTGTCTTACATATAATGATAAGCATTATGTGCTGCTTTTAAAAGAAATTATACCTAAAAAGGCGATTGTACATGAATGAATTTTAAAGATAATGACATTATGTGTCTTAAGATAATTTATTTACATGATATTAAGCATGATGAGCAGTGAATGTATATAACAAATATCAAAGAAAGATATTGCCTATCCGCCGCCCTACATTGTACATGTTTTATATTAGTTACAGTTAAAAATGTTAATTCCAATAAGAAGTAATAACCAAACTTATTTCAGACTGTAAAAAGTTGGATGTTTGGGTGATTAGTATAGGCTAATCTATTGTTAGGGACGCCTTTCACATCGCGCCACAGAAGGGAAGGCGTCCACTTAGGACTACATCCTCTAGGTGACGTAATTTGGGAATATCACAGGGGCATAAATGTTTCGGATTTAAAACCCTCCATAGATTATTTATTGAATTTTAATAATTCACCAAACTTTTTGATAATGCGCTGCGGCGGGAACGACAAAGAAAAACGCCCTTCGGTGGAAATCATATGGGACATCAAAAAATTGATAACAATGACTTTACATGAAATAATGCCGAACACCAGAATAATATGGTCCAAGATCTTGCCGAGAAGGTCATGGAGATATGTTTAGTGTTACAAAACAGCAAAGAAAATTCGCGTGCGTATAAATAGCTGTATCAGTACTTTTGTTATTAGTTTAGTTTATACTTATTTATTTTAGCTCGATTGTGCAGAAAACTTATAGCTTATCGAGTCACTCTCGAGTCCGCTTCCTGGAAAAACCAGTACTGGTGTCATATGAGGAGGGACAGTCGTGACCCTAGTGGGACTCGAACCCGCAACCACCGGGATGAGCGGCAGACACCTTAACTTCTACATCACCGCCACCTTAGTAAACGGGGGCTATTATATCCGGTACCCTAACATTATTGATAAACCTAGATTTTTCAGACCGGATGGTATACATTTGTCAGAGCTCGGTAACAATATTTTGTTAAATACTATATGAGGAGCTCTACACACATTCACGTCCTTGGCTGGATAATGTTTTGTCCTTGATATGGTGCTAGCCCGCTGTGGTGGAAGCCCACAACCAATGTTTGCACTATGCTTGTGGACTTATGGCATATGCTAGCACGTTATTGCAACCGGTATCGGGGCAAAACCATCTAAAGTTAAGACATTTTACAGTTGAAATAAATTGATTGAAATATATTTATCCAGCCATGGCCGTTTATATGCCAACTTGTTTTTATAAATAAATATGTAGTTGTAACATTGTAGTTCTTTTCCTTACTTCCCAGTTGTATTGTTTGAATAATATTTGATTTATCCGCTTGAGGATAAATCTTTTATTCAAATCATATAACTGGTATATTTGTTAATATATAACAACCATGAGTAGGGCCTCATTGGTCGCCGTGATTGACCTACTCTTTGGCAACCAATCAAATTCACTCTTTGGCTGAAACTGGCTAGAAATTGCAGTCAGGTAAATCTCTCCTATTTTGGACACAGATAAACACTTTTGCTAGGTATTGGCATGGTAGGAGACATGCCGAGGTCTCATCCACAAATACAAGCTAATATAACTGCTCTTATGGACGGACCTTTATAAAATTTGCTTCACTCGTCATAGAAGAAGGTAGACTAGTGTGTTGTTAAAATTTCAAACCGAACAAGAATTTCATCAATATTTATCAACTATTTAAATCCCACCGCATACCTATCCCTATTAACATTTAGTTTCATTAATTTCTTGTTGTTGTTTTTCTTTCTGCTACTTTCTGCTTTCAGATAAGCCCTATCAGCATGTCGTGACTGGAATCAAAAAGCAGCTAAAGACAATAATGACGGCAAATATTATCAGCGACCGTTTCCATTTCAACGACATTTGCATCAATCGAAATGTTCAGTAATTTTAGCACTTTTGGCATATGCTAAGACGCTTATATGCCAACTAATCTTTAGTTGTAACACTGTAGTTCTTTTCCTTACTTCCCAGTTGTATTGTTTGAATAAACTAATTGAAATATATCTATCTAGCCATGGCCGTTTACATGCTAACTGGTCTTTAATAATTAATATGCGGTTTTCTCTTGTTGTATTGTTTGAATAGTATCTTTTACAATGAATAAGGTCTGACTCTTACACATGAAGTTTGTATATCTAGATAGCTAAAATGCGTAAATGATCAGCGATTTGTCATCTGCTTTAAAAGATTTAATCTGTATTTAGGTATTAAGTTTTAAACTCGGTTACCATAAACGGTTGTCATGTCAGTTTTAAACATAATGCAGTACATATCTGTCTTAACACAAGAAAATATCCGTGGTGCAGGTTTACCGACAGATAGCTACGTATGTTTATTTTAGTTTTACTAAAGTTGTTGACGTTGGTCAATGAACGGAGTCGTTTGTAAATAAATATGAATCTGCTTCGAAAATCGTATTTACTAAGAGTTTCCACTTATCATCTGGAGAATTGCGTGTCAACTGCGAAAATGCCCACCGGATGCTGGTTAGATGCTTGTTGGAAAATAACCCCAACTTAAAATTCGAATAAAACAAAGCCAGAGTCAATTTTGCATGAATTGACCCCGTGAGGACCATTGCCGCACAGAACAACGAATAGCATAAAACAACGATGTTGAATGACATGTACTTTATTTGGGATTACCTTCATAAAAACAATAACAACAAATGATGAGCACTAAATAAAAATAGGGTATCTTCATTATATTTACTTTTCATTTCTCTAAAAAATCTACTGACACATTTAGATTTTGTAAATGTCTATGTATGGGCACGATTCCAGTTATTATATAAAGTCGGGATACGGGGCAATACTTCAAAATCCCTATTTAGCATCCCAATAGCAAAAGCAAATCCAAACCAAAGTGTTTTTTATTTTAATTTTAAAATGTCTGACCTTTAATTCTTCAAGCAGATGTTAGAAAGGAATTAACGAAGCGATGACGTAATATCTACCGGGTGGAACAATTAACAGATAGTATCCTGGAGAGAAAGTCTTAATTAAGTTAAGCGGTTGATTGGTAAGAATTTTCAATCAATACCATTTGATGACACCTATACTATGAGCTATAGTGGCAACCTTATTACTGTATCCATTAATTCCCACTACAGTCAAGTTAGCATGTAATCTAGCATTTGACATCGTTCATGCATTTACAATCCACAGGCTATAACGAATTCTATTGTAGAAAAAAAAGTGATTTTGCGATCAATCTGGGACTAAATGATTATAAGACTATATGGACTACAGAGTTTTTACTTTCCAATGAAGATTTTGTGACAGTAGGGTATCAAATTAATGGTATAAAAAGTGATGAGCAGACAATAATGAAAATATCTTTTCAAAATTGGAGTTATTGTGTGGTTTTTATGTACCTTAAATTTCCTTCTCTTCTTGATCTTGAGTACAAAGTGATGTCATTTTTTGTGTGCACAAAACAATACTGGGTTCATTAATATTTGAAACCATCAAAGAACCTTTCAGATTATCTACATATAAAATGTCGCAAGTTGAAACGTTATACTACTAAACGCAGCAGTATGGAAAAATAGCTTAGTAGATAAAATCAGTAAAATAGCGAAATCTGAAACTTTATTCACATCGAAAATTTATGTTTTATTTTTTTTGCAAGTCAGTCATCTTGTACAAAGTGAAGCACGTGATTTGTTTTTAAAACAGGACATAAAATAGTAAATATATGATAATGATGCATAAAAGATCTAACGATGGTGAGAAATTGATGTATACAAGTATCTGGTTCAGGTAGAGAGATTTTGTAAGTACTCAAATACAAGATAACATATATAGGATAAACTACTGTAGTGAAAGACACAGACTTATATTTGGATACTGACAGTTTTAGATGCGCTGTTTTATCTGACAATCTACAAAACTTAAACATTGTATCAGTTTGGCTTTAATGCAACGGCTGGGAATTATATACGGATAGATCACAGCTTCAAGTTGTGGTGGTGACAGTTATTTAATATGGTATGTTTATGTATGATATAGGATAGGCATTTTTATTGCGTAAGTAAATTGAACATATACATCTGCATAAGAGGTTTGTTGACATACATTTTAAATGGTGTTTCTTAATGACAGTGGACAGTATGTGTTTTACGTAGGAATGGCTCAACTGTTAAGTAAATTAAATTAAACCATATTTAAATGGCCGGAATAGAGATTTAATCAAAGGATCTGTAAGACGACCAGCTAGGCTTAACAGGACACTTGGTATTAATCAAAGGATCTGTCAGATGACCAGCTTGGCTTAACAGGACACTGGGGTGCAACGTTTTGATGATCATCGAAGGATGGACAGCAAAGTTACATTTAATATATTACCTCAAACAAATTTTATATGAAGTTTGCTGTAACCAGCTTATTTTCGATTTTCGAAGTTTGGAAATAGACGTGAAATTGCTATATAAATGTCGACGGCTTCTGACGACGGTACCGACGGCTCCGGCGATGATACTTCGTCGGGATCTAAGGTGATAGAAACTATAGTGCTGTGCATGGTTATCACTGTTAGCGTTGTCGGTAACACTTCGTTGTGGATTGTGGTGCTACGGTCTCGGGCCTTGAGGACAGTGACCAATATGTTTATACTGGGTCTTTCTGCTGCAGGTAGGTCTCAATCTTGTAACCATTCAAGCAAAAATATTGATTTGTCCATGTTTTGCGATTAACGGCACAGATACTTAAATAATTGAACAGGAAAATTGTGTTTGAAAGAAATTAGTGTGACAACACTCCTGGTAGCATTTAGCCAGTATGTGAATTTTTAATAGTATGTTTGGCGATAATCTGAGCTTAAATCTTTAAAGCTTAAAGCTTCAGCCTTGATCAAATACTGAAAATCCTTCGCGTTACTTTAACTAATAATTCATTTATAACAGCGTAAAACTTTTTTTTGTTTGTTTCTCTTATTTTCAAATTGTTGTCTGAGAACAGAACAGAACCGTGTGGGAGTAATTAGGACGTTTGAGAAACAGATTAGAGAATATATTTTGGACAAAATGTCAACCATTCAGATGACAATCTTATTACAATAAATTTATGAATATTTAAACGTTTGATTGATCGACCGGTAAATGGTACAATCATAATGTATCATTTTTAACATAAATAGATCTGACAAAATTAATACCTTTTACGGGTCGCAATATCACTAGTGGAAATATTTTAGCGATGAATATTCTTTCCTTTAAACCATCTCTCTTTAAACCATAAATTCTGCTTTATTCTGGCTCTCTCTCTCTCTCTCCCCGCCCCCCCACCACACACACACATTTCGCAGTTACACAACATGTTTCATAAAGTAAGAAAAACATATTATATTTTTGACATATCACAGGTAATGTACAAAATAGTAGGACAATTTAGATCGCCGACAGACTGAGTGATATTTGCAGCACAAAAACACATTTATATAACCACAATAATAATTACATTAAAACCAGGAATTTCTTTTGTCATTTATCTTTAAATAGTTCGTCTAGGAAAATGTAAGTAATTATTCAAGATCAACAAATAGGTTTAATGAGGATTTGTATTTTTCAAGAATAATATAACTAATTATAGACCTCTGACTTTGAGAATTTCATATTATATGCAAAAAGATTTCTGAAAGTATTTTGTATTAAATATAGACTTAGTTGGTAAGACGAATTAGAAATATGGGAAACTTTTGTTATATTATACTATTTAATTATTTTGTATAGTTAAAAGTCAAGGTCAGTATGCTTTGACGCAGTTGTTTCTATTTCTAGTTGCAAATTGGAGTCTTTATAATATGATAAGGTTATTTACCTAGATAATAGGTAATTCAAACCTTGGTGATGGATTTTTTTAAACAGTACTTTCTATTTTCCCACAATTTTGTGTTAGGTATAAAAAAGAAAGAAACCATGGACAACAACGTCGCTAACTCTTCATGGCTAACACAATCTAAAACGAAATACTTTTTACGTAAATACGTGTTAAAATAGCCGCTCTAGTTTGCACGTGTTTTAATGCAGCTACAAGGCAACATTTGTATGCATGTTGTTAATGTAATTTAAAATAAATTGTAAAATAAATAGCTATCAACTTCCTACCCACTTTGTAAACATCATCTTGGGCATATAGGATCTTCCTTTTTGCGGGTTGTATAAATAACAAAATCATTAAGACTTTGTCCTTAAAGATGGCCATGTTTAGTCATTCAGTTTTTAATGTAAGATTTTAAACGCTACATTCGTTTTGAGCAGTCTATTCTCTGACTAATACTAGAGATATTTAATAGGTAATCTTTGCCTCTCCTAATAACTCTTTTACTATATGTTTCATGAAATTTAAGAAAATAATTTAATCATTGCATAATTTTTTAAAATGCCACGTCGATCTTTTTGCGAAATTGTTAGATTCTTGTCGTCTGCAAACAATAGTAACGTTTTCGGAAAGATCACAGTTTTTGTTGTTTACTGCTGTTTAACAGCACGTATTACGAAATAATACCTATATTAGCTTTCTACCCATTCGTCTGACACAGTCAGTAGACTCTAACAAGGAAAAGGAAGCATGCCGTGCTACCCTTGGGCAAAGAAACCTCGATTTACGATTAACGTAAATACGTTATAATTCTGATAGAATGTTGAATTTATTTTCATTTCAAATACTTCGCTGTAATTTAAGTTGTTAAGACTGATTGAATGCCAGGGGTGTAAATCAAAATAAAACATAACAAACAAACTAGACTATAAGGAGCTTGTTATCTTTACAGGATTTACAGATGTACCTAAAATGCGTGAAGTAAATTGTACCAATATTCAACCCTTGAATAAAACCGCAACAATCTGTTTTTCAGTTATTCCCTATCATTTAATGTATAAAGGAAACAGAGCTAGATGATAATCTTTTTTTTTAAATTTCTGGTGAGGAAAAAAGACATTTATCTTAACAGTTTACTTTTTGTTCGCCATGCTGTGTCGGGTCGACATTAACAAAAAATATGGTGACAATACATGTATATACAATAAAGTCGAGGGTTACAACATCAGTGGCATTTTGAGGAAAGGGGTAATCTAATCTATGTGTTTTGATCTGTTTTGTTGTATAGGGGCTCGCAGTCGGCATTATGCTTATGCCGGCTTTGTTTTGTCCTTTTACATTCATTTGAAATCCAAGGACCATAATTACAAGTGCGTGTAGCTCTCATTTTAACCGGGAAGATGTCTTACCGGCAGAATATATCAATAATATTCAAGTTATATAAGATCATGACAGTGACCAGTTTACATGAGATCACGACAGGAGCAAGGTTACCTTTTTCACACGTTCAACTGGACTATTCTTCGTGTTCAGAGTTCAACTCTTTATAAACATCGATTTAGTTTGTTTTTTCTTGGGGAACGCCAAATTCACGATTCAGCAGTATTTCAGCTGTTTATGGACTTGTAGTTTATAAGCCCATCTGGCTTTGCCAGAGTGAGCCTTGTCCGGCGTCCGTCTGATTCAAAAGACATCTCCTCTGAAACCACTGGGCCAATGTTGATGAAACTATGCAGGATTTTTCCCTGCAACCCCCCCCGGGGGGGAAGCTAAGATTTTGGCATTAAACCAGTTGACCTCTACCAAGTTTTTTTTTAAAACATGACCCCTGGGTCAAACTGACCCAGTCCGTGTGGGGGGGGAGGGTGTTTTGATTTTACATAGGAAAAACTCTAAAAGTTTTCTTCTCTGAAACCACAAAGCTTAGAACTGAGATATTTAGCATGTATCATTGCCTTGTAGATCTTTACAAAGATTGTTGAAATCATTACCCCGGGTGCAAATTAACCCTTCCCGGGAGAGGGACAGGGTCACTTGATTTCGCATAGGCTTATATAGGGAAAACTTCGAAAATCCACAAGGCCCACAGGCAGAGCTCAGATAGTAGGACTGTTACTAAGCATCTACGAATTATGTTAAAATCATTACCTCTATTATTATTGGCAATTGATATACAAGTGAGCGATATAGGTCTCCTTGTCTTACTATTACCTCCCGGGGGAAGGAACAATTCTTGAATAATATTTTCATTAAGAAAACAGACAAGTTGCTCACAGAAAGAGGCATGGTCGGTTTCCCGCAATAAGTTCGAGGTTACAGTCAATCTATTCCTTAAAATTATGGTATGAAACTTTATTTGTTTACTCAGCTGATAAAGTGCATCAAGTGTCAAATTCATGCATTATTCACTTCCGCGATTAGTCTTAACATTTATTGCAACATTTTCCCCCACTTAGGAGAAACAGAGACGTCACGTAAAATAAATACCTTTTCAACGAACAAACATTTGTTTATCCTAGCAAACAATTACAGTAAAATATGACTTAACCGTTAAAGTTGATCATTTTATTGTGGATGTTTCAAATTGTGATATAGACTATTACAGGTTAAGTGCTTATAAACACTTCTATAGCTGGAAATTTAAAAGATGAATGTAGTCAAAAATATATGTCGGACGAAACAAAAATTTAATCAATTATCAAGAAATCAAAATTAACTTAAATGCAAAATGTGTAAATATAAAATTAGTCGTGTATTTTCTCACGCTAACATGAAGAATGGGGGATTAATCGTTTGTGAATGTGTTATTGTGCTAAACTTCCTCCAATGTTTATCATTTATCTTTTACTCCTTTAAAGTAAACAAAAGGGCCAAGACGGCCTTATTTAATCGCATAGATACCTGGGTAAACCACTTGCCTGTTCGGGAATCTCTAGACAATTTTATATACTAAATAGGTGTTTGATATATGGTTGAAATTTTTAATGACCCCCCCCCGTTAAAGTCCAATTTTGACCCCAAGAACATAATTTGAACAAATTTTGAAGAGGTCTACTAGGCAATGCTTATAGGTCAATTAAAAACACAAGATGGGCAATTTGAACATGGATTCTTGAAACGGCCACTAGCCAATGCTGCACAATTATCTAAGTTCTAGGCCTTGTAGCCTTTAGAGTTAAGACGATTTTACGGGTGTTTTTCCTATATTTGACTGATGTAAAACTTTAATGACCCTTTTGAAAATGTTGCAATAAGGGTTTAGACTAATGGTTTCAGAGGAGAAGATTTACAGAGTTTTGCATATTTGTTGCCATCAACAAGAGTTCATAATGGAATAGAATTTTTGCTTTTCTTCAACTCCATGCAAGGAACAATACGTACATTAGTTTTCATCAACATTGGCAAACTGGTTTCAGTAAATATATTATCTAAGTCTTTTGTCTTAATCATTTATTTTAGGACAGATGAGCCGTTACGACGTACGACGGACGACGGACGACGGACAATTATCCATCAGAAAAGCTTACCCTGGCGCTATTTATAAGCTTTTCATCGTTATTCTTGTCGCACTGTATTTTCAAAGAAATAACATTGTGAATCAAAAACATTGCAAACAAAATAAATAAAACAAATAAAACATTTGTACAGATAAAAACCTAAAACTCCTTGCTAACCTTTATTTTGAAATCTGTCTTAAAAATATGAATTTTTAAGACAATAGGAATAGCACAATTATAACCGAAGTGTAAATTAAAGGCAGAAATATGTAGATTTAATACTATATAACTCGTTTTATAAAATCACATAACGCTATAACTGACAGAACAGAACAGTATATAGAACATAACTTATACTTGTATAAGTTTTAGGTTCGGCTATAAAGGGCCAAGATATTATTTATGTTTTGAATTATTTGGTTCGATCTGTTATACAATATGTCCCAAATACATACCCTATAACGATGCTAACCAAGTGACCGTGTCCACATCTGAATAGAATCTTTGGCAGTATTATCAACCATAAAGTGTAGGCCTAAGTGGCATTCCAAGTCATTATCGATAAAAGGACGCGGTTTAAAGTTTAACTGGTACCGCAAACCATTCAATAATCAAATAGAGTTGTAGTTGTACAATTAATGCTTGAGATGAAATTTATAACAACCTGTATTACTTTACGTAAGATTAGGACCTTGCCGCCATAGCTTCTTTAAATCGTTATTTATTTATCATTATACGTTCATTGAACACAATATATGTGAATTCAAAAGCATTGCAAACAGATAAAATATTTGTTCTCGACTTCGCAAACCTATTTCAAACTCTGCTTTAAAAATAGAATCTACTAAAACAGCGAAAAGGAGCCTATGACTGTCAAACGCGTGTCATTTAAACTTGCACTTACTAAATACTTAGGATTAACGTGCCTTTACTCCATGGTTTGCAACCGGAAATCCCAGTGAAAATATACAAATTGCAAACAACAGGTGAAAGCCTTAAAATGAAATTGTAAAACAACAGATGGGTCTTAATATCAGCAATTATTCAATACATGTAACTCGTTTTATACGATTTAGTCACGTTGGTGTACATCTATATATCACAAATTGCAGCCTTATAAAGTACACAATTGAAACGTGCGTACAATCAAGGAGTCCTATTCAAAAAGAATATGGGCACAATGGTAGTATTCATCAGGCAATGACATTTTGCAATTATTTACCCCAAAAGCTTGCGAAACCATGTAACCTTAATATTTGGTTACTATCCATAATTATATTAATCACAGACCTAATTCATTGATAACACATCATGTTAATGCTGTTAATATTAATAATAATAATTGTAATAATGCTAATAATACAGTGCTATTAAAATTAACGATAATAATGTAACCACTTTATTAATAACACATACTAATAGTAATAACGTTAATACGACCTAATAAGCACTTAATAATGGTAATACTCGCTGCTAAAATTTTAGTAATAATAATAATGTTCTTCAAACTGTATAAAATTAACATATTAAACAGACAAGTACTAGCCATGTTTAAGGTTCCGTATACTTTCTCTGTCAGTTTTTGCTGTAAGAGTTGTTACACTACAAATTTGATAAAGCGTTGCAAAGGACGCTTCTGAAAATCTCAGCCTATAAACTTTATAGTTTAACTGCCGCTATACCGCACGGCTTCATTCGATTAAAGAACCTTCATACCTAGATAAACCGATTCTATTAGTTCAGCCGTGGACAATGGTTTCGTGTTCGATAATTAAAGAATGAGTTATGTCCTTGAAAAAATCGTGACAGAAATTGGGCACAATTGAATTTTTTTACAGACAACGATTGACCACTTTGTGTCAATACTCTGTTTATCAGTACACCTGGAATATGATACTCTAAAACTTTTCGAAATACAATTATACCTTCAGTATATTTGATACATTACGTTGAACGCTTGTTCGCATTATTCATGCATAGCCATATGATATACATTCAAATGATATTTTAATTTACATTTCCTATCTTACTTTTTATGAATTTTAATTTGTAAAACTGAATATATTTACGTGTTTCTTCCTGTATTTTAGACGTATAACTGAAGTGATAAGTGTTGACATTGCTCTTTTATATAAATATAATAAAAAGGTAAACATAAATTACTGAGGTGCACTTAAATGTAAAGATTTCAATCTTAATACAAAGTTAGTGGTATGGAAACATGGTATTTTCTATCAGACACGTGCACGAACGTGAGAAAATATAAACATTACTCAGGAAGTAACGCATGCAACTTTTCAGATGACAAGATGGCGGTTCAACGACGAGAGGGCAAGAGGGTGGGGTAGGGTTTTTTGTAAGTGTTTTTGCATTTTTTAGAACAAATGCAGCTTTAAAAGTATCTATCATGGATGAAATATTTAATAGTTTTATGCAAAATATTGCTCAAAGTTAATCATCCCCATAACAACAAAGTAATCCGGAACGTTGTTTTAATATCCATCCTACCATGCATCTTTCAATCGTTCTCAGAAATGCGTATTGAAATTTATCTACACACTAGTTTCAACCATGGTGTCATAAAACATGAAACTTTACAGCAGCCATATTTACAATCAGCGTTTCAATTCTCTTAATATCTTGTTTTTTAACGTGCAAAATACGTATTTATAGTGATTTGTACATTTTTTCAAAACCAAAAACGCTTGTTATTGTTCAAAAGGTTAGAAAGAAAAGAGAAAACAAAACAGAACAAAAAGCCCGGTTGGGATTTGAAACAATAAAGATAAAATATCACATGGCATAACCATTAGCCACTGCGCCACGATTATATTTTATTCTATGAAAATAAATTGGAATTGCAAAGTGTTCTATATGTCAGTTTGCAGTGGGAAGCGGAATGACATAGACACAATGTGATACAAAATGCAGGGCAGATTTGCTAGTCATCATGAAGTTGAAGTTACATGCCGCATACTTTGCTAAAATTAATGTTTTTTTTTCACATCATAAAGTCTTTCGTTGAAAGGTTATATTGTAGAAATCAAACAATCACGAGCCGTAAAACGACTCTTTCAGAGGCTGACGGATGTTTATAGATGCTTTATATTGTCGTATATTCCCAGTTTCAGCACACTGAAAATTTTAATAATATACCCATATACATTGTGTATTTACCTACTATAATAGAGTCAGTGTATTCACGCAGAGAGGATGAAGCTATAATAAAATGTAGAATACCTGTATTATATCGTTTGAAGTTAAATATTAGACTAAATGTTTTATATAGTCAAAACTTCAAAACTATGTTATGGATACGACAAAAGTCAACATTTGTAACCAAACCAGATTTAGATTTTGCCTAGCAAAACGTAATAAATGAAAGACATAGTTTAGTGAATATCGGCTCCAAACATCCGGGTACTGGTGTAATTAATTATACAATGTATTCGGATATGATGTTTCTTCGGCTTTCATCATTAGTCTCTATGCATTTTTAATTAAACAAAATCCAAAGTCCAAAAATGAAAGGAGACGATTACCTACCATTAGATTTTAACAATGGAATTTTAATATAAATTTTTATACAGTAAGTGTTTTGTTTCGTTTAAAATGAATTTAATTTTGTATAAGAGCCTATCGTAAAGACCAAGTCTTCACCTTTTAACAAATGAGGAAGCAGGTGCTATTAGTCCAATTAGTTACCTGGTCAGTATGACGTCACGAGAATACGGATTTTTGCCCTGTTAATCTGGATATGTACCCTGTTTGCACACTATATACCGCCCGTGCCGTTAGAAGATCGATGAGTATGACAAAATGAAAAGCAAATAGCAAAATGTACTCATGCAGGTTGCTAAAAGCGTCTTGAACATCATCAATATTGTAAACCAATAGTATGCATGCTGGTCACGTATTATGACTGGAAAATTAAGTCTCATCAGTTTCTATATATCTATGGTAATTTGTAACAAATAATATCTTTACTTCAAAGGGCAAATTATATTGAAACGTGAAATGAAAGAAAGCTACGTGACGGAATTATATAAAAGATTACATTTTTTCACATTAACCCCAAAACTTTAAATTTAAAAGTTGTTATTATAAAATGATGATAGACAAGCAACTTTATCTTGTTTTATTTCTAAATTGATATATCTTTGTTCTTCCAACCGAGGAGGTATATTGAACGAATGGTTAGGATCATGATTGTGGAGCAGTGTGTCCGTGTTTACTCGGATGGACAAGGACACGGACAAAATGACGCCCTAATATGTCCTTGTTGACATACTCCAGATAAATATTAGTGTACATTTTCAGGAACAATATTTTTTTTTATATTTCCTTGATGTTCTGGTAAGATTCTGTCTTCTGCTATAGCGAAACAGCTACAACCGTGCTTCGGTAAACCATATTGTATAAATGTTTCTACCATTGGAGTGGAGCAGTTACGCTTCATATCCACAGAATTGCCTGAAAAAACATATTCTCAGGGTTTACAATACATATGTTCACTCATTCAAGAAATCCATCCTAATTTCATACTTTAATATTACAGATCTCTTGGTAGCAACAGTGAACATGCCTTTGACAGTGTTCACTATAATAACAGGTGACTGGATATTCTCTGACAGTCTGTGCATGGCGTTTGGATTTATCAACATGCTGACTCTGGTCGGGAGTGTCCTGTCCCTCTGCAATATATCTATCAACAGATTCTTCATGGTTTGCCGTCCAGGCAAGTTCAAAGACATCTACACAACCAGGAACGCAATTCTGATGATAATCGGTGAGTTTTCTTTGGATATATATTTTCTAGACTTTGGTGTTTATAACCATTAACTCACTACACGTTTGTTGCCAAACCCCAGCTATTCGTGTTATGCTACCTAATGTGTAAGTGAATAGTTTCGTATTTCATCACTCACAGTGTCATGATAATTATAGGTCTGCTGGAACTACTTTTTTTGGAACTACTTTTTTCAGTGAAACATGTACGTGATGTAGCTATTTTGTGCATATACATGTAACTACGCAATTAGTTAATAATACATTAAAAGCTGCTCGCTCTCAGTTGCTGTTGCAAAAAATAAAATTTTAAAAAATAACATACTAATAAATAAATATAAAACTAAAGCCTAAAATCAACAATAGAAGTAAATATTTAGGTAGGAATTTGCAAAAATCGATTTAAAATGCTAGTTTGACGGCACTGCTACACTATATGTTTTTATTGGAATTTCAAAAGTGTTTGCAACGCTTTATCATTTGGTATCGTATTATTTCAAATCTACAGATATACTTAACAAGCATTTATACTAGAACCTTTTTATATGACTATATGTTCTAAAATATGTTATGGCCATACAGTTTGAAGAACTTTATTTTTTTTACCAAAACCCGAGAGCGTGCAGCTTTCATTATTATTTTGATTCTACAAATATATTAGTCAGTAAGCATGGCTCGTCAGGGTCAATGCTTCCATGTTCGGAAAACAGCACACATTATTTTTGAAACCGAAAGTCAGCATAAATTTATCAAAAAAAAGTTTGTTTTGGTGGATCGATATCCACTCGATCCTGTAGATTTTGTCTACCCTTTATTAAGTGCTAATACTTTGGACTAGTAAGACCGGTCATCATACGGTACCTCTCCGGTACGGTGTATCTCCGGAAATTCTAATATATGCCGTTTTCTTTAAAGGGACATATCCTAAAACTGATATGAATCTAAATAACCCCAAGAACATAAAAACTAGACTTTTTGGAAGTATCATAGCTTCACCAAAAAGTTTCAGCCTTGCATCGATAAAATCAGATAGCCTCTGTATTGATCAATTGTGGTAAAATGAGACATTTTTTTGCAATAGGTTCTTCTATGAAACTGTATTTATTTATCATTTTACGTTGGTTTAACACATTACCTATGTTTCGAGAATATGATCTGCGCCCCTTCAAAACTGTGCAGTGCGACTTTGTAAACCGGAGATAAATCTTTTTTTCTAGTTAATGCAAATATCTATATTGATCTATTGAATTATCACTTTTGTTTCATTTCCAGCCACTGTTACATCTGCGATTCTTCTGGCAGTCCCACCACTGTTTGGTTGGTCGGAGTATGTATATACTCCAACCCACTCCTTCTGTTTTGCTGACTGGGTTAACTACAGGTCGTACGCCTATTTTATGATCATCTGCTGCTTCGGAATACCTCTCAGCGTGATGACGTTCTGCAATATCTCCATCGTCAAGTCTGTCAGAGCGAGCAGCAGGAAAGTCAAATCTACATACAGGAGTACGATATCTTCTACTGTCAACAGTATTAATGAGTATGATACGCGAACAGAACATAGAGCATGCGATAATGACAACGCTGATACCATAAAATCAAAATTTGCATCTTCTAGTACCGTAACGGTCCTTTCAGATTTAAAAGATAATAATAATACAGAAAGAGACATTGAAGTGACAATTGATACATCAAAAGATGCGGCTGAACCAGAAGTGCAAAACTATGATATAGTAGACCACAAACAGACGAACAAGGCAACGAATCAAAGTCCAGGTTTGGATTGTGTGTCAGACGACTCCTCAAATGAATCAAATGCATCCCTGATCAATCAGTTTGGAAGACACAGTCCAAGAAGAAATCAGCTTTTCTCAAATGAAAATCAAAACAAAGATAAAATCAAATCTATCTTTTCATCAGATACACATAAATTGCAAGAAAACAACGGAAATGTTGACAATAATATGCTACATCCACATTGGAAGAGAAAACCCGTGGAATCTGATTTAGATAGCTCAATAACAATAGATTCAAGAACAGGTAACGGGGATGAGAAAACGGCTACGCCGAAATATACACCTTCTGTTAAATTAAGATCTCCGGTTAGAATGAGACGACGAGAGGAAATACGACTCGCGGTTTCATTAATTATCGTAGTGTTGCTGTTCGTGATTTGTTGGTTACCATATTGTATCAGCATGCTTATAGCTATACACTACAGAGGGCATATTCCAAAAGAGTTCCACATGTTTACGTTACTCATTGGTTATGCAAATAGTGGATGTAATCCTATAATATATGGAGTAATGAATCAAAGATTTAAAGTAGGATTTAAGAGGCTATTTTGTTTCTGGAGGTCACATGTGTTCACGTTAAGTAGCAGTCATTCGTGAGATACGGACTTTTCTTATTGAACGGTTTATTGTGATATAAATCCTTCAGGAATGTATTGTAAATTGGATAATTTTTGGGTTGATTAAAATTTCCCGTTTTTTTCGCAAATTCTCCATTTCGCTGAAACAAATTCACGGATTTCACATAAACTTGTAATAAGTGAGTTCTGTTTTTCACCAGTAGTAAGCCTGTCTGCTGTTGAATCGCAGCTTTTTCGTAAACAAAAATTATCCAGTTTACAACATTGCAATGAGACATGCTCAAGTTATGTAATATTATGCTTACATGTATACAATGTACATAGATATTTATTTATTTTGATATTGGTTTTTATTGTTACAAAATGATATTCGCTTTGTTCAGATCTAGTGACAACGTCGTTGATAATATATTTCAAATCTAATGAAGGTGTTTTTCTTTTCACTTAACACCCGATTCAACATCAATTCAATTATCTTCACGCGGGTTTTTCCGCGGCGGGTTTTAACAATATTTCAGTTATTTTCACAGATAGCCAGTTTACCTAACCTACTTTCCTGGGAAGGACAGAATCCTTGTTTGCCAAAGTTCTCACATAAAAATAAATGACCGGTAGCAGATCTTGTACCTTAATCAAAGAGAGGTTATAGCGATCATTTCAAATCAGCGACACTAACCACTTGGCCACGTAGGCAGTCAAACATTATCTGTAGATAATGTATCTATCACAATTGGAACCGAGTAGTCGGCAAAGATCCTTGCCTTGTTATAACTGACTCAATCTATGTGATGTTTAAGCCAGAGTTGTAGCATGAAACCAATGTGACACTTTGGTTTGCAATCGAGAATAAATAAATTCGTGTAAACAAAACATATCTAAAATGAGTATCAAGTAGATAGGATTTCTCCAGAAACACGTACCAGGGGGGAGCTGTTCATAAAGCATGCACCAATAGTGTCGATTACGTTGTCTTTATGCTACATGTATAACTCGGCCATGATTGGTTACGAAAGGACTGAACTGTGTTATTGTCAAACAGACGCTTGACATTTGATCTGATCTGATTAGTTACCGACATGCTAATGGTGTTGATATCCAAGCGTTTTAGGATACAATGTCCTCTATATCAAAGTATAATCACAGACGCGGTGGTAGGACAGACACCGTATGGTATTGTAACCTTTTAACAGTGTAATCATGATAACTAATTTAGTGTACATGTACATTAACAACACCAATTGGATAAGTAAATTACGCCTGGTTGTATAGTTGGCTTATGTCACGTCACAAAATGAATATTGTCGTTACGTTACGTAATTCGACTCGAGGCTACCTAACTATGAGCCACCCGTGACAATAGGGTATAAAGTGTTTCATTTAAATATTGCTCTTAAAAATATGTTATTATGTTTAAAAAGTATGTAAACCTATACACTTTCAAAATGTCTTTTAAATACCTATACAAATCATTACATTTAGTGTTTGACCCCATTTGCCCACCGATTGAATCGCTCAGATTTTCAAAAAAAAAACGTCTTTCTTTTTTATTAAAACTAACTACTGAAATCACTTAATTTATTAAAAGTTCGCTCTTACTAGAAAGCACTTCAGCTCCGCCCACAATTCATGCTACCGCTCGCCCCCTTAGTGTTTGACCTCATTTGCCACCCAATCAAATCGCCCAGATTTTCAAATAAACGTCTTCCTTTTTAGCTCACCAGGCACAGAGTGCCAGAGTGAGCTATTAGGATCGTTTTCCGTCCGGAATTCGTCGTACATCGTATGTCGTACGTCCGTCCGTCCGTCCACCATTTCCTTCAAACGACATCTCCTCTGAAACCATTGGTCCAATGTTGATGAAACTATGCAGAATTGTTCCTTGCATGAAGCTGTACCAAAATTGTTCAAAGAATTACATTCCATGCAGAACTCTGGTTGCTATGGCAACAAATAGGAAAAACTTAAAAAATCTTCTTCTCTGAAACCACAAGGCCTAGAGCTTAGATATTTGGCATGAAGCATTATCTAGTGGACCTCTACCACGATTGTTCAAATTATGACCCCCGGGTCAAAATTGACCCCGCGCGGGTGGTCACTTAGTTTTGTATAGGCTTATATAGGAAACACTTTAAAAATCTTCTTCTCTGAAACCACAAGGCCTAGAACTTAGATATTTGGCATGTAGCATTGGCTAGTAGACCTCTACCAAGATTGTTCAAATTATGCCCCTGTTATCAAACTGACCCCGCACGGGGGTCACTAAGTTTTGCATCGGCTTATATAGGAAAAACTTTAAAAATCTTCTTCTCAGAAACCACAAGGCCTAGAGCTTAGATATTTAGCATGTGGCATTGTCTAGTGGACCTCTACCAAGATTATTCAAATTATGACCCCTGGGTCAAAATTGACCCCGCCCGGGGGGTCTCTTGGTTTGTCATAGGCTCATATAGGAAAAACTTTAAAAATCTTCTTCTCTGAAACCCCAAGGCCTAGAGCTGAGATATTTAGCATGTAACATTGTCTAGTGGACCTTTACCAAGATTGTTCAAATCATGACCCCCTGGTCAAAATTAACCCTTCCCAGGAGGGGGGGGGAGAGGCCCTTGATTTCACATAGGATTATATAAGGAAAACTTAAAAAAAACCACAAGACCGCAAGCAGATAATAGATATTTGAAATGTTACTTAGCACTGTGTAGTGGATCTCTACGAATTATGTTAGAATCATGACCCCTTTTATTATAGCAAATGGTAGTCAGGTGAGCGATATAGGGCCATCATGGCCCTCTTGTTTATTAATACTAACTACTGAAATCGTTTAATTTATTGAGACTTTGCTCTATAAATAGAAAGTACTTTAGCTCCGCCCACAATACATGTCGGTGGTTATGCAAAAGGTCAATGAGGTTAAACACTATGTAAGTTAGAGATTGTTAAATCAACTTTTTAAACATTAAGAAAACCCGGTCGCTCGCTACCGCTCGCTCCGTTAGGGTTTCTTAATTGTTAAAATTTGACTTAATAAACACTAACTTATACTTACGGTTTTTTAATTGTTAAAACTTGACTTAATAAACACTAACTTATACATAGTGAATATGTTCACAAAAAGAAATAGATCACAAATCGTGAACTGCCTGACATATCAACGTTACAGCATTTGGAATATAATGTACTTAATGTGTGTCGTCTTTATGACAATTTTGGGTATAACTGATTAACTCTCTTTCAATTAGGATCATAAAATTAATTTGCACGCAAGTCACGGTTTCCTTGGGGAAAAATAATACTAGTAACTATATAAAATGCAAACTATTTTTCGTAAAGGGGCTTTCCAAAAGTAATACGGAAGATAAGCTTGTCATTTCTTTGCATTCCTTTAAAGCACGCTTACACGCGATAAGGTTGTTATGCAGTTTTATGTAAGAGGGAAGTGAATTCTATATTTGTGCTGCTTTGTTACTTAATAATTGTTTCGGGTAGTTCGTTTTAGGTTTAACATCCGAAATATCCTTGTGTTTAGAAGAACGCAGACCAAAGTAATCATTATGGGCGAAGTTTAGTAAATCTGGAATGTAAATTGGACAATTTCCTTTTTATGCCCCCCACAAAGTGGGGTGCATATAGCGTTGCACTTGTCCGTCCGTCCGTCAGTCCGTCAGTCCGTCCGTCCGTCCGTCCGTACGTCCCGAAATCTTGTGAACGCAACTCCTCTTAAACCGGATGGCAGATTTTGCTTAAACTTCCAGGGATGAACAACCTTAGTGTAGATGGTAGTAAAGGAAGGAATTTTCGCGGCGACCAAATTTAACAGAATTATGGCCCTTTGTTGATTTTTCACTATATATCTTGTGAACGCAACTCCTCTTAAACCGGATGGCGATTTTGCTTAAACTTCCAGGGATGAACAACTTAATGTGTAGATGGTAGTAAAGAAAGGAATTTTTGCTGCGACCAAATTTAACAGAATTATGGCCCTTTGTTGATTTTTTCACTATATACTATGTAGAAATTTTGTGAACGCAACTCCTCTTAAACCGGATGGCAGATTTTGCTTAAACTTCCAGGGATGAACAACCTTAATGTGTAGATGGCAGTAAAGGAAGGATTTTTGCTGCGGCCAAATTTAACGATTATGGCCCTTTGTTGATTTTTTCACTATATACCATATAGAAATTTTGTGAACGCAACTCCTCTTAAACTGGTTGGCGATTTTGCTTAAACTTCCAGGGATGAACAACCTTAAGTGTAGATGGTAGTAAAGGAAGGAATTTTTGTTGCGACCAAATTTAACAGAATTATGGCCCTTTTGTTAAGTTTTTCACTATATACCATATAGAAATATTGTGAACGCAACTCCTCTTAAACCGGATGGCAGATTTTGCTTAAACTTCCAGGGATGAATTAAGTGTAGATGGTAGTAAAGGAAGAAATTTTTGTTGCGACCAAATTTAACAGAATTATGGCCCTTTGTTGATTTTTTCACTATATACCATATAAATTTGTTGCGACCAAATTTAACAGAATTATGGCCCTTTGTTGATTTTTTCACTATATACCATATAAATAATTGAACATATAATTTTACATTTGTAATTTAATTTAACATGTACATAAGGTTACCTGTAGATCTTTTAGGTATATGTACGAAATGAAAAGTGGAATGAAAGTTCCACAAAAATCTTACTACGTTGCTTGCTCTTGTTTTGAGCACATCTGCACAGTGGGGGCATCTGTGTCCTTTTTTACATTTGAACACTAGTAATACAATATGATACATGTCGATTTGAGTCGCCTAATATATCATCATAATGAATAGGTTTTGATTTTGTGATTATTGTAACAGCGCGTCTTGTAAAGTTGTAATTTTATTGGCGTCTAATTTTCGACAAAGTGCCCAGACATTACAACAGTATTCCATGGTTGACATAATATATGCGTTATAATTTAGCAGCTTCATCTCGTCTGTTAAGTAAAAGGCAATTCTTTTAAGAAGTGCAAGATGTGAATTTAGTTTATTGCAACTGTACTTACGTGGGGATGACAAGATAGAGTTTCGTCAACGTATACACCTTGAATTTTCTGACGATTAGGTCGATTTTTCTTTTTTTTGCACGATGATAGAAAGACCATATCCTGGCACAAAGTGCCAGGTGAGCTAAAACATTGGTACCTGTTATCTACTTGGTTATGCAAAGGGCATTTTAAAGCTGCTCGCTCACACTTTAAGGTAAACAAACAATTCTCCAAAATAAAACATTCCAGCATTAAACGTAACATTGATTGCCGGAATCAACATAGGAAGCAAGAATCTAGGTAGCAGTTTGCAAAATTCCATTAAAAATGTAAGTTGGGTTTGGCTTTACGGCACCTCTACGCTATATGGGTAAATTGGGATGTTCAAGAACATTATTTTTCCATCAACATCTGAGAGCGAGCAGCTTTAACTTGAAATGATATTTATATAAGAGGTAAACAGCAGTTAACTCCTCATTCAGCATAGGACTTCCTAATTTTCACCTTATTTGATCATAATATGGGAAATTGCTCGCAAAATATAATCATCTTTGGAAAGATAAGTTTCCCGTAAACAACACGTTATTGGTATTGCCACTAATAATAAAACTAATCAGGCGTATAATATTGTTGCTGACCGTGCAACAAAAGCGTTATGCGAGGCATATTATGTTCTGTTCTATTCTGTTCATAGTGATAAGAAAATACAGCACCTACACGAGTATGTTTATAAAATAAATCTGTCCAGTTAGTTTTAAAAATTCAGTACAAAATGTTAGTTGCAATGAAGTGTATGAATTTTAAAGGTACCAGCAATGACGTTTTATTTCTTGACAAACGCCGGCTTTCAGACATGAACCTACATGGATTTTCGTCTTCGTCTTTCCATATGTTTTCTTTATGTTTTTTCATTGAAAACCTAAACCCAAACATTGCTTACTGTTGCTGTACAACCCAAACATTGCTTACTGTTGCTGTACAACCAAAACATTGCTTACTGTTGCTGTACAACCCAAACATTGCTTACTGTTGCTGTACAACCCAAACATTGCTTACTGTTGCTGTACAACCCAAACATTGCTTACTGTTGCTGTACAACCCAAACATTGCTTACTGTTGCTGTACAACCCAAACATTGCTTACTGTTGCTGTACAACCAAAACATTGCTTACTGTTGCTGTACAACCCAAACATTGCTTACTGTTGCTGTACAACCCAAACATTGCTTACTGCTGCTGTACAACCCAAACATTGCTTACTGTTGCTGTACAACCCAAACATTGCTTACTGTTGCTGTACAACCCAAACACACACAGTAAGCAGCAGTTTACTTATTATATCATGGACATTGATCATGTGTTGAAAGACGGGGTGTAACGATAGTCGATACTATCGACTATCGACTTATCACGATTGTATCATGTCCGATTGTCAACAGTCGATAGCAATTTCACACTATCGATACTATCGCCGATAGTCTGGACAGCTATCGACTTTTCTGGATAGATTCATTACGCGCCGCCAGGAGGCGGTGCGTATATTGGAATGCAGTAAGCAAAATTTCCATGGGGTGACGTAACTACTTTTAGACTGTAGAATGATTTCACAGTGTGTCTTTGTAACAAGCGGTCTTTTGATTTCAGATTGCGAACCAGTCTAAATTTTACGGAAATAGCCGAGTCTAAATTTTACGGAAATAGCCGATTTTAAACGAATGACTACGAACGACTGAGATGCGGCTGAAGATAGTCTTTTAAACCGACTTTGAAATTTTTTTCTAACAGATATTTGAATATACTTTACGAAACTACCAAGTTTATGATGTGTCCACTTCTTATTTAAAGTGTCTGGGAAGTTAAATTCGTTTGTTTACATAATCCGAAACAAACGTCTGTATTGGTGAATAACGAAGTTATACGCTACGAAACTCGATGCCTCGGTAGCGCAGTGCAATGTATCCCCGTTTGGCACGCGGGAGATCAGAGATCGAAACCTCGCCAGAGTGGAATTAACTTTATTTATTTTATCTAGTGGGGAACAAATTAATTTATATCTTGGAAATAATTTTTCTTTCGTACAAGAATAATATAAATTGAAGCAAATTTATATGTTAGAATTCTAGACTTAGGAAAATAATAAAAAAAATATTATTTCAATGATTTGTAATTCAATAATGTGACAGCAGCCAATTTCCATACAGAGGAAACAATGCCTATAGACTTGACGTAGAATCATCTTTTTTAGCATTAAACATTAACAAATGGTCAGCCTTATACAAAATTAGAGTGCAAAAAGATTAGGTTTGGTTAATCACCATACATTAAATCCAACATTACTAATTATCGCAACCCCCACTCCATTTGGCGGCGTTCAAACATTTGACTTGTTCTCAGTTTTGAATGCGTTATTTACATTAAATGTAGTTGATATTCCTTTGCCATAAAACGGATGTATACATTACGGGCTTATATACGACGACGTTTCCCTTTAAGCACATTATTGTATTTCAAATTATTTGTAAGTAATTGAAGCTTAGGGTATTGTAATTTATCTTTTGTTTATTGTGAAGGCATGGTCAAAAAGCAATTTCATAATTGTATCTGTTTATAACAGGTATTGATACAAACAAATTGAATCAACTTAGTAAAATATATAGTTTGTAAAATATCGAAACTATCGTGATAGTATCGCGATAATGAAGCCAGCTATTGATAGTCTATCGATAACTGTCCTGATAGTAAATTTGGCTGCAATAGTCAGCCCTAGTTGGAAGATTATATATATAATTGTCACTTTCATTGCACCAATAGGGAAAATAGCAGATAATTGGAAACCAAATTGTCTCTGTTAAATTCTTGTTCACCACACAAACTCTTCGTAAATATATTGTTGTAGGCTGGTAGTGTTAAAAGTACAATGTACTAGGTTTAGCAAAAGAAAGATAAAGACAAAAATTAAATTATTATTTTTTATTTCCCTGTAGGAATTTTATTAATATCAACAAGTATGACAACCGTAAAGTTATCCACAACATCTTAAATAACGTTTTACACGAGACAAAAGCGACGAGCAACACGAAAATACACGAAATACAGTCCAGTATGCTTACAAAAAGACCAAACTCGATACTGAGACCATCCTGCTAATAAGACCAGTTCCATAAAGTCCGAATGGTGGTCTTATTATAGGGGTTTTTACTGTACCTACTGAAATCACTTAATTCATTAAGAGTTCGCTCTAAATAGAAAAAACTTTAGCTCCGCCCACAATCACGGACCTATATACACATAGGTCCGTGCCACAATACAAGTCGGTGGCTATACAAAAGGTCAAATGAGGTTAAATTCGAAATAAGTTAGAGTTTATTAAGTCAAATTATAACAATTAAAAAACCCCGGTCGCTCGCTCCCTTAGGATTTCTTAATTGTTAAAATTTGACCTAATAAACTCTAACTTATACTTGTGTCTCATGCATTCGATACAGAGCAGTTTATTGCAGGACGCAGCAGCGGCCCGCTACATTTAATACGTGGTTGGAAAATGTATCATGTACGTGAAGTAGTGTATAGTTCTTAGAACAAAATGCTATGAAAATCGCCTGGGAAGGTACGATAAAGAATGAGTTAAACCACTGTTCATTGTGTAGCTTTAAAATTGTCAAAAAGTTGATATTTCTATATTTTATCCATGTAAACGTCAAATTATTTGATATGCTTATGTAACATGTAACGTTAATTTTTTATTGTTCGGCTAGTATAAAAACCGATACCGGTCACACCATGCCGGTATTTTCCGGGTAAAGTGGGTCCATTACGTTACTATGACTCGATTTTTATTATTTAAAATTTACAATCACATTTCAGTTTGTGTTTGAATGAAAGTATCACTGTTCAGTCACTGACAGTCTATTTCAATCAGAAATGGCATGTTAGAGCTATAAAGTGACAGGTAGCCAAAGTTTACTAACTAGCCATTTTTATCAGACTGGTCTACATTTCGAATTATCAGACTGGTCTACAGCAATAAACTGACAGGTAGCCAAAGTTAACTAATTGGCCGGTATGCACTGACTTTTCAGTAATCGCGAAAATGTGCGTTGTTTTGTTTACAAACATTTTGACTGCAAACGATTTTGTGAGGATAGAGGCAGGAATAGTACTGAACATTCTGAAAATCACCTTAATGGAACATCGCGTAGAACATATCATAATATTGCTGCGTTGACTTTGTTTTAATTAACGCTGAATGTATATAGGGATCTTATATACATTCTAATAAATCCCGATGAATAAAAAAACGGAAAGCGCGTAAAGATTATTTAAAGCTTTTTCATGAATATTTTTGGTTTCTTTTTAAGTCAGAAATGATACACTGAAAATGAGTAACAGTTACTAAATTGTAACTACACAAACCAAATAGTCAAGTGTTTGCTTTACATGAACCTAGAATATAAATTTATTCCGTCTATGTTATAAAGTCTATAAAGTCTATAAAGTTTATTTTCATCTCCCATTTCAAAATATTAACATGAAAGCTTTGTTTTCTAGGCCCGGTGTGATACGTAGTATCACAATTTTTCTTGTTATCAATTAAATTTTGCACAATTGTCTTAATTATGTGGTGACCATTGGAACATTATTTTCTTCTAGGTTATGTGAGAGTATAGAATAAACAAGTTTGAACCGAACGAAAATGTAAACAGACCAAACCCTTCAGACAGGGAAATTGGTTGTAAAAGAGACCCTACTAGACACTACAAAATACATGTTAACAAAACTGTTAATTCAAAAAAGAATGGCTTGAACTCTGACCAATGTGAGTAAACTAGACTTATCTTTATTGGCTGCTCAGATTGGCAACATGTATGTTTGCATTCAACGATTACTCACTGCATATCAAATTTAAAATCGCATTGTATATCAAATAGGCAGATCTCGATGCCTCGGTAATGAATTGGCTTTCTATTATGAGCGAACTCTTAATAAATTAAATGATTTCAGTAGTTAGATTTAATAAAAAAAGAAAGACGTTTATTTAGTTTACACTAATTTATTTGTTCTCGATTGTGAAACAAGTTCTTACATTACTTATATTACTTATATTATTCGCTCTCGAGACTCGTTCCAGATGGAATCAACCTCGAAGAAAGTGGCAATGTGAATTTATTTGTGTCTTGCCTAAAGACACTGTCAACATGGTGATGATAGGGAACCCGGGGCCCTTAAATCCTGATGCGAACGCGCTACCACTGCGCCACGGCGGTTCCAGGTTTATTTAAATGGGGTCACACGCTAATAGTTTAGAGTTATATTTATTTCAGAAACAAATGTCAACAGTATGTATCTTTTCTTGTGATTAATATTAACGTTTTCAAATGTCCGTTGCATGTTTTGACAAAGTTATATGGCAAGCGAAATGCACATTAATCCTTTAAACTATAGGTTTAACAGTTAAACCCATAGTTTAACACCTCTTAAACCCCTAGTTTCAGTTGCCGTTTGCACATTAATTCTTAAACCGTGGTTTAAAGTCTTAAACCGTAGTTTAAAGTCTGTTAAACCCATAGAATAAGAGACGACCAATCAAATGAGCTGAAACCCCGGTTTAAAGTGTCACGTGACTCGTTAAAACGACAATTACATACATATTTACTTTAAACTGTGGTTTAAGACATCAATTTAGGGTTTTACGCGCCGAATGCACATTTAATCAGTTAAACCCTATGTTTAACTCTTAAACCCATAGTTTCAGGTGCCGTTTGCACATTAATTTCTTAAACCGTGGTTTAAAGTCTTAAACCGTAGTTTAAAGTCTGTTAAACCCATAGTTTAAGAGACAACTGATCAAATGAGCTGAAACCACGGTTTAAAGTGTCACGTGTTCTGTTACACCCCTAGTTTAAGAGACAACCAACCAAATTAGCTGAAACCACAGTTTAAAGTATCACGTGACCTTTCACTGTGACGCGTGGAATTTGTGTGTAAACATTCACAACATGACATAGGCTGTCAAAAAACAACTCTTTGGTCATTATCTATATGTTATCTTCGGATATAATTTGGGGGATTTTGTAACATAACAAGTAACTGTTCATAAAACATTTTAGCGCATGGCGTAAACATGTAATTTTATTCATTTATTTGTTTATTTAGTTATCACAATATCATATTTTTTATATTTAAACCACTATATCAAAGAAACACTGATCTAACATCCTCGTTAAAAATCGACAGTGACAAAGACTTGGAATTGCTTGTATAATTCAAATAACTTTGACAGAATGAAAAAAATACACCTTTTACAGCATTAATGTGAGAACTGCTGGGGTCGGTAAAATATGACGTTCTAGATCCGACATGTATTACATATAATGAAAAAATATCTATGTGTATAGTTTTAGCTTAAACATTCATTTAGGGCATAAACATATATCCGTTTCATTGACAGATTTTAGGCTTTTTTTAATAGAATGCACAAATCAAAACCTAGTATACAGCTTAAGTATTTTATTACAGGTCATAATAAATGTTACGTAATGTCCGGCCATAAAGCATCAATAAGCGAGCAGACGGACTGATCATTCGGAAGTGTTAGAGCAGCATTATGGGACATCCGTGCGCCAATACCTTTTTAAACAAAACTTAAAAACAGTCCCTTTTCCTTTCTTTATATATATTTTATATCACCATAATCTAGAATGATTGTTTTATTCTAACCCGTTTGTGATTGGAAACATGAAAACACTTAACTAATTATGCGGCGCCTGTATATTATTGGTAAACATGGTTTTAACAGCTTCTTATAAAAAATTACGTGTATATCCGGCAAATGTTTTTAAGCTTCAGAGGATACAGACCGATATAGTACTATAAAAAGCAAGGCACGACTTTAGCCGTAGGCAATATCCCGATAAGAGACAGGTAATAAAATCAAAGCACTGAAAGTGCTGACAACAATGTGTCCTCTGCAAAATGAGTGATACCTCGCTAACAGTATCTATGTTCTTGACCATGCGGTTTTAGAGAATATTTTTTAATTGTTTCGTATTTTATGCCATAGCAACCAAAGTTTTGCATGGAATGGAAATCATTGAACATTTTGATAGAGTTTCATGCAAGAAACATCCCTGCAAAGTTTTACAACATTGGACCAGTGGTTTCAGAGATGTCATTTGAAGGAAATGGTGGACTGGCGGACAGACGGACAGACGGACGGAATGCAATCCCAATCAATCCATGTAGGAGAGTTACAGCCTTTATATGACAGTTGGGACAGACTGAGGCATTGGATTTTGAAAAACTTGTGGCATTGGAATATCAATAGGGGCAAGATATTAAGATGATATTTTAAATATATAAAATATAGTTAAATGAAATAAACTATTGTAACAAAACATACGTACAAAAAAGCGAACAAATAACAAATGAACGAGATCAAAAATTGGAGATCATATTACATACTATCTATGAAATTGTGTTGCTGATGGGATAAATGTTTTTTTTAACCATATTCATGATTATACTAGCTTGCATTGCATTTACATATGACATTACACAAACTGTGACTGTATTTAACGCATTTCTGTGCATTCCAAATATGTTAAAAATTTCTGATTACCTTTTACATTGAGTCCACAAAATCATTATCAGCACCCTCAACACATGACCATGGGGTCTAATTTGAACAATCTTGGTAAAGGTGAACTAGGCTTTCTATATGCCAAATATCTTTATATTTAGGTCTTGTGAATTTAGAGGAAAGATTTTAGAAGTTTTCCCCTTCTATAAGCCTATGTTAAACCAAGTGACACCTCGGTTGGGTTCAGTTTTGGCATGGGGGTCATAATTTGAGTAATCTTGGTAGAGATCCAGTAGACAATGCCACATGCTAACTATCTACCCCTAGGCCTTGTGGTTTTAGAGAAGAAGAGTCTTTAAGTGTTTTCTATTTGTTGCCATAGCAATTAGAGTTCTGCATGGAATGAAATATTTTGAACAACATTGATAGAGCTTCATGCAAGAAACATCCCTGGAAAGTTTTAACAATGAGATAATGGTTTCAGACAACATGGTGTTGTTAAAGGAAATTGTGGATGGATGGATGATGACATAAGCGATCTTAATAGCCTTTGGTCCATTTGAGCTAAAATCTAAAATGCAGTTTTTGTATCGATTGAAAATGCATCACAGTGTATATGCGGAAGATGGTCTTTCCAAGCTATGATTTAATGTAGATCTGTAGTGTTTGGCTTGCTTTTTTTTCAAGTAAAAATCCAGCTGAATATGGTGTGTGTACAAAAGCGTAGAGGAAATAATAGCTTTTAACCCAATATACCAAACTCTTCACGCTACCAGTATGAAATAATAAGTTTCCATATATTGATTTTTCTTATTTGACTGGGAGAGTCAATTTAAGAAAAGAACAACTGCATGCAGGAGTTGCTTCCCTTCCACTGCCGAAATCTCTACCAACATAATCATTTTATGAGTCCGATTTTTTTATATCTAAAGCACCAACTCAAATACAAGCGGCAAATCTTTACACATAACCCCCTGCTTTTATAAAACTGTCACCAAAAATACACTATGTGCAGTAAGATGCGCATAATGTCACTTTAACCATCAATAGTGATTTATACATTGGGTGTGACAAGTTTCACTTACAATTTCAAAGTACCATGAATGTATGATAGATGCAATCATGTTATTATTGGGATGTAGAGCTATTTGCTAAATACAAAAGGACAATGAGCATTTATATGAAACATTTGTCATTGTAGATTTTGAAGGTGGAGTTCAGAACAGTGGGATCATTGATACTGAAGATATTACAATTTATAATTGAAAAATCGCCAAGTTGAAAATGGCAACAATTTTGTTAAAACAAGAGGGTTTAAATGGCCACCTGTTACTCTGGTTTCAGACAATAAGAATTTAAAATGTTTGTATTTTAGGCATTATACCCAAGCGAGTCCTTTATAGGGATAATATTGATCAAGGGGTTGAATTTTAACAATCTTGGTAGAGGTTTAGTTAACAATGCTGCATGCCAATTATTTAAGCCCTTGGCCTTCTGGTTCATAAAAAGATTGTTAAAGTTTAATGCTGTGAGTTCAGAAATGTTGTTAAAGAAAGAAGTTAATGGACATCAGATAGACGGCAAGGGGTCCTTTTTTAAAGCCACAATTTGCCTTGCTATGATGGGACACAGACAAATTGCAAGTATTTGAGCATTAACATAGTAACAGTTTAAATGAAATGTATACATGGTGAGCACTTAAATAGTAACACTATTAATGAAGTATGTACATGGTGAGCACTAACATAGCAATACTATAAATGAAATATATTATGCTTCAGTAATAACAAGAACATTTATATCTTTTAATAAATCCGATAGTTACGCGTACTGCTATCATTGCTCAAGTAAAGTACGGACTAAAGATATTTCAGACTTTGAATGGTAAGGCTTACATCTGTCTTTACAGCACCATGGTCATTTTAAATTTGCTCGGATAGAATAATGTATTTAAGCTAGAATAATGAAAGAATTGTATTCTATTCCTCTACAACAGATTTGACATATGCCATTCTTACATATTAATGACGTTTCTTCACTTTTCTTATACTTTGCCATATCATTGAAAACTATATTTTGCTATTTCATTGAAAACTACATTTTGCCATATCATTGAAAACTATATCTTGCCATATTACTGAAAACTATATTTTGCCATATCATTGAAAATTATATTTTGCCATATCATTGAAAACTACATTCTCCATATGGAAAACTATATTTTTCCATATCATTGAAAACTATATCTTTCCATATCATTGAAAACTAAATTCTGCCATATTGAAAACTATATTTTGCCATATCATTGAAAACTACATTTTCCCATATTGAAAACTATATTTTTCCATATCATTGAAAACTATATTTTTCCATATCATTGAAAACTAAGTTTTGTCATATTGAAAACTATATCTTGCCATATCATTGAAAACTATATTTTCCCATATTGAAAACTATATTTTGCCATATCATTGAAAACTTTATTTTGCCATATCATTGAAAACTATACTTTGCTATAGTATTTACAACACGCACCTTCGATTAAAAAAAATATAATATGACGACCCATTTCATCACGATATGACATCTGTCATGGCAATATACGTTTTATGAGTAACAGCAACATTCAATTGGTCATGTAGACCCTTAACATCTGTGAAACAGCAAGGTTGCACGTAGAGAGACTAACCGGATAACAATTTAAAAATAAACCAGATCGCTTTAATTTTGCTTTCAGATTGTTGTTTGTTAAACAAAATCAGACTTGCTTAAACCAATATGTAATCTTAATCGGAACAATTATTTCGGAAATCATTAATGAAGAACAGTAATCAACTGTATTGCCAATGCTTAACGGATTTTCTCAATAAACATTGCTTTATTAATGGAAATACACTTCCCATTAGAGTCATTAAAGTGTAATCATGAAACCCTACATGCAACGATTGGCAACAATAAAAGAATGAAAGTACCAAAGGTTCATTTACATGAAACCAATTATTTACTATAAACGACTTTACTATACTACAATTTTATTGTTCTCAGTTGTATGTTATCAAAGAAAATGTTACAGTTTATGACTTTTAACAGTCATTAAACACGGAAAATTACTATAGTTAAGTGGCGCTTGAAATTTTGTGAGAATGCACGCCAACACAGGGTTTGATAAATCAATACTGGATTAATGAAACATTATCTCACTGTTTTCAAATGAACTATAGCACCATCATTGATCAAACGCACTATGTTATTATGGTACTGTACATCAAATTAGAGACACGACAACACCACATTATTCACCTGAACAATGATGTAAAAGACCCTTGAAATAGAAAAAGATTGCATTATAAAAAGGCTGTATTCAATTTTGTGCTTGACAGTTGTTAAATGGTTTTTTTTTTTCCGTCGGTTATGCCAAGTGTAATGAATGCGTGAAACCAAACGACGATGATGTCATGTGTGCTTTGTTTTCTGACGACATTTTCCGTGCAAAAAACATAAGCAGAGCTACATAGGACTAGTATGATATAGTTGCTATGCTACCAATACTGAGTTTAAAATGCATTTGAAGCATAAATTAACAGTACAAACTCTAATCAACCCGATATTGTGCGTTATATTTGCGTCATGTTATTCGACGTCAGTGGCATGAATAGTAGTAATGATCATAAGGACGTTATTTACTTCGTGGGCATGCAGGGATCTTTATGGCTAATAGAAATGGTATTGCTGCTCTCAAACAGAAATGTACTACAGTTCTGGTTCTGTAATTTATTATTTCTTAGCGTAAATAAAGGCATTTGACAGAAAGTTAGTTATACACATTGAGTAATACCATATTACAAGCTTATTTGTTCTGTCAAATAGCATGCGTGCCTTTTGATTTCGAGTTACACCAAGGAATTGGCTCATAGTAAAAATTAACCCATATTTGTTGGAACCTGTTTGATTTACATTACATTAGTTTAGAGCTAGTTGAGGAACAGGATTTACGGCTCAAACTACTTATATTGATATCAATAATGATAAGGACAGGCCTTGTCCCAGAGTGCACGCACATTACTCATTGAGATGATAATAATTAGCGACACTTATAGTAATTAACTTATTAATTGCATTACTTAATAAAGCACCACAGGAAGATTCAAAGCAATCTGAATAATATTTATGAATAACATGCAACAAAATTAGCTAACTTCAAATAATCGCCGTAAAATCTTCGACAATAAGTCACGAAAGCCTTACAATAGATTGATCTTCTAAATCACTTTAAAAGTTGAAAAGGTGAAGTTTGACCACTACGTTGGTTTTAATGTCAGGCTCAAATCACAGACTGTAAATTTAGCTATAACCTTGCTGTTGACGACATATTCATGGCAATTGGACATTATGTTGCAGGATTGCGTTTTAGATTCCGGATAAAATGTAGTTCGTAAGTGAAGCCAGACAATTTGATGACTTTTGAAACGAGTGAAGATGCTATACTTGTAAACCTCAAAAGCATGGCTTCGGTGCAAAATGTTTTGCTTTATATTATAAATGTGGTTATATTGGACAAAATATTAATCGCACATCACATATTATACCAAGCATAGTTTCTATATATTTCAAACTGCAGTATACGTGTCCGGATTAAGTGCTAAATTGCTGTTTCTAAATACATTGAAATGTACCGTTAAAAAGGCCGTGAAAAAAAACCTCAGCAAACCTTGGTCAAGTTCATAAATAACCATGTTCATGAAAATGTTGAAAAAATTAATGCCTTCAGTAAATAAGCGTTTTGAAACAAAGTCATACCCAACGAGACAAAATACCTGATTTCAAGTCCAGTGATGATTGATACGAAACATAATTGAATGTATGTCACTTGTTAAAATTCTATATTTAGGTAACAGAAATAAAGTTTCTCAATAGCAATACCATGCATTACAAAAACCTTATCTTTTAGAATACGCAGTAGCATGTATATTCATGTAGTAATTTTAGCAGATACTTGTTCCAATAACTGTTTTGTTTTTTTATCTGTGTTGTGCTTCTTCTAAGTACTTTGCTTAGATGTGAACCAAGCTTTAAACCTATGTTTCATTGTGGCCTGAAATTTGCAGCGTTTTCCTCAGTGGCTGATTGCAAATGTTGCGGGTGAATTAGGGTGTTACGTTATTGTCCTTCTCAGAATGTCTACATGTAAATGTAGTATCTTGTTTTGCGCGTAACCAAGAAGATTAACATTTAGTATTTACACGTTAAAATAAATAGATGTGGGATTTCGTTTGACGTACCAAGAATGTTAAAGTAATAGCCTGTCAATGAGATAAACCATCATTTTTTGGCGTTGCTAAAACGTATTTGATCTAAAGTCAACACCTCCAACAAACTCTGATATAGGTGCGCCTTGAGCTTTGGTTTTTGATTGTTTCTCGTGAAAATTTGTAAATATGCCCTTGAATAACTTTTCCGTGAATTAGTCTGCAAAGTAATGATTATCTTCACAGTAAGTCACGAAACCTTACAATAAGATTCGCATGTAAAGTTGTGAACCTGTCGTAAAACTGAAATAAAAACTGTTTACTGCGCTTCGCCTAAACTTAAATATACCTAACACTAAGCTCCTTTGTAAGTTATAAGATACTAAGTCAAATAAATGTACTACCTGTAAATAAGATTACTTACATATCCAGATTCAAACCGAAGATTTGATATCGATAATCGATGTGCTGACTAATTAAGATAATACATGTACCTTGATTCAACTGATTTTACCTACAGTTAATAAATTTGAAACTAGATCCAGTGCTTGTTTCTGTAAACATTCTAAATAGTGCGTTCATGACACTACGCAAACTTTTTATCATGAAGTTTTGTTTTGTTGTCATAAGAAGCCAAGCATTTGATTTTCTTCGAGATAAAAATCGAATATGAAGTTAACCAAACAAATTTGCAAATACTAAATGTATATGACTCGATTTCCGCCAGCAATAAGATCATGACTTAATTCGATAAATAATGTCAACTTAATGGAATGACATCTAAGCAACTTAATGTAAGTATGATGAGCGGATCAATTATACATTTATAACTACTAGTACATTAGACTACTGGTACTATATTAAGACTACTAATACCATATTACCTTGATTCAATTGATTTTACCTACATTAGACTACTATGTAAATTTGACTACTAGATCCAGTGCTTGTTTCTAGTAAACAATAATAGTCGTTATTAGACTACTAGCCCAAACTTTTATCATGAAGTTTTGTCTTCTTGTCATATTAAGCTAGACCATTTGATTTTCTTCGAGATAAAAATCGAATATGAAGTTAACCAAACAAATTTGCAACTACTAATATTAGACTACGTCCATATTAGACTACTAGCATATTAGACTACTAGTGCAATATTAGATACTAGGACCATAATTCGATAAATAATGCCATATTCTAATGGACATATGAGATCTAAGACCATTAGACTATAGTACCATAGTAGAACAGTACCAATTAGATACTAGTACCTTATAACTACTAGTACCATATTAGACTACTAGTACCATATTAGACTACTAGTACCATATTAGACTACTAGTACCATATTAGACTACTAGTACCATATTAGACTACTAGTACCATATTAGACTACTAGTACCATATTAGACTACTAGTACCATATTAGACTACTAGTACCATATTAGACTACTAGTACCATATTAGACTAATAGTACCATATTAGACTACTAGTACCATATTAGACTACTAGTACCATATTAGACTACTAGTACCATATTAGACTACTAGTACCATATTAGACTACTAGTACCATATTAGACTACTAGTACCATATTAGACTACTAGTACCATATTAGACTACTAGTACCATATTAGACTAATAGTACCATATTAGACTACTAGTACCATATTAGACTACTAGTACCATATTAGACTACTAGTACAATATTAGACTACAGCTATCACTAGGTGCTAGCTTTTCAAATCCACCAGTTTACTAACGCAGCATTTGACTTCGCAATGTAAATTGAGTGTAAATCATTTCCTTCTTAAATGCATGATATATATATATATATATATATTTGAATGCAAAATAAATACAACATATAGTGGGTTAACTCTAAACTGGACAAATGATTCGACTTGTTGTCAGTTGTAGGGTATGTCCCTCTAAGAAAAAAATGCTGCATTTTCTTTCTTTTATGATTTCTGGTCGGATATCGTTTTTGTAGGAGTTAAACGTCCACTTCAAAAGTAGTTGGTCAGTTTAACACCCTGGCAGTTTACCTAACATCGTCCTAAGAAGAACCAGTACTAGGCTCCGAATCTCCGCAAGACACTGCCAACTTCGCCACTTTGGGAGACACAGGCGGAGGTTACAGTGATTTCAAGTCAGCAACTCAAATCACTCGACCCTGAAGGCGGATCTGGTTGGACATCGTTATGAAGAAAAAAGACCTGTATAATATGTTTTATGATGTTAGCATATGTCCCTTACAGAAGCATAAATGCACCACCACTTATTTTTCAGGTTTCATGAAAATTTCGCGAAATAATAGAGGATTTCATGTTAAGTGCTGAGTAGTAACATATGTGTCATAAACAAAGCGGGTTACGTACAATTTAAAAGCTCTGATTTTTACTTCTTCAAAAAGTCTCAAGCATTACTATGTTTTATCTTGAAGGATTTTGAAATAACTAAAAACAACAGAAACATGATTTTTTATCAATGAATAGGTCTGTGATTAAAATAAATGGATAGTAAATAAAACCAAGTACTTTTAGCGAAGTATTGACACAAATGATCACTCAATGTCTGTAATACATGTATAGAAAATCCCCGTACGCCCAATTTCGCAGTGGACTCTGTAACACCGGATACAGCTCCTTTCGAATACAGCTCCCTGGAGAGCTTTATTCGGTGCGCATTAACGAATACAGCTCCCCGGAGAGCTGCATACGATGTTCTTAAGTACAGCTCCCCTAATCAAAGGTGTATTCGGGGTTCTTGTACATTTGTTTCGAATAGAGCTCCCAGTACCCGATGAACATAGACTGTAAGGCGTCATTGTTTATAAATACATGTACGCGGCACGGAATTTATTATAGAATAATAAGGATCCATCCCGCTATTCAGGATGCAGTATTTAGTCCTGAGATGTCTTGTCATTTTGTCCTTGTTCGACGGACGGTTGAACTAAGATTTGAAGGTTTAATGACTTTTTTTGTTGTTATTGAAGAATTATTTTCTTTCAATAAATCTACATTTTTCATATGACTGTAGCACATAAGGCGACAGTTTAAGTGGTTTTATACTTCATTTCATAAATAAATTGTTGACAGAATGAAACATATTCACACCAGGGTGTAAGGCCCAACAGACTGACTGATAAGCCAACATACACGGTAGGACAACAGACAGATGGTCGGACAGATGGACCCAAGCTTTCGAACTACAATTTGGCCATTGACTTAAAAGTTGTTGGAACGGCCAAGCTTCTTCCTAAAGTGGAGACATGAATTAATTTGGCCAAAAGACACATCACCACGTACTCAGACTTCTGTTATTTCGTCCGTCTTATCATCCGTTTGATCAAACATAGGGAGATTTATACGAATGTGCATATGCTTTGGTTCGAATACAGCTCCGCTATACCAGGGGAGCTGTATTCGTTAATGTGCACCGAATACAGCCCCCCGGGGAAAGGAGCTGTATCCGGTGTTACAGGGCTCTTTGTTGTCAGCACTTTCAGTGCTTTGATTCTACCTAGTATTTTGTTAACAAAGGTCCATCCCGTCTTACACTTCATATTTACATCAAATCACCAAATGGAAGTTAAATTCTGTCAGGCAACTAATCGCTAATGCAGATAACTGTCTTTCATATTTTAAGTGGTTTTGTTCAAAGTTCTAGAACATTGATGGAAATCAAAGTAAAAACATTTAAATCAAATCGTTTACATTTCTCTAAAAGATTATGCGCCCTTGAAAATAATTTAAATCTATTCAGAAACTTAAGCCTTTTCCTATTAAAAGGTATGACTTACTAATAATTATATAAATAATTTACGAAGTTCTACAATGTCTGTAAATTTCAGTTAAAAAATCGCTTGAAGAATTGTTTTGTCCGCCTTATCTCTTTTCTCAGCCCTTTCACTTTCGCTTCTCCTCTATGCAACCTCCACCCGTCCTAGACGCCGGCTATCTGTTCTCACGTAGTCTTCGCCGAACATTGTTGCATTGCTGTATATTCTATTTCTATTTTGATTGTCTCTTTTCAACTGTTTTTACCTGCATTTCTATTATTGCATTCTCTTTTTCCCCGTTGTACGCACTGTCATTGTTTAACAACTCACTTCGTGGACACATGTATAGGACAATTTCCCCTCGGTTAACGGCAATCTACTTCGCTGTTACTTGGCTTCTACTCAGCTAATCTGTCACTGTGTACTCCGGACATGCCAGTTTATACCCGTAGAATTTCCGTTTGTCAGGGTTCCTACTTTCTATCTGTGCTTTAAATTAGCAGAGACGTACTCCGTCCCAGCGGGAATCGAACCAATAACCTTCCGCACTTGCGTCAAATGCACCAACAACAGAGGTATAGAGTATTCAAAGACGCTTGAAAACTTATTTGCATGATAATAAAGTATGAAACTAAGGGCAAATTTGCGTAATGATCTAATCAATGTCAAGCGGTAAAAGGCTAAAGTCTTGTGTTGTTATCGCTGATCGTTTGTCTTTATTCAAATTAGTGAAATCGATGAAATCGTGGAGATCTTGTATGTTTTTTTCCTCGTGTGCTTTTTTTTTACAGTTTATCAAAGTGTCATAACTTTAGTACCGTCTATTGAAGTGGATATAAATCAATAGTTAGAACGTGTATCCCGGTGAGGGATATTTTTCGACGTAGTCGTATACTTTTGATTTGAACTTCCGTTGGTATGGACGCGTTGCTAACCAACTTCGTTATAATGTGACCAATCAGAATCTGCAAATTATTGGCTAGCGTTTCGGTACCGGAATAAGCAGTGTACTGCCCGGGAGCCTTCTGAAACACAAAATGTGTTTTTTTTTATATTATAGTTTTTTTAATAAGTCATGTTGCAAAAAAGAAAAACGAACACGTTATGTAAGGTTTCTGGACGTACGAAGATCCTTTGTATTCACGAGGTGTTGTCCGGGGCCGACATCAGCGTCTTGTATTGGCAGCGTTTCGGTACCGGAAAGCGGTCTGCCCGGGCCTTCTACCAATGTGTTTTTCGTCACCTACGCACCTCTTTTTGTTATTGGTATTAATACATGTACTACGGGTAATTGTACGTTTAACCCAAATCATTAAAACAATTTAAATAAGCAGTAGGCTAAATAAAAAGCAGCAACTTTGCCTAAAGAGGCTAACCGGGAAACAATAAGAAGGAAATTAAAACGATTATATTTTACAGTCAAATTTTTTCTCTACGTTAAGCGAAATCTGACACGTATAAAGCAAGGTCTTGCGATTGTTCTGGACAACCCTCACGGTGGGGAATCATGTGATCAAAATAATCTCTAAACAAAAGTAAATCTATGAAAATGTTAAACAATAATAAATGTTGTTTAGCTATAAACAGGAAATGTAGTCTATCTTACGGCGACACTAATGTATTCTAGAACTACATACTAGGTCTCAATCGTAGCCTCCTTCCGATTGTAATAAAAACTCCAGAACACTGAACTAATTTATTCTGAAGTGTTCAGCACAATCAGAAGATGATTGTTATTGAGACCTGAGTAGTTCTAGAATACGTTACTGTTGTCATAAGATAGGCTACTTTTCAATCACAGCTGCACAACTTTGATGATTTCATTATTTTATAACATTTTTTTATATAAAATTATTTACTTTTGTTTAGAGATTATTTTGATCACGTGATTCCCCACCCTGACCCTAAAATCTTAATAAATTGACTGCACCTCCAATGCCTAACAAAGATTCTCGCAATAAAAAGACTTTGTTTATGGAAACACACCTACCATCAACGTGTAATCAGGATTTCCCGCAATACCAAAATATATCTAAAGTGCCTAAGGACTTTTTACCATGCATGCAACCAATCATTGACTATTACTAACTTTATTATATTGCACTTTTATTGTCCTCAACAGTTGGTGTTAAAGAAATGATTACAGAGTATGACTTCCCACTGTCACTAAACACGGAAAAGTACTATCGTAAAGTGGTTTTTGAACATTTGTGTGAATGTACTATTATATACACTAGAGTATGGGGTTTGATAATCAATACTGGATTAATGAAATATACATTGTCTTACTGTTCTCAATAAAATGTCACCCTGTCAACGATCAAACGCACTTTGTGATAATGGTACTATGAATGATACATCATTAAAGTATTGCAAAGAAACATACAATGTATCTCTGAACAATGGTGTAAAGGAGGACCATAATAGAAGTAATGATAACATTTTTAATAACAAGGATGTATTCACGTTTTTTCGCGACATGTTTTAGATACATTGTATTAGGTTTAATTAATAATATAGTTATATGATTCAGAAGCGCGGGTTATTCGGATCATACCGGAACAAAGCGCCGCTACGACAGTATAATGACCCTTTGATGATATACCTTTGGATACTGTCTGCGCTGGAAAACGAGGTTAAATTGCATTTCATTTATGAAATAGAAGAAACAATAATAGGCGCCTCATATGCGAATTGCTACCAACCAATCGAAAGCGACGTTATTAGGAATTGTATGATCCAACGGGAAGCACTTTACAGAAAAGGTGCTGTGGTGATTTCACGTTCATGCAATACGATGTTTAAATTCTGTAAATGCTTACCTAAATGTTAATTAAGTAAAGACCGTATTTTCGACAGAATGTTTATAGGTATGCAATAATGAGATAAACATGTCTTGCATAGTAAGATCAACTAACCTACTAAATGCAATATTTACCCGCTGTATATTTCCCTACGAAGCTATAATTTACATACAACTATGTAGAAAAGTACCTGAAATTTGCAAACATCTGTAGAAACTTAGTTATAGCACTCACTTCTTAAAGTAAACGTTTATATGTAAATATTAAAGAAAAATCGGTTGCCTGAAGCCGAAGAACTGAACCTATAGATCACGTTCAGATAAAAAAGAGGATATACATATATACTGTTAGATCTCAAGAATACCATAATTGGGATTTGTATCGGAGTGTATTCATGTTCTATTCTATAAAGATAATCAATTAATGACCAATACCACATGCTTCCTCATAATGATTACAGTACGAATTTAATATACCACCATTGGAAAGTAAACACAATCAAGATCAACTCGGCGTTTAGACTGTAAATGTAATTGGCAACCGTGCTGTTGACGATACAGATATCGCAAATGTAGATTATATAACCGCTTTATGACTTTGATTGCGGGTTAATTGCAGTTTGTAAGTGAAGCTTGAAGGCTTGATGACTTTAAATACGAATAGGAGAATGCATTACATTAAAAGCTTCAAAGATCACTGCTTCGGTGCGAATTGTTTAGGTTCATTTTGTCAAGGTTGTATTATTGGATCGATCATTAATCGTTAATAACATGTCATAGTGACAAACTTTATAAGTTTTAAATCAAGTATTTTTTTCCTGATTAATGCTGTACTTTGCTATACACGAATAGTATGACTTACAACTTAAAAGACCTGGATAATCACTACAGATGAGAAGGATAGGGTGAATATGTCCAAAGGCAGAAATATTATGTGAGCATAGTGAGGTTTGTGACCAATTTTGCCTTCGATGAATAAGCATTATGACAAACTTTCAAGTATACGGTTACAATTTCACTTTCTGTTCAATAGAGCCCTTTTGAGTCCAAAGTGTTATGTTTAACGCACTATTAACATCTACCGTTTTACGTTCACGACTTGATTCACCAATGTTGTCAAGACAATTCACATCACTGACAAAAACAGTGTCACTTCTCAAGTTCGGCAAAGCTTCTGCAATCGATTTGATGTTCTAAAGAAAAAACATTGTCATATGGTTCGAAAAACTTTTAACTTGCCACGATTTTTAGGTGCACGGCGATGCTTTGTAAAGCGGAGAACGAAATGGTGTTTTCATCGGAGACAGTATACGTGTCATTTCTTGTAGACTTTCTAAAATTGGACACCTAGCTTGGGAAAGAATGTTTTCCGTGTTGAACTTTTCAGCGGCGACGCATTCTTAAAGAAAATACGACAAAAATGTATTGTATATTTACGTATTGCTTAAATGACCGTATCAGTTATATCCATAAAGACTTTGCAATACAAGTGCACCAGCACAAACTAAATTTTTCACATTGTTAAATTACAATATGAATCACAGACGATGAATACCAGATATTGAAATGTTTTCAAAAATATAAAAATCTTACCTTTAAAAGAAATTCAGCTCTTTAAAAGAATATGTATCGTTCATGAACATTGGGTTGAATATTCTAGAAATCAAAAGAATACGCTGACTGTTACCTTCCACATTCTAAAAAACGTGACTAAACAGGCAACAGCAGGAATGAAATGCTTGCTTTGATGCCCCAAACTACAAAGAAAGGAATATAAATGAGTCAGTCGATGCATTGAAAAAAACGTTCAGACAATGTACTCATATTATTTGTTTAGACAGTGTCTTGCTACGAAAATAATACATAACATTTTTCAAACACTGAAAAAAACTCTGACCACTTGTCACGAAGGATACATTCACAGATTAAATGATCATTTTATAGAAGATATTTCATTATATATGCTTGTAGCACTAAAATATCCAAATTAAATGTTTGTTCAGACAATGTACTTAAAAATATTATCTGTATAGAGGTTCAGGCCTAAGCCAAGAAAACTTCGGAGAGACAAAGAGTTTGTAAGTATTTTTTATTATTATGCGGGTACTTTGCGCCTTATAATAATGCATATCCTAAAATATCAGTAACAATGAGCTTACCCCTACTTTCTTGACCGAAGAGTCGATTTCTGCTGCCATTTTGTGCGGACAGTGTACTGTTGCGGCCACGTTCTACTCCCTGGTGTTATACAGTTCAAGATATCATGGGCAAGAAAAGTTTATAAAACATGATAAATGTTTTTAAAAACATTACCTGAAAATAGGTTATGCCAAACAATTTCTTTCATTAGTGGATACAAGCACAAATTTATCGTACAAACTCGATGCAAAATCATCAAATGACTGGGCCATTGATCTAGTCTAGTCATGATTATTTTTCACTGTCTAACATACACATTCAATGCTTGTGAAATACAATGTTATTCGGTGCATTAAGTATGCCTGTACAGAATTCACATGGTACGTCTTTTGATAATAAAACTAAAGAAGTGTCCACGAACTGATTCAGCATTTGTCATCTACCTCTCTCGTCAAGGTTACAGGGCATCTCTTAGGCAATTTAAGTATTTGTATCTCAGAACTCTTTTTCCTGATACTGTTCGTGATATCTGCCTTTCGTCGAGGCTTTGTTTTATTAGGCTTTAGGTATGATTAGCATTTTGAATTACCCTCATTAAATGTCTTTTGAGCTTTGCATTTTTTGTCTGTCGTGTTTCAATAGGAACTTTATAAATGTATACTAGATTATATTAGGCTACTTAAAGCTAGTTCTGTCATTGTAAATACATCTTGGTGTAATATTGGATGCGAAAGTTTATGGAAACACACCTAAAACGTGAAAGATATTCACGTATAATGACATACTTATTTACTGCAGTTCTGATCAAATATCATTGCCAATGTTGAATACAATATCAGAGCAAAGAATGGACACATGATTTTAAACAATTTAACCTTTGAAGACGAAAATGTTTCATAAGCAGTGTGAAGGGGGTTTTGACTTGCCAATGCCCGTCTATATATTTATGCAGTAACTCTAAATATTATATTATGCATTACTCTAAATATTTTTACTTGGTGTCACGAAACCTAACAGTTTTGTTGTAAAGTTTTGTATTGCATTTTTGCTTTAAATTTGTGTGTGATTTCTCTCAGTCATGTGACTTCTCCCATTCATGTCGGAGTGTTGGCCTTTGAATTTGTGAAAATGTGCATTTGAACCCTATGTGGCGTACTTCTTTTAGCGTATTTGATCTAGAGCGATGAAACTAATGTTGGCGCAGTTGTACACATGTTGTTTTGTTGATGGTTGTATCTATGAGTAAATGTGTGTCTAACACACTGCTAACAAAGTATTGGAACTTTATTCTTGAAACCTTACAGTTATGTTAATCAGAATGTTAAGATACACACCTGGGAGTTAATGAATTAAAACTGAAGACCTTTTTCTCTGATAAGTGTAAACTAAAATAAGGAATGACGATAGTTATTGCATGAATCATAATATTGGCTTATTGTTTCAAGTTCATGTACTCAGATCAAAGCTATGAAATTATGTAGTTTGAAAAGTAATTTAGCAAGGTTCCTTAATTCATACAATTGAATAAAGATGTCTCAATGAGTTATCAACATAATCACCATTGAATACCTTCGTTTTACTAATATAGGTTTGGAAAAATATGGAATTAAATACGATACCAATTCACATTTTTATGGTGTTTTTTAAATATCAGCGAGTGAAGATATACGTTGTTTCGACTGTTTTGCATAGGGTCAGTGTGATACCTCAACATTGCTGGTTTTCATTACAACAAATACTGCTTAAATATTGCTAGTTTCCGTTACAACAAATACAAATACTGCAACCAATACGATCCAAAAGTTACTTAATTATGGTGGTATATGTCTTCATAACACAACAAAGAAAACATCTCGCTTCATTCCAAAATTGTCCTGAAAGAAGTTAATTATTGCAGATTATTAATATGCGAGTGTAAAGTTATTACAATGTATGACGAAAACATTTCAATTATTGTATTTATTGAACACTACTAGCCTAAATGAAATCACTTTAACCATAGGTATTTCAAATTCCGTTTTTCACTAATAAAATAATCAATGAATAACCAATTTTCGGTGTGTTCTTTTTAAACTGCATGGAAATTGGTGTTTACAATGTTGTAAATATAAAGTTATTGACCTTTGTTAAACTGTATATGGAGTTTAGAGATAAACCGATGTAATTTAAAAAAAAAGAAACGAAATTCCCGACGATACCTGATGATAGTGATACGAATTAACAAGTATTTGTACCAATAAAAGTGTAACAGGCCTCTTACCCACCCTGTGTATTTACAAGTTGTCCGTACATGGTACGAGCATTTCGTGCATTTCATGTATTTGTTAAATTGTCCACGTACTTATTATTTCACTTTTTTTGTGATTTGCGTGGTTGTATGTGATTGGTTTGCGCACCAGCCGACGTCAGCGTTACGTCTTTCTGATTGGTCTTTAAGTTCCGTGGCGGGAATATGTTCCTATTAGGGATGGCAACGAATATCCGGATATCCGAATATTTGTTCAGCTTCCGAATATTCGGATACCATAAAGGTATCCGAGTATTCGGTAAATTCGTCCAAAAAACTAATTTCAATAAAAAAACTTAAATATTTACGTGTTGTTTTCATGACAATAACTAATTTTCAATTACGGTCGATAAAGTGTCAGTTTACAATACCCAGTTGCTCTGGTGATGACACTTTCTATAGTCAATCTTTAGCGATAGACAAAAGAGATTATGCAAACAAAAGAGTTTCATTTCTAGGTGTGAATTGTTGAACAACATTTGAGAGGCGCTTACTTTAGCCATTGCATGAGGTATCTTTTTGTACAGCGCCCCGTTTAAGATTATAAAATAATTTTACATTTATTTTCTTTTTAAATTGAAAATCTTTTCAGGTTGTTATTAATTGAGCTTTTCTTTCTCAGTCCTATTAAGCCTACTGCAAATCTATAAGGACTGAACGCAGAAAAAGAAAATAAATGTCTGTGAACAACTCGGTCACGGAGAAAACGAAACCAAAAAATACAACAGTCCTTACATAGTTAGCTCCCGTAATAACACGAACATATGAAATTTATTTTATCCTAATTTTTTTACAAGAATGATTGAATCTTATAGCCAATTATTAATTGTCTGACTTTAAATATATGAAAGTAAGTTATCGGGCTGGCTAGGGCAACGGTAAGCTATAAATTTTAAAATATGTGACAAATTGATCAACAACGTATTAGATTAAGTACATAAAACGACCGAATATCCGGATATTCGTTCGGAAGGCTGACCGAATATCCGAATACCAATTTGGGTATTCGTTGACATCCCTAGTTCCTATATATCTGACCATTCCGCCTTGTAGCGGCGAAGTCGAACTGTTGTCAAAGACGGTACTACTTCCATTTCTTTACGTTTTTGTTATGTAGTGGATACAAGTACATTTTTCGTACTTGGTAGCCGCTGGGGATTTCTGGTATATTTATGTACAGAGTTCATTAATAAATGATGTGAAAATTTGTTTTTCATTTGAGTAAAGAATTCCATTCTCTGTGGAATAGTATTTCCATATTTACAAGAGACTTTTAATAAAACTCCTTTCACGGCCGTTACTTCAATAAATTCTTGATAATTTTTCTAAATTCAATATTGATTTAGATTTTTCAAAATCAAGTTTACGTGTGTACACGCAACAATGATAGGCTTGATACCGTTGATTCTCCGCATGATCAAATACGTGTGGTGGTTTATTGTAGGAACGCCCAAAGAGAATATTGCTTGTGCAAATAGTTCTACGGAGACATTATTTCAGGATGGATATAGAGGTAAGAGTGATTTGTTTTCTGGTAAGGATAGTAAATGTCCTAACTTGTCTGGATTATCTCAGTGTTCCGCCTATGATGGGAATTTATTCTCAAGGGTATCGTGTAACTCTGGTATATATGGTACTGCTCATGATAGCAGGGTACATTTTTCTGCTCCAACAACTTTAACGGGAATCCCATCACCTATTGTGACTCCGGCTAGTGCATATAGTTCATACACCCCAGTAAGTCAGCCATATAACATGTATGGGACTAATCTACCCTACCTTAGTACACCAGTTAGTAATGGGTTAAACGGTTCGGCTTTTCAGTATCCGCCATACCCGGTAACAAGTGCAATACCAGTACAAACAGGCTTATCTGCCCCGTATGATAGGCATGTTAACTCAAAATACGATGTGGGTATGCCTCGTTTTGACACACTCATGGATACTAGAGAATATTTCAATGATTTTGAGTTCCATTGTACAGTAGCGTTGCTTACTTCCGAAGACATGGCAAAAGCTTTTTTGTTGAATCTTAGTGACAATGCTAGGTACATTTTGAGTAAGCTGTCACCTGAGGCAAAATACAATTATGTAACCATGAAAAAAGAAATTATGGCCTTGTTATTGCCTGACCATAGGGAAGCTGTTGAAAATTTTATTGCTGCTGAAAGGGACTCTGGGGAATCCATTCAAGACTATGCTAAGAGGTTACGAAACCTTAAGGGGTTAGCATATCCTGGGGAAAGTGAGGACACCTTACTCATGCAAGTTTTCTTGAAAGGGGTACATAAGAAAAATCAGGAGTTCGACTATTTTATTTGTCTCCGAAATCCTAGAAACTTCAATGACGCTGTTACGGCGGCAAAACGTTTTACAGACACAGTCTATGAACACGGGTCAAAGGTCAAATTACATGATGAATCCATGGAGATTCAAAATAAATTAGATCGGGTTCTAAATGAAATTAAAAGGTCACAAAGCCCAAACCCTGCTAGATACCAAGGTCCGAATCTCCGAGACACAGCGCCTCTTAGTGAAAAAGAGTGTTTCTTGTGCCACCAAATGGGTCACATAGCCTCAGGGTGTCCTACTAGAAATGTGCAAATACCAAATTCGGGAAACTAGTGCAGGCTGGGTTTAAGGCCGAAAATTCAGCCAAACAAAATAGGTCATTTAGTTCACGAGATACGTCACAACTCGAAACACTTAGGTTTGTGAGTAGATTTTTTGAAAAACCATTGCAGACACCTGTGTCTTGCACAAGTTCTAATAAAACGGATGGTCCGGTGCCCGACAGCAAGGCTGTAGAAATAAATGGTGTTTCATGTGCCCTTACAGAAAAATCTCAGATAGTTAACACGACTGTGTATGAGTCTAAGTGTGTTAAAATTAATGAAGATGAGTTAGTTCTGCATCGGTAGTCACATCAGAAAAGGCTACGGTGACACATAACACTATCAATTCCATGATTACAGATTTTGAGGTCACCACTAAGTCTGTCAACTCGCCTCACTGCTATACATTTATTTAAAAATGGTTTCTTGACTTGTTTGAGTGTATGATTGTATGTGAGCAGACCTACAGGTAATCGTAACGGTCGGCATTAATTTTGATCTGTTACTTCATCCTTTACTTTCGGCTGATTTTTGTGGTTTGGATGTTCTGTTGATTTTTTTTTTTATAGTCAAAATTTTCGTCTCAAAGTTTTTTTTCTTCAAATTTTGATCCAAAAATTTTAAGTTAGAGGGGTGGGGGTATGTAACAGGCCTCTTACCCACCCTGTGTATTTACAAGTTGTCCGTACATGTTACGAGCATTTCGTGCATTTCATGTTTTGTTAATTGTCCACGTACTTATTATTTCACTTTTGTGTTTTGCGTGGTTGTATTTTATTGGTTTGCGCACCAGCCGACTTCAGCGTTACGTCTTTCTGATTGGTCTTTAAGTTCCGTGGCGGGAATATGTTCCTATATATCTGACCATTCCGCCTTGGAGCGGGGAAACGGGTCGTACCGACTATACCTCGAACGGGGTTGGTGGACCTAATAAGCACAATTACAAACGGAGCGGGAAAGTCGAACTGTTGTCAAAGACGGTACTACTTCCATTTTCTTTACTTTTTTGTTATGTAGTGGATACAAGTACATTTTTCGTACTTGGTAGCCGCTGGGGATTTCTGGTATTTTATGTACAGAGTTCATAAATAAATGATGGAAGATTTGTTTTTCATTTGAGAAAGATTCATCTCTGTGATTATTTTCCATATTACAGAGACTTAACCCTACCTTACAAAAGGTTTATCCGATCAAGTTGGTCATATTAACTCTATAATGAAGTCTATACATAGACTTAGTAACAAGTGGAGCTATCGTAGAATGACTTCCCGTGACAGGAAATGGTTGTATAATCTGACAGGAGTTAACATTCTGCATAATCAAACTTTTGTGCACATTTTGTTTGTCGTATATTGAACTGGAAATATGCCAAACACGTAGCAATGTGTAGATATTAATTCCGACTTTACATTTTGACAAATATCTAACAGGCTGAGAAATACTCGTCTTTTACCAGTTTTTAGGACGGACCTATTTTCCTGGTTGTGTCACTTCTTGTGGCAGTAACTCATGTTTGTAGCTTGAAAAATCTAATGTTTGCAAACGTTTTCGGAAATGATTTTCAGGCGGACATAGGAAATTGCGCCCCTGCCAATTATTAAAAAAAAGTAGTTCGACCTGCTTGAAATGTCACAACCTTTAAGGTGAAAGCTTGGGCTTATAACTATGGAATAAATCAAATGACTTAAAGCCAAAACGTTGATTTCAGACTAGACGATTTGATCAAATTTTAAAAGATTAAAAGAATTTTAATATGATTACTATATCAAATGAAACCACTGAGAGAATACTGATAACAGTGATATACTCAAGGGTGCTTCATTTGCAGTGTATCAATATTATCAAAGTTAAGCAATTGCCTTTGAAACTGGTTTCGTCTTTCTGAATATGAAGGTGAAATAGTATTGTCAATGAAAATAGAGTCATGATTGTGGCATTATATCGCTTACTTGAATTCAGATAAAGCTTCAGGACACATTCAATCAGGTTATTCGTTTTAAATTTAAAAGGCAAACTTAGATGGAGTCATTCTTTGAAGTGATTTTGTTTTGTAATAACACGTTTTGTACAAGTTTCCTTTATGTGATTAGAGATATTTCCATATATTTTACCTGGTGACACGTTTTGAGGAATAAACCAGATACTCTAAAAAAATCTTCGTAAAGCCTTTTTTTTAGGGATTTTCTCATGGAACAATTGATAAAAAAATTGGCCAAGGATATCCTAAAATTATTGATATATACGAAAATCATCCTCAGCCACTAGAAGTGATGGTTTTGACGAATCAACATGTTTAACTTAATAAAGTGTGACCTATAATTATGTGGGTGAAGTTATTATCGTAATCTTTGAAGATTTTTAAAGTCTACTTTAGGTTTCACAAAAAAAATGAAATCAAACCTGTCACATGACGACAAATTTAGAATCAAACCAAATACCTTGAACGAATTTATAGAAGAGAAAATAAGAATAATGTCTTTTGAAACTATATGTCTAATAATTTCTGAAAATTGACCATACAAAATTTCTAAACTGGCTTTTTAAATCGAAAGTGTATGTTATAGATATAGCGCAGTATCCTTACAACGTGTTTACAATACAATACATGTTTGCGAAGAAGCGACTTGAGTACGATACACTGGCACACGTCAATGTTGTTTTAGCCTACATAATACGGTTCAATGGCAGTACAATGACTGTTTCTATTCTAGTTTATAAACAAGACAAAGTGCCGCTCCCACGAAGCTTTCTTTTAAAAGGAAAGTAAAAGATCTGTACAATCAACAATTGATTTTCCATTATATGCATGTGTTATAAGGCCTGTTTATCCTTGAAAAAAGTGTGTAAACTTGTTCTCTGTTTCATTAAGTAGAAGAAAATTTATAAACATCATCTTGCAAACATTTTCTACAGTAGTTAGTTTGTCCTCCTCAAACGGTAAATTGTACTTTTCCTGATTTGATCACAAGTTATATAATGTTGTTAAATCAACTGAACTTATATTACAGTTATGTCGCTGTTCCAGAAATGTGAAGTAAATTACAAGGACAAACTAGTAGATGTTTATGTTTCAAGAGTTTGCACTACTGGCATAACAAATAAAAGATCGATGGAATGATTTCAGTATATTATAGACAATTAAATTGAAAGAGCAGTTTTGACAAGTTTCTACCAAAATTGTTTCTGTTCAAAACATTATATTTTACATAAAGCATTAAATCTATACCATTCCATAAACAACAAGTGTTACTGTATTGGGAAATCCATTTAAAGAAGAAGCTGCACTGAACTGGCTCTTAGTATTAATGGACAGTTTTAAAAATATACAAGTTTAAAGACGACGGAAGAGATTTAATGTACATACGGACAGACGGACAGACGAACACTTTTTCCTTCAGACTTTGGCTTGACAAAAGTACAAGATTAACTCTTTAATTGTGATTAATTTTAATAGTCTTTATATGTTTTAAATAAGAGATTCTATTTTACAGAATGAAAACATTGTTTGAATTTAAACAATCTAACCAAACATTTTGTTAAGTATTGCAATGTTGCATTTTATAACATACAACATTTTTCTATTTTCAGTTGCTTATGTAAAAGAAATTGATCTGTTCATTTTATCGTTTATGATTCGGACTTCTTTTGTTGATTCTTCTTCTGTGATTCACCGTTTTCTTCTTCTAGATCGGACTCACTTCTTATCTTTCTGTGACCGTCAATACTGAGAGCTCGCAGAAGTGTTATATTGAAACCCTTCGGATCTGACACCATTCTGTGGAAAAGGTTCCTCCTCTCGCATGCTCGTTTCAAGGTAGAGCGCTGCTGATCAAAAATCAACTCTGGGTCGAACAATTCTTGGTCAAAAACTTCATCTTCACTTTCTGTTTCGGATACTTCGAAGGCTTCCATGTGTTCATACACTTTCGTTTTCTCCAGCTCGGATTTGGACGACATAAGATCTTCAGCAGCGTTTGCAATCTCGTGCCAGGCGTACTTGATGTCGTCATCGCTCGCGTTCTCAGCGCAAACAGAAAATCTGATGACGTAATTTTCATTAACGAGGGCTGGAACCATGTGAATCCTTCTGCATTCATTTATGTTCTTTAGCAGTCGCTGTGTAAGAGCATTTGGACCCTAAAAGAAAACGAACAAAGGGACAGGTAACTTAAACAATTCTTATACAGGGACAAAACCGTCAATGTGCAAATCAAATGACAGGCTTGGAGAACTGATTTAATGAAAACGTTATTGATTGGAAATCACTATTTTGCTAATTTAAGTCGAAAAAGGGTCGTAACTCCTGTAGCAATTAATGGATTGTTGCCAAAAAACAAAACTTCACCTTTAATTAATCGTCATAAATTTACAGTTTAATTTTGAATCAAATCCATGCAACTTTGCAAAATTTAAAGTCTATTTTGCGTGGACGTACGCACGCACAGACGTTCGCACTTGAATAACAATTTTTACCCTTCCACTGAGCATAAAATACACATAAAGGGATGTAAACAATTAAGTAAAATTAAACCGACCTTAAGCCTGAAACAAACGAGTCCCATTGTAACCTTCCCGACTAGTTCGAAAAGGTCATTATTTCGAACATGCTCTTCAAAAAGTTTGGCCAATTTCACGTGCTGAAAAAAACAATCAAAAGAAACTTTACTGAAAAGTTGTAAAAACTAGGCAATATTCTTATGCATAGACGATACTTTTCATGATAATATATACATGTATTGAATGTATAACATTAATTTCACTGCACACGCTTCAATTAAAACAACAATAATTATGATATGATGTTAGGCAACAGAATATGAACATTTCAAACAAATATTGTTTGACTGTGTCTCTATCTATAATTTGGTACATACTCGTCTAATGTAATTCTGTAAGCCTTCAACGCCATATATTCTGAGCACAAACCATAGTTTCATAGCACGAAATCTTCTACTTAATGGAATTCCCCAGTGCTGAAATGATATGAAGTAAGGGAGACTACTCAAATACATTAGTTTGTCAAGACATTTTAAATAATCAAGCAGTTGTTTCCCATTAATAATATTTTCACCGATAAATATCTCTTCCTTTGCGACCATTGCAGATCACAATTCTCCTGTATACCAATACAATCTTCTTACGACTGCAAAATTTGCTATAGCAGTCTTTAAGTCAGTAAAGTTTTGCGGGGCAGTCTTTGATCAATGTATGCTACTGTTCAAATTGAAACACAGATACGTCTGTTTTAGAATTTTGGCAGACAAATGTTTGAGATGAGGTGTATGCTTGCTGCCACAAAGCGTAATATGTTTATGTTTAACATAACATGACTACTGCAGTAATCACTCTAGATTACGGGTAACAAACAATTAAGAATCATATGGATAAATTTACTTAGGTTTGTGCACATAAATTGATTATTTAATACGTACGCGGAAGTCGAGTTCTTTATCTGAAATAGATACAAAAATGTCATTAATAAGATAGCCGTGTTTTTGTATTTTCAATGCTGCCAGAGCAACCATAAATAATTCCTCAATCGGTATTTAACTAATGCTCATGAATGGGTTTAGTTATTCTTTGGAAAGTATGCTGGTAAACTCTGACTCGGACGGACAGACCGACGAACAGACAAAGAAGCAAGCATTAAGAAAACATAAGTAATGACATCTTAATATCCAAATATGCGTATGAATAGCTTTTTCTTAAAGATGCAGCATCATTCCGTACTTACTTCTGAGAAGTTTTTCATGGGAATGAAAGACTGACTAAATTCTATATTTTTATTTTCCACCTTTGAAGACAGTAAATGTAATAATGTCCTTCTCGCAACAGACCGAATATATAAAATCTAGTGGGCAGCCTGAAATCATTTCTCTGAAACGCGTTGCGTTTGGAATTTTGAAAGCCCTATACGTACCATCATGCTCGTGCTGTAAATACACTGGGTCGACCGTCAATGCGCTAGTCAAAGCCTTCTTATCTCGCACCCTGTCAGCAATAAAAATAACATTTTGATATTCAATACAAACAGTTCGTCCCATATCGTCTAAAATGGACAGATAAACAATTTGTTATGCGAGAAAGAAAGAGAAACCTCTCAGACACAAATGCCTGCTACAACTTGGCTTATTTGTCCTCTACTTTGTTTCTTGTTTTAACCTTCATAACTTCGAAAATCAGCATATTTATTGCTACGGTACAAATATCTTATATACCGACAGTGTTTGGGTTTTGTTTTGTTTGTTGCTGTTTACATATCTCTCTTGTATGTCTCGATTTTCTTCGTCTACGTTAATGCTGTCATTTAGTGTTTCAACGTGATTTGTCTTTACAATTTTGAATACAGGTTCGATTGTGTTGCTCGAGGTTCTTTGGAAACCTATCTATTACTCTTTCATTCTACTGTCTGCATTTGTTTACTGTCTGCATTTATATTGTTACCATAATGTCTTTTAAGTTCAATTCTGCATACGAGTGCAAAATGAATACCATACTCCGGGATAACAAATATTTATGAGCAACTCACCACATTAGGGAGCAGTCAAAGTTGACCAACATCCATTTATTTGGGTTGAAATTTATGGAAGATATATTCTGGAAAATTAATATATGAATTTTATATCTATACTTCAAATTGTTTAAACGGTTAACTAAAGCCTGGTTTAAGCAAGGAAATGCCTAAAAGCAAAAGTTTTGACGGGTTGTTTCTTCCTTGCCACCTTGTTCTGAATGATGTTTGCGGCTAAGAGAATTAGGAACACTTTTTGAGTGACTATATTAGATATTAACTAGGTTACAGGAACAATATGAAAATCGAGTGATACATTAATTATATATAATTATCAGTAAGACTTGGCTCATATGCATAACTGTCATCATCGTCTTACAGTAGCGCTGGACTCATTTTGATTATTTACATGAGTAGGAGCTAAGTAGTCCCTGCGGAATTCTACAGATGCTAATGCACTGACTTCCATTCACTCCAATTTCACAAGCAAATGGGCATTACAAACTCATGATACAAGTGTATACTTACTACAGCTTAAAAGTACATAAATTACTTCTTATTTCTTGTGTATGTGTATGAATAGACTAACGACTACTAGTTATACTGTATTTAAAACTAATTTCTTTTCTTCAACTTTTGTCTATTTACATGACTTATGACTCATTTATAACAAGTTTTATAAACAAACCTTCCAGACGCATTTTAGTTTAAACTAAGAACACTTGTTTAACAATTTGCATAACTCTATTTTCCAAATTCATTATAATAAAAACACTTCGGAATGAATACTCACCTCGACTCCTTTCAGAAGATGCTGGAATTCCGGACATATCAGGGCGTTGCCGGCGTACGCCGCGTCTACATGCAACCATACATTTTCTTTGGCACAAACCTCACCCAGCTCTTGTATATTGTCAAAAGAACAGCATCCCGTTGTTCCTAGCGTCGCACATACCTTTAAAGAAAACAAAATTACACAAAGTTACTCATCAAGCCAACGTTTCGTACTCTGAAGTCATATTTACAAGTACCCAATATTATAAACAGCTTCTTCGAGTCATAATCCGTTTTATTTGTTCAAGTTCTTTTATCACTGTCCTACGTCTTTAATAGTTTAGTGCAAAAGAAGTGATAAATCTGTATCATAAACTAAAACAGTGGAAATATGATTTGGTGTTTTACACTAGATCAGTGTAAGATTTGAGATCATACACAATCATACACCATCACACTCTTAAACAGTCTCAAAATTCCCATCATTCACTAAACGAATGGAAAATTTGGCATTATACTTTAAAAACAGTGAAAAATTTTACGAATCACACTAAAACTGTGGACAAAAGATCGGAAAATTAAGCATCAAATACTTACATAAAATGGTATTAATCCCATTCTACGATCTTCCTGTTTGAAAGAAATCAAAGTTTTATAAGATGTTAAAGCTGTGTTCTCACTCTCAGTTACCGTCGAACATTTTAAAAAATGGCATACTGATACATAAATATAAAACTAAAGGATACAATTAAAATATAAGCAAAAATCTAGGTAGGAAATTGTAAAAATAGATTGAAAATGATGGTTTTACGGCACCGTTTCACTATATTTCAAATACGTTTGCAACGCTTTATTATTTGTTAGCGTATTATTTGAAATCTACAGTCACACGTGACAGAAATTTATACTGGAGTCTTTTTTATATGACTATAAGTTCTTAAATACATTATGTTTATACCTGTAATATGGAGAGAATGACACAATTTGCACGTTGAACTTCTACAAGGCATTTGTCCTTGTCAATTAGGGTAGTATCTTTTATTGATCAAAACGTTTTACTAAAGGAATACGAAAAAGTACAGATCCTTATCAGAATGTTCGAACGTTCAAGTTGATCGAGGGTCACCACTGCTCGAGAAGGCGCCCCCCTCCAAAAAGAGACGAAAACAGGGTAAGAAGTAGCACCAGGGATTAATTTGATATGATTGGAAGTACATTGTACTATCAAACACTTTCTACACTTGTCTTTACTGCCAAACTCCCCAGACTTTATGTCTCAAAATAGCTGAGAATGAAGAATCCCTCTAGAAAACGTACGTCACGAGAATTCTCAAGCAAATTACAGTTTTATTGGTGATGATTGTCCTCGAAAGCACGTTATGAGATGCATATTAGTTAATATAGTAAAACATTTTACAAGTACAATAAGTTTTTAGTTAACGTTTAAAATTTAAGCAACGCCCGAAGTCAAAGAATTTCATTTGAGATAAGAACTAAAAATAATTTGTACACAGTAAAGTCACTCGTGCTGAATTTACAAACTCTGTTCTCTGCAACGTGTTTCTGTTTTAGTAGAAATAACTTACTTCTATGGCCCTTTCCAATGTGTAGCCTCTTAGCGCATAGTTTTCGTCCACGTCTAACTGTCGCATTTTCACCAAGCCTATCATACCAGCTTTCTCCACGCAGGAATGGGCCTAGAAATATTTACGAAAGTCTGCATGTTTTCACTAGCGAAACACAGTGAGGTTGTTTTAAGTAATTTTTTTTCAGAAAGAAAAGTTAAAATGGATTCACCGGTTTGAAATGAGATTGCGAAAAATAATGAATGTGAACTCTAAGAAAATTCCAGCGTTTGCTTATCTATATCTAGAAAACATCCACTTTAAATCTATATAATGACTTCAGATAGTAGCAGACTAGTAAGGTTTTCTTTTCACAAACCAAGATATGATTCGGATATTTGTCAAAACATGTTATAGAATCTTACAGCATTGTACATTTATATATGTAAATAACTAAATTTTTAAGGTCTCCTAGTCAACGTTTAGTAATAATGTTAAAGGTAATTATTGTTAATCAGTTCATCCTTGATCTGATCAAGGCTGACAATTAATTTTTATTCTTTAATACGTTTTTGCTTGTACATTAAAGCAGATTTCCACATAATAATAATAATCCGAATAAGGTAATCACACTATCTTCTTTGGAAAAACAGATAATTTTATCTATCAAAGATTTAACCAGATATCAATCGCTGAATAAAGAAAGCCTAGACGTATTAAAACGAATACAACTACTGTAGGATATTCACATTTCACAAACTTGGTTCAGTTTTCGTTTTCGTATTTTCCCCCCCCCCCCCTTTCGCTTTCTTTGCAAGACAGTGATTAAATGTGAATGATGATGTTATGATACCGTTATGTATAAAACTTATATAAAAAAATCCGATGTCAAAACATTTTGCAATCAGTTTGTAATGTTAATTGTATAATTGTATATTATAAATGTATTTTGCATGTTTACTTGTAAGGCTGATAGGGCCGATGCCCCCCCCCCCCCCCCCCACCACGCCTACGACGGGGAAAATAAACGGGGTTACCCTAAAGGGGTCCCAAACTGGAAAAAAAAGAAAAAAAAGGCAGATTTCCACATGTTGCAAACTTTAACCCAGACATTAGCAATGGTAATCAAATTTTTAGCACATGTTATTAACTATACTTTACTCTCATCAGAATCTTATTATGCATAGTGAAAGTTAATGAAAGTAAGTCTATCTAATCTTACTATTTTGCTTGTGTAACAAAATATAATTTATTGTTCAATTACGAATGATCGATCATCATCATTGGTTGAAAGTAATGTTTTGGTAGATGAGCAAAAATGGTTTTTGAACACATATAATTACTGTTTATCATATTCGGTCTCTTACAAGTATTATTTAAACAAAAAGAATTTAAAACAGTCAATACTTTGTTCATCTATAGATTTCATAAAGGCTTATGATTGTATTAAGAAAGTGCTATCTAAATTAAATGTGAATAATGGTAAATCTCTATATAACAATTTTAATCAAGTATCAGAATTATTGTTTTACAGTTACTGTTTTTTTGTGTAAATAACATAGCTATTAGTATTTAGGGAACCGAAAATGGTGTTAATTTTGATGGCAAGACAATTTATATTTAATTATTTGCAGGCGACATTGACTAGTAGCCAGTAACGAAGACATTCTCCTGTTTACGCTTAACGTTTTCAATGATTGGTGTTCTAAGAATGCTAAGATCATTAATTCAACAAACAGTAATGTGGTTCATTTACGTTCACTTGTGGCGAGCAGTTCCTAAATGTGCTAGATGGATATATTACCTGGGACTACTGTTGATGAGTGTCTAAATTTTGAAATATAGCAAAGTGAGTAGCCAAAAGTTCTGGTGGAGCCCTAGGTTTGTTGATTATAGATTTGAAGTAAATCCCTGGGAGATGTCCTACACAATTCTCAAGAAACTAGTATATGAGTCTACAGTTTGGCCCGTAATAATTTATGGAGCGTCCGTGAGAGGTACCAAATCATTTTCTTGTATAGATGCTATTGAGCATTGGACCCTCAGGTTCTTTTTGGGGACTGGTTAATACACACCCATCAGTGTTATCTATTGTGTGTTCGAACCCACCACATGTGAAGCAATGGTAGTCTGTTTCGCATATTCGTATAGATTAATGAATATAAATCAAGGTAGATTAAACTACAAAGTATAACAGTTTGATTTTGTAACATAAAGTGTAACATAATTTGCAAAATATGGAATCAACTTGTACTAAAGCATTTCTCTGATAAAAAGTAGTGATAAACAGTTTGTAAATATGTCTAATGCTAGCATGATCATGTCATTCATAAATTTAGTAATGTAATTTAACAGTTAACTTTAAATGAATTTATTATGTCTTGGAAGGCTAATGTTCAAAACCCAGTCAGTGGACCTTCTGGCAGAGGCAGAAATAAATTTAGGACATAATTCTGTGTTTAAGATATAAACAATGAGACAATATTAATATGCCAATGAGTTTAAAACATAGGTCAGCTCAAGCTAAATTTTGAGGTGGGGGTTCAATTAGGTTAGAAACCTGGAGGTGTGAAATATTTTCAATGTGAAAGATAGACACCTCCATTTTAGGAAATTAGCAAGGTAAGGGTTGAAGCAATCCAAATTGAATGAACCTACCAGTTTAGACGAGTACGCAACCAGCTTAGAGAGCACGTATCCGTCATCTATATACGGATATGTTTTGGCTTTTTCGATGGCTGCATGGCGAGAAGCCAGTAACGTTACCAACACGCATTCGCTCGCAGATCCCTACACAAATTAGAACAATGAAAATGCTATACTGTGTGTGTTATATACTGGTAATAAAACTGGAAATTCTGAAAACCAGAACAAAATGGATGCAAATACTATTTACAACTTTCTAGAGTTAAAACGCCATTAAAATCCAGTTATTAATTTGACAGCTTCGGTCAGGTAAATATTTATTGACATGCTCTGATGCTGTAACTAATGATAGGCAATAATGCTTTAACCTAAATAATTTTCTTCACTATTACGGTGTTTCTTTTAACTTATTCATAGGCATGATTATCACTGCGCAAAAAAGCTGGAAAATCATAACAACTATAATTGATCAATAAAGTCACTAAAAGCATCTTAAGGAAAACTTTAAATTTATGTTTCACTGATATTGCCTTTGATGATATAATTTTGATGTTTCATATAATACTTTTAGAAAATATTCTGATGGTCCTGAACGACTTATTTGTCATTTATATCTATACATATCAACTATTGAGAACAGTAATTATCTCTTCTCATTTATCTTCAGTCATCCCAAAGATTGAGAACTACTACAGTATACATAAGGATGAGCTGTTACCTGAATGACACCGCCTCCCCGACCTCCCTCGTGTAGAAAAGCCGTCGGCAACTTAATCAGCTTACCTGTACAAGAGAAGTAAAACGCTGAAGGTACAGTATGTAAAATAGTTTTACTGTTTGTTCAAATAGTCACTGCATAGTAATTATTGGAGAAAAAAATAACGTTAACAATTATATTAACATACGTACTTCTCCATTTGAAAAGTGTCTGGAGAGGATAATATTTTTTTTTTTCAAACTGAACTGCAAGGTTACATTTGAACCGCTGGTTGCATCGACATTGCAATATTAGACACAATAAATCATGGTGCATCTCCTCTATTTTACTGCTATTTATTAGTTGATCGAGTGTTTGTAAACAAAGACCAAAGTTACCGTATTGTACGTAGCATTCCAGTCTTCAGAAACACCATCGATTTCGATGAATCGTATATGGCAATAACTCCACAGAACGACAGTTATTATAAAAGATGTAACGAACAAGAGCTACTTTATCCGAGTTTAATATTACTGTACAGTAATTTGTAATTTGTTACTCATTACTGAGAAAAATAGTTTCGATATGTTGACAGCCTGCAGTTATTACTACCCAGCACACCGTTGTACTCCATATTTACGGCTTTTTTTTAGAACTTTTACTCATCAAGTCTATCGCGTTTTTTTTTCTTTTTCTTTATTTTTAATCTCACTCACTTATCCAGTATAAATACGCCTATTTCTAAAATGTCACTCACCTATCCAGTCCAACACGACTATTTCTAGTTCTGTGCATGCTGGACTCGCAGCCTGAAACAACAGACTTTGCATTTAAATCGGTTGAAAGTGCAGCAGCAATAATATGCAAGCATGTAATGTGTCGTCCATATGTATTTAAGATGAAGCTAATGTATATTGGGCCCGGCTGCCACGGATAAAATATCGCTTACTATTTTAGTTCTGTGTAGAAATGTAACAATGTAAATATTCTTTTTCACGATAGTTTTGATTTGCAAACCTGGTACTTTTTTGAACCTTCAGATGCATGTAGTGTTATTTAAGTGAATATTGTATGAAATGTGTTTACCCATGAAAATCCAACACACCCGATGGCGCCGGAAAGCATGTCGCCAAGGATTGAAGGGTAGGAGTTTCCCGCAGGAAAATACGCATGGAACTGCGGATGTTGCCAGTGGGTTAACTGAAAATATAAGTAAGATTTGGTAAATGCATGTTTGATTTTAATCGCTTAAGTTTATCATTGGTGCAGGATAATCCATATGACCAACACCCCTAGAAGATGTTTTGAATTTCTTGGGATAATGCAAGAAACAGAAAGTCCCAATATATGGTTCTTTTACATGCCAGATATAAAGCATCGATAGCCGAACGGGAAAAAAACTGAAATAAATACTCTAATGAATCTCACACAGTATTCTGATACCGATTTAGGAAAATATTCTGACTAGTTCAAAAGGTGAAAATGATGTTGGTTTTTGAAAATAGTCTGTAAGGAATGATGAAGCCTCATAGCATTTTTATCAATAATAACACGGACCTAAATATACATAGTCCAATAGATAAACCGCTTTTATTTACTTTTTTGAGCACGGGAAAACAATTTATAGCATTACTTTACTCAATATATGGTATAGGTCCGTGATGATAATAGACAAACAAAAAATGCTTATTAATAAGTTAATTGGTGACTCCTTGCCGCTTTTCTTGTACATATATTGGCTTTAGTTGTTTAGTTGTTTTTTAACATTTACGTACTGAAATTTTAAATAATAGTTTGTTAGGATTGAGAGCAAAGTCTCAGAAGAAAAAGAAAACAAAAACATACGCCTGGCATAATGATTTGTTCCACGTCTTTCAAAATTTCCCGAAAGTTCTCCCCCTTCGTAGGCGCCTGTTTTTGAAGTAGTCCCCGCATATATCCTGGTTCGACATCTGAGCACACCCGACGTTCTGGCAAGGTGCGCATGTACTTTGCGATGTATTTCACCATTTCTGTTCCACATTTTTCAAAATCGTCGGCGTCCATTTTAGTTTCGGTTCCCTGAAGTGTGACTTGACTTAAATCCCTAACCAGACATAAGTTGTTTGGCAGCCTTTAGATAAATCTTGATTATATACAATGTTACTACAAACACCAAATCAGCTTTTTTATGGAAAAACAGTTCCGTTGAATAATTGTAATCATGTTCAAAAAACGCTTAGTTAAAATCTTAAACAATGAAATAACATGTATAAAAATATCTCGACAGCGAAAGGAACTTAACGTGAAGGCAATAAAGTTTAATTAGTAAGCTTTTATAAAAGCAAAATAAAAACCAAAGAAACGGCAGTCGTGGAAGATTTTTAACTACATATTTTTGATGTATCAGTAAATTGAAATTCATCATTTCTAAGAAGAAATGAATGTCAAATATTGTAAATTGGCTGAAAATAGATGTGCTAAAATTAAATCAGTGCTAAATCACTCAAACTGCGCCTTTTATGTGGTATTATGTTGATAATACATGAACTTTCCGAATAAAGCCATTATTAATAGTAAAAAACAAAAATAATTCATCTGTGTTCACAACTAACGCGTCTTCGTTCATACCGGTTAAAATGTCGTGACATACGCAATTTGTAATAAGCGATGTCCATTCTTTACAAACTTTCTAAACATATCATTCTATGCCTGTATTTATTTATACCAGTATCGCATTTAATTTTCTTTTATTTGAATATTTCAAAAGTGCTGCCGTAGTTCAATATTCAGAAAATAACTATCATACGTTACAAGACACACGCCCGTACACTATCTATAATAATGAAAACTTTCAAATAGTGCCTCGTTGATGGATTGTTTCAATATAAATATACCGATTAATTCGTCACTGAACTTAAGTTATGAAGACAGCATATTTAAAAAGTCACGCATTAAATCTTTAGCTACAGTAAACGGCCTAGGGGATATCTTTTAAACAAAACGAGCAACACTAAACTGTTGCTTTAAATTAAATTTATCAAATCGGAACCCGAGCGTTGCTGTTTGTACTTGGCGATTTGTTCTTATTTTACTAAAATTTTAATTATTTTTTTCTGGGTTTCCTCTTAAATTTCTTGGATTACGTCCGCCTCACTCTTGAGAACTGGACAAATATATAATCAGATATTTTAGTTATTCCTAAATATTCCGGCAGTTAATGCAATAGCAAGTACGCATACAGTTCAAATTCACCTTACCTGATTGTGTAATTAATTCTCGTGTCACATTTATATTCTTAAAAATATTAAATGTTAAACTAGGAACGCTTGCATACTTTTAGTCAACGGGTTTTGTGCACAACCTTATATCTTGACATACTCCCACAAGAACTGTAATTGAACCTAGAGGTCAAGACTGGCTTACAATTTATTTGTCTTCGGCTATCACTTAAAGTTTTACAACAACCAGTCAAGTGCCATGCATCTGACAGCGAATCAAATGAAGCGCGCGCAAAATCCGAGGTAAAGTTAATCCCGCAGAAACGGTTGCGTTTGATTGGATAAAATATAGCGTCTGCAGCTGATATCTCAAGTCAAAAACTGAATGGCATCTATAGAAATTGAATAAATTATTTTCCGGGCGATTTTGCGAATGCCAAATATATCTCAATTTTTTTCCACTCATTTGAAATCGAGTGTCTAAATGACGCATGCTCAGTAAAATGTCAAGTATTTCTAGAAGCTTTGGTTTCCATCATAATGTATTTGTGGGAGAAGTTTTCGACAATCTTTCATACGTTTAAGACATTCCATTCTTTTTTTCTAAATGCTGACCATACATTTTTGCCTAACTGAGTTTAAGGGAGTAATAGTTTTTCTAGTTTTCTTTTTTCTCTGTATTTCATTCTAAATACATATTTTCCAACACGTTATGAAAGGCAATTTGCTGGAAAGAGAATGAAAATTGTTTCACAGAAAAAATCTTATAAAAGACTAATCGGACAGTGACGAGTAACTTAATGAATATTTATGAAATAAAATGCTTTCGCACTGGTAAAATGCATTATTCTAATATTAAAGGTTTTAAGCATTACAACTAAGAAGAATATTTACACGAAATTGATAAAGGGGCTAAATGTATTTAATAAATAAACACAATTGTCAAGAACGAATGACTCCTTGGTGTACAAAATGTCAATATATCAACATCCTATGATAAATCGTTATCAACCTAAATGCGGTAAAACAACTGTAAAGGTTTAACAGAACTACAAGATCTCTTAATCAATTGCTGCATTATTCAATGAGATATATATCGTAATCATTTTAAGTTATCTAACATTGCAGGCAGTTATAGAGAGTGTATCTTAATATAAACACGTTTACACATGCAGGTCGGAACATGTTAGCCCCGAAAACAAATTTTAACACACACGCTCAAATACGTGCGGGTCAATTCAGTCTCTCTACTCACCGATTCATATCAAATTTATTTCTGGTGCCATGTTGAAGATTATGTTTTCCTAAAGCGTCACCAAACAGACGCTGAAATTTTCAGTATTTCACAAAAAAGGTACGATTTAAATATTGAGCAAAAGAATTTTATTCCCGATCATAAGTTGAACGACATCCAAATTCTGTAAACGTTGTTTCCAGTGTGACATTTTTGGTGACTGTTTTCTGTCACTCGCGATTCCGCCGAGCATAAACTTGAAATTTAGAAATAAAACGCGGGGCGACAATGTAAAATTTTCTGCTCTTAACGGTGACATTTTACTCTGCGACCCCGCCATTTTGTATTTTAAATCTCAAAGTTTTATTCCTCGCAAAAGCTCATTGATTACCTTAATGTTTTCACTAGATGCGACCCTAATCCTGGCTGATTGGAGTTGTTTACCCTCAGTACCGGCTATACCTCGATCCGTATCATGTTCCTGCTATTTTAAACAGTTTCTATGGCTGGGGCTGCAGACCAGAATAAAAACGAAACGACACAAACCAGCTACTACTTCTTTGATATCCATTGTTTTGCTAATGTTTTAACAATCGGTTAGCAGTTTATTTTTATGACAATTATTTTATTGTTTTATAGATCTACATGGATATACAAATAATGGTAATATGATACACCTACAAGGGCAATTTAACGATAAAGGTTCCGACTAGTCTATTAGTTCTGTCAACTGTTACAATCATTTTAGCAGTTATTATATATTATTCGTAATATCTTTGTCGTTTCAGTGTCAATTTAAAATCACAGATTTTTTTAAAAACAAAATTGTAGGCGGATAGGCGTGACCAAGTTGATTCCATTCCACAGATTCCTACTTCTAACGTAATATGTTTGTATTTAGTAGAAATAAAGCTTCCCGAAACGATCAATACTTATATCTCTGCAAACAGTCATTTATTTTACTGAGTGTATGCAACAAATAACGACCGGTGACACTGTTTAACGACACGCAATGGTCGACAGAAATGTTTACTCTAATGTAAGCCTTGACCAGTTCCATTGCAATTTACTCGATGAGATTCAATAATATAATTGACAGTGACGTCATCAGTTATTCTCCTGGAAATCTGCAGCTTAATAAGGCTGCGAGTAAGACACCATGGTGTCTTGGTCATGGGATAAATTGGTACTATGCATTTTAAGTAAAAATAATCGCATCAGGTAATATTAAATATTATACAATTATGGACCTGTTAGGCACTGGGCATGATGTGACATGCACCATATGGAAGTTCTCTTGACAGAGTTGAAATTAAAAAGGCAATATATATGTATCAAACATTGCACGAGCCAAATAACTACGTCATTTAATTCTAAATTTAGATGTGATATTCAACGGGGTAAAAGCCAATATTTATGAATATCATGATACATTTTAGTTCAATGAAAGAGCCAAACCAATAAAAAATTATCTATTTATGAAAATATAATGTGTTTAGGCCACCAATACGTATGTATTTTTAAATGCACCCCAGTCGGATGTCCCCCAAGAACAACTTTTTTAAATAATTTTCTCCCCCCCTCTCCCTCCCCTTAGATGGTGATATTCAGCGAAAATTAGGTCGGAAATAACCAATATTTATTTGACAATATGATGATATATTTTAGTTCCAATGAAAGATGTTTTTTAAAAGACTCAATCAATACCGAGTATCTATTTATTTAGAAAATATAACTCTAACGTTTGATGATGAGCCACAGAAACCTGTCCCACCATCATGACATTTGACAGCTCACAGGCCCCGAAACACCTTGGACACGCCTCACGTTACTAGTTGCTACTCTGATCTTTGTCATTTCCTTAAAAAAAAAACCTAGTAGATGAACGTTGTATGGATATTTTAGAATTGCAGGATATTTTTTCATGCCTTGCATCCCAGTTAGAAGAATTAGACGATATCCTTCACAAATTCCTTTAAAGGCCACAACATCATGCTTTACTAATGTTGATATAAACTGTCAGTTTATGCCATCCCTCTATTCCTTTAAATATTTATGTTTAATTCAATTTTACAAAAATATTTTTTTTTTTTTTAATTTTTTTTTTTTTTTTTTTTTTTTAAAAAAAAAAAATAATTTTTTTTTTTTTTTAAAAAAAAAAAAATATATTTTTTTTAAAAAAAAACCCCCCCCCCCCCCCCCCCCCAAAACCCCCCCCCACCCCCCCCCCCCCCCCCCCCCCCCACCCCCCACCCCCCCCCCCCCCTACAAAATTATAAAGACAAATATTTTACACAAAATATCAAACATCTTGTGTATTACTTCAAATCAATTTTTCCGAACACTTTCACAATTTACAAATGTATTTCTTTTTTCTCACACATTGTATAGATCTATATCACAAAATATTGGAAATATCACAAGTGATCAGCAAATTTGAAAAGTTAAGAATATCAGAGCGTGTAATAGGTCCAGTAATGTAAGTGTTTCCTTAAAGGTAATAATGTATGAAACGTTTATATGGTTATAATATTCATCCTCTAACTAGGTATCATCACAAAGGTTACAAAATATAAACATATAAAATGTAAACATATAGTTTTCAGAAAGGGCTTCAAACTGATATAAGTAAACGGGAAAAATCTGACACAAGAGGGCCAATATCCTTTAGCGCTTACCTGGGTACCATTGGCTATAATACAATTTCAACAACCACAGTCAGGGTCAATTTTGATCTAAGGATCTGATTTGAAAAATCGTCATAGAGGTCCACTAACTAATACTTATTCCAAATTACTAAGCTCTGAGTCTTGTGGTTCTAGACAAGAAGATTTTGAAGTTGTACCAATATAAGCCTATGTAAATCAGGTTACTCCCCGCCCTTGGTGGGGTCTATTTTGACCCGGGTGTCATGATTTGAACAATCTTGCTAAAGTTTCACTAGACAATGCTACATGCTTAGTATATATAAAACGCTATATGTTGGTTCAGAGAAAACGAGTTGAAAAGTCTTTTCCTTTTTAAGTTTATGTAAAGTCCAGTGACCGCCCGGCCGGGGTACATTTTGACGCGTGGCTTGAGGACAAGATATTTAAAGTGTTTTCTTTCCGTTGCCAGAACAGAAGAACAGAACAGAATAACTTCTTTATTTTAGACACAGATTACAAAATTACATTTTGCAATAACATGTGCACTAGAATTATACATGGGTATTGGTATAGCATATGTACAACAAATAATATAATTGTTCACTATACATGGGTACTTTTTCCTATTAAGTTATAAATGTTAACATGGCAACCAGAGATCTGCATGGAATGAATTTATTTGCACATCTTTGATAGAGCTTCATGCCATTAATATCCCTGCCAGATTTCACCAACACTGGCCAAGTTCTTATAGAGGAGTTGTCGTTATAAGGAAAAAGTGAAATAACACAAAACAAAAACACGTATAATGATTACATAATATTGCAACAATTATTAATACATTCTTTATTCACCCAGACAACGCCATAAACATAAAAATATGAGATTAAACATAATATCAATATATACCAGACATACATTTCTAATATCATTGAAATTTAATCATGATTTCTTACTTATAGTTATTTTGTATTAAATTCAAGTCAATTTGATTTAACAAATATCAATAAACATTGGGTAAATAAGTAATGATAGTGATTAATATTTCATCACGTGTTGTAGCCCCTAAAGAGGACCTCAATACTTGAATAATGAACAATGCAGATCATGACAAATTGTCCAGGATAATCATGCGCTACTCTTGTCCCACATGCAATAACTTGCCGCCAGTAGGGTACCAGTTAGAAGATCTGATAAGACTGTATTAATCAACTAATTTTAATCATTGATTTTCCTATCCGAATATTGGAGATCTTAAAGTTGATTACATACATTCGATTCAGGTATTAATAGACATATAATGCTTATGCTTATCTTATTGGATCCTTCATTTACTATCTACACACATGTAACTATATGATATCACACGATTTATACAATTTTGTTTGATAAATATATATAAATGAATTAAAACCTAGCTAGTATGTGATTCCTGCGTTACTAATGGTAATTTTGCTGATATCTCATACAAGTATATGCATATAATCCGGAATATTTTATAAACATGTTACACCATTTGTCCTGTCCGTATTTCAATGTGGACAGTAGCATTACTTATTTAAGGCGGTGATCACTGAGAAATTACTGACTGAAAAATTAACAGCGTTTGAACACAATATTGTTTTAGCACGATAAACACGGGTCACAAAAGCAGAATCACTTGGCTACGGCAGGGTATGACTTTCGGCCGCTTTTCGATACATTACTGATTACTATCACTGCATATTATTCCATGGCTTATGTCAAAGCCGTTGTCATAAATGTTGATATTGTAAGCCATAATTACTCTTAAAGAAAATTCAAGGTAAACAACAATGTAATATCTATGTACTGTTAGGCATCCAGGTGTATCAGACAGAGAAACAGTAAAAACCATAATACAAGAACGGCCATGCCAACACGCTAGTACTCATATATTATGTTGGTATCTCTCGCGTATTTCATTTATATATAATGTCTTGCAATAGGCAGTTGAAAGTGTGGAATAACATTGTATGCAAAGTAATCTACATTTTCAATATTTATATTATGATTGTAATTTGAAAATTCATTGAATAGAAAAAAGTTGGATAAATTCAACTGAATACATTATAGACTATAACATAGAAGCATCAGCTGATTTCATCCTAAGCAAGTCCATTCTGAGACTCGGCAAGCTTGACCAACCTGTGCATCAGCAAGCACAACCTGCTGGGCAAGTGGTGGGAAAAGTACTAGCTTGAACTGTTTCATGTGGAAATAACGACACATAGTCGAGGCAGCCACAATTTAATTATCGTCGATATAATCTTAATTGAAATGAGGAAAGCGGGAATGGTAAATGTCTCATTTAGTAGAGTCGATGGATAAATGAAAAATCTAAAACAAAAGTTTCATATTAGGAAAAACGTTGGAGGACCTTTCTCAGCCAACCCTGCAACATCACAGAGAATTCAATAGTAGAGTTTACAAAGTTCACCATGGTTTGGTCTTTAGTGATAAAAAGAAATACCTATCCCCTGTCCAGGCCCCTAGAACTACAAGGTCATTCTGTCCCCATACTTAACAGTATAAGAGAACTGATGCCCTTAAATATTCCTTTATTCAAGGACCATACCCCTATTGAGTGCACTGTCTAAAAAATAACATCCGAAATGTTCGCAATCACTTTATTGAATTTTTCCCCTGTTACTAAGCTTTTGATAAAATATGTAAGTCACGCTAGAGATTGTCACATCAAATACCGGTATTTCTTCACTAAATTTGACAAAGACTTGATAATAGTTATGTCTTCCAGTGTTAAAATGTTGTTTTTTTCTTTTGATTTGAGAGGATTTGTCTTTGTTCAAGCTTGTCCTGGAAGTCATCAAATCTGACCAATTTCCATTTGATGAATATCATGACCAAAACCATGCGGTCTCTATTCTAATAAAAGATCTACTGCATATAGTGAAATATGTACCGCATATAAGCAAACAAGTCATGATAAGACGGTCATGGCGTTCCATAGGTCTCTATTATATCATCTGATTTGATCTCGGTCACGAAATCGTTCTGAATTTATTACTTTGGTACAGCAAACAAAAGTTCATAATTTACATAAGAGCAGTGAATGTCTTGTATGAATGCAAAAAAAGCTTCCTATGGACCGCTCCTTTTGCATTTGATTACGTTATTGAAGACGCAAATACAATCACACATTCCTACATAGCAACCGAATGATAAGGTGACCGTATTGGAAAAATAATTTTAGTTGTACTTTTGTTTAATTTCGCTGTTTAAGTTGAAAAGCCAAGATATTTCGGAAACATCTTAGTCAAAATGGAGCTTTTATACACATCGTAAAAATGATACAATTTCATATGACGAATATAAGTAAACAGCTAAGCCTTAAATGCATATTTTTTTACACACCTGTCTCTTTCTTGCTAGGGCGTATCAACAAACAGTTTCTCTGAATTTTCAACTGTGAATCTGCAAGCCTTTCTTTAGAATATACTGCATGTTTGAAATGACATATTATTCACATTTATAAAACGTTTAATGGCATGGGTATAAAAAGAGTTGCAACTTCGGATAATCTGAAATGCTGAATAACAGAAAAGGTTTCATCCAAAATCAAAATAACATCTGTTATATATTTTAATAGCTGTCCACAGTTATATTCATTACACCAATTCGATGTCTGTTATCTAAACATTACATGTGAAAATCTGTTTCACAAAAAAGTGAAACGATAAGAGCTTTCAATCACAATAATCTTTCTTGAGTCCTGTTGTAAGTTCCAGGAAGTGTGAATAAAGAGAAAATTGCTGATGACGTCAGAAAGACGAAAACCAGGATAGGATGTGCTATATCACAGTAAACAATACGGCATCTTATTTCATTGTATTATATGGTCATCATCTAAATGGTTCCAAACAATTTATGACAATCACAGTTCCTAGTATTATATGATAATTGTCTAGATGCTACAAAACAGTTTATGACAATCTAAGTTCCTGGTTTTATTTAATCATTGTTTAAATGGTACAAAACAGTTTACGACAATCTTAGTTCCTGGTTTTATTTTATTATAGAAACAGTTTATGACGATTTTAGTTCCTGCTTTTTAGCTCACCTGGCACAAAGTGACGAGTGAGCTATTGGGATCACTCAACGTCCGGGGTCCGTCGTCCGTCCGCCCACCATTTCCTTCAAACGACATCTCCTCTGACACCATTAGGCCAATGTTAATGAAACTTTGCAGGTATGTTCTTTGCATGAAGCTCTATCAAAGTTGTTCAAAGAATGCCATTCCATGCAGAACTCTGGTTGCGATGGCAATGAATAGGAAAAACTTAAAAAATCTTCTGCTAAACTACAAGGCATAGAGCTTAGATATTTAGCATGTTGCATTGTCTAGTAGACCTCTACAAAGATTGTTCAAAATTAACCCTTCCCGTGGGGGGGGGTCACTTCATTTCACATATGCTTATATAGGGAAAACACAAGCCCGACAAGCTGAGAATAGATATTTGCAATGCTACTTAGCATTGTTTAGTGGACCTCTACGAATTATGTTAGAATCATGACCCCTTGTATTATAGCCAAGGTAGTCAGGTGAGCGATATAGGGACATTATGGCCCAGTTGTCATAACCAGTGTCTAAATTGTATAGAACAGTTGATGACAATCTTGTTCCATGTAATCTTATAAGATCATTGTCTAAATGGTACAAAAAGTTTATGACAATCTTTGTTCCTGATTTTTAGCTCGACTATTCGAAGAATAAGGAGAGCTATCCTAGTCACCCGAGCGTCGGCGTCGGTGTCGGCGTCGGCGTCGGCGTAACCACTTAAAATATGTTAAAGTTTGCGTACCACCTCAAATATTTTCAAAGTCCATTGACATATGGCTTTGAAACTTTGCACACTTGTTCACCATCATGCCCCCAATCTGTACACAGGAGGAGGTAACTCTATCAAGCATTTTGACAAAATTATGCCTTTTTTCTACTTAGAATTTACGTTAAAGTTTGCGTACCACCTCAAATATTTTCAAAGTCCATTGACATCTGGCTTTGAAACTTCGCACGCTTGTTCACCATCATGCCCCAAACCTGTACACAGGAGGAGGTAACTCTATCAAGCATTTTGACAAAATTATGCCTTTTTTCTACTTAGAATTTACGTTAAAGTTTGCGTACCACCTCAAATATTTTCAAAGTCCATTGTCATCTGGCTTTGAAACTTCGCACGCTTGTTCACCATCATGCCCCCAACTGTACACAGGAGGAGGTAACTCTATCAAGCCTTTTGACAGAATTATGCCCCTTTTTCGACTTAGAATTTACGTTAAAGTTTGCGTACCACCTCAGATAATTTCAAAGTCCATCGACATATGGCTTTGAAACTTTGCACACTTGTTCACCATCATGATCTCAACCTGTGTACAGGAGGAGGTCACTGTATCTTTACAATATTATGCCCCTTTTTTACTTAGAAATTACGTTAAAGTTTGCGTACTACCTCAGATATTTTCAAAGTCCATTGACATATGCCTTTCAAACTTTGCACACTTGTTCACCATCATGATCCGAACCTGTGTACAGGAGGAGGTAACTGTATCAAGCATTTTGACATAATTATCCCCTTTAGAGACTCATTTACAGTCAGGATGGATATTATTTTATATTGTCAATCACTGAGAATAGTCGAATGCGCTGTCTACTGACAGCTCTTGTTTATAATCGTTCTCTTAATGATCCAAAACAGCTGATGACCATTTAAGGTCCGATTTTTTTTATAATCATTGTTTTCATGGTACAAAACAGTTTATGACAAATTTAGTTCCTGGTGTTTATAAATCATAGTCTAAATGGTACAAAACAGTTAATGACAATCTTTGTTCCTGGTTTTTAAAATCATTTTCCAAAAGGTGCAAAACAGTTAATGACAATCTTAGTTCCTAGTTTTTTATTATCGTTCTCTAATTGGTACAAAATAGTTAATGATAATCTTAGTTCCTGGTATGATATGACCATTGTCTAAATGGAACAAAACAACAAATGACAATCTTAGTAAATGGTTTGATATGGTCTTTGTCTTTATGACACTATTAGTTCCTGGTATTATATGATCATTGTATAGAGGCTACAAAACAGTACATGAAAATCTTAGATCTTGGTATTATAAGACCATTGTCTTAATTCTACAAAACAGTTTATTACAATATTTGTTCCTGGTATTTTATGATCATTGTCAAGATGGTTCAAAACAGTTTATGACAATCTTAGTTCCAGGTATTATATGAAAACCATAACTAATATATTGTCTTTATGACAATGTTAGTTCCTGGTATTATATGATTATTGTCTAGACGCTACAAAACAGTACTGTAACAATGTATATGAAAATCTTAGTTCTTGATATTATTTGATCATTGTCTTAATACTACAAAACAGTTGATAAAATCTTAGTTCTTAGTATTGTATAATCATTGTCTACATGGTACAAAACAGTTAATGATAATTTTAGTTCCTGGTATTTTACTATCGTTATTTAAACAGTGCAAAACAGTTTATGACAATTTCGTTCCTGGTATTATACTTATTATCATTGTCCAAATGGTACAAAACAGTTTATGACACTCTTTATGCAACAAACTAATTATCCAACACTCGAAACTATTTTCAATGTGATATTCCTTTCCGATCGTTTTTACCAAGAAAGATGTCGTACCGGCGGAAATGACCTTTAAAAACATTTAAAACTTTACCTTTTTAAGTTTTTATTTTGGAGCGTGTGTACAATTTTTCTCAACGTGTTGATGAGAATGAATCCCGTAGGAATAGTTGATGATGAGAGAATAACTCATTCTTACATGAAATGTAGATTAAAGCTGCACTTACTGTAACAGGGCCATTGACATTCAGCCAAACGTACAGACATACAGACAAACGAACGGACGGACATCTGTGTATATAGGTCCGTCAAGTACAGTAGAAAATGTTCCGACTAGATATCATGCCTTTTTAAGGCCCTAGCAGAGTAACCCTTTCTTTGTAAATGGTAAATGTATCATACAATACTATATTTCCACAACGACAGAGAGATGGTGAAGTTAACATTCACAGAAACATATACACATTTATAACATTTCTAATATATTAAAGCTGAAGTGAAATAAATTCCTGTTTTAATAGTCTGTCTATATATATAATGTTAAACACATATAGATTGCTGTTTATATCTTCATCATCACACGTATAGTTAATTTACGTACAAAAGTCATTTCTAATGACATGTACACGTAATTGCCGAAAAATAGCGAAATACTTGTATCGTACGACTCTGGTTATTCAAATCGGACCCGCCTATTCGAAGTCGCCTATACTTTAGTGCCAAGTTCAAAAAATAGATGTATCATAGAAGCTTTGATAGATATAGTTAAGCGCTTGGAGGACGGACGCTTTGATAATTGACTATGTGCATAAAAGAAACTCCTGACTATACTGCGTGATGCCCCCAGGGGCATAACCCAATATTAAGCGAAGTGTGCTGATGTTAGGCAAAATCAAAGATTGAGATTGATCAATTCTGACAAATTTCATCAGAGTATGCCAATTGATTTGGAGATTACGGTCGGCGAAGAATCCCCATGGTTAGGGTAATATATTTCGATTCTAAGACTTACGGATATAAAAAAAGTTCGGTTAGTACGTAAATGTTAATAAAATATAGTAACAGAGATTATCTACAAGAACAGTGATTAACAGACCAAACTCTTAAATAGGGGTGTCACGTTTAGGGAATGTGGTAAACGTGTACTCGTCTATCACTAAACGAAACGGATCCGTTTACACGTTGTTTACATCAGTTTCAGTAGATTATCATACATGCTGCGTTCAAAACATTATTCTTTGAAGTACCTGTTTAAATATGTCTGCCGTTTTAGATACGTAATAACTTAGCTATGTAGACGTCCAGATCGCCCCGATACATGAATACAAATTCAGCGACCATATATAATACATATATTTTCAATCATGTGACTTATATAAGTTATAGTACGTAGTCTGGTTCAATAATAAGGTAGATGTTATTAACTAAGTTGATGTATGTGTTATTTTACATGTAGAGGGATACCCAAGTTACTACACGTTTAGCGCTGCTAATCGAAACGCCTCCGTGTACACGTGTAAACGTGACACCCCTACTCTTAAACATCTTCAATCACACATCGGAAGCTGGGGAGCGAATAGATGCAAAACTCGAGCATTTATTTCGCGCACAGCAACACAGTTGACAAAATGCAGCTCTAAAACGAGCACTTAAAAAACAGTACAGAAGGAATATTAACGGGTAGCTAACAAATACAACGGTATTTGCCAATTTACTAAAACTATTCAAAGTTCTTTCGGTCATGAACGGTTCGTTATGTAACTCAGCCAGAGTCCAAAATATCAGTATTATTCCTATAGGAATTTCCACCATGATTCCAATAATGATGGCAACGATGACGATTATTGTAATTCGTCTGCTTTCGTAATACTTGCTTCTACTTTGTGACGATGTCTGAAGTTTGTCGAGGTTTTTGGTTGAAATAATGTGTCGAATATGTTCCGCGTGGCGTAAACTTTTCAACATCAGCGTATCCAGTACAATCATTCCCGTGCATGGAATAAATTTTACAAACAATATAACAAACCAGTAATACAAGAATTCGTACAGTTTAAGATTTTCAAACATTGGTGTATATACTGCTCTGCATGTTTCAATCCCTTCAGCGGAACTGCACATTGATTCTAAAGCATTTATTGCGCTTTTCGTTCTTGTAACGTTAGTGAAGTTTAGAGCGGAACTACTAACATTGTATGGAAAACTTTTCGTGACTTTTTCTATAGACGCTGTTGAAACAATTTTCACAGGAACGTACTCGGTGTCAATAAATCTACAAATGTGTCCAAGCGTTGCGAGGACATAAACAATCACGATCACACAAACGCTTGTCCGTGGTAGGCACAATCGTCTGATCAGGAATGGATGACGTATGGCCACATACCTATCGTATGCAAGTACCAGCGTCAACCAGATGGCTGCATTGTGGGTAATAGTGGGCAAATACTTAGTAAGGTATCCCCAAATCCTGCAATAATCAAAAGCGATGTAGTCTGGGAAAATACCATCGAAATACATAAACAGCGTCGCAACAGTTGGTATCAATACTGTTAACGTGTCCGAGACGGATATTCCAATAAGTATGACGTCAAGAGGTGACGTCCTCTTTTCTCGAACGAATGTTGCAATAACAAGTATGTTCATTACCAATGTAATCACGGCTATAGGTATAAGATATATTCTGTCTCTTGTGCTGTCAGCTTTGGTCCACGACCACGGTGTCATCACATAGGAGTCAAAGTCTTCATTGAGAAGTTCTGCAAAATAAAAGACCAAACAAATCATCTAGGAGTCCAAAATACATGTTAACTATACTTAGTATATTGGATTCTCCAAATGCATGACAGCATGTCCATTCGGAAAACCTAGAGAATTTTGGGTATACAAGGGTCCTTTTTATTTCAAGAACGACTACTTCGATATATATATAATTCAGTGGTTTCTTTACGTCTTTTAAGTTGTGTTAAGTTGTTAATGACACAAGACAGATGCTTAAAACAAAAGAAATATTTTGAAAACATGTTATAAATATATGATTAGTCATACTCACGTATTTCATTTATTGACAGATGGAAATAAAAATACTCCCAACAAATTGGACGGATTTTCAAGTTTTGAATGGAATACTCAAATTTTACACTATACTTGAACTATTAAAACAACTACAGTGGTATAAGTGTGAACTATACCTGAACGCATATGTCACAGGATCATATTCCAATGAATATTAAATAAAATATATGAACCCTCAAAATGGTGTTGTTTGGTTTTATACCAGCTGCTTTTACAGTCAAAGTCAGTCAGTTACGTAGAGTCGTAGGCAGTATACGTAGGTAGGATGCCGTTTCAGGTACTAGGCATTTCTATACTTATTTACCTGTGCACTTTCTCTATTGTTATGCTAATAACCCTCTTGCGCTGACCAGTCGATTTGTATAATTCAAATAGAATACATTCATGTTTGATGTTATACACATCGATGATAGCCAGGCATACTTATATTCAAAAATATATATTATTTATATATAGATTTGCAGTTTGTTGTGTTAACCTGCCGTTAGTCCAGCTTAGAACCCGAAACCTCAGAGGCACAAATCAGACACATGTCATACATGTACTAGATACGAACTTTATATGAGCAGTATAAGCCTGAACTGTAACACATATACAGATTCATGTATTTTGGTTTTTACTTAGGTCATATTATTTTTATAAAAAAGAAAAATCTTTATTAATTTTTTGATGGTCATTTTGAACACTAAATCAAATGTAAGTTAGTTACCACGAGCTAGTACTTGCCTGTAAATGAATCATTGTCAATTATACAGCTGACTTGACTAGTATATAAGCTGGAAGTGTGTGTAAACACGAGAGGTTGGGCGATTGGCGGCATGGCGCCATCTGGTGTTGTTGACATCATGACGTGCTGTGTCGTAATCGTGGTGTTTTCTAAAGTTCAATGAAAATAGCATGTTGTAATGCGATAAAATATGTCACATGATTCTTAACGATATCATACACAGTAATTTCTGGATGGTTAGCCGGTGAATGAAAATTATGGTGCATGTCGCCACAATATCAGCCGATGCATTAACAGTAAATAAAAAGATTTTGCTTTACATGTATAACCCAAAGGAAAACTTTGTACAGTTATTTACTCTGTACTTCCAGTAACGTTGGTGGAACATTATTCCTTAATAACTTCACGAAAAAATCTCGTCTGAAAATCAAGCAGTATGCCCCCGGGAATTAAACAGTAATGACCGGTCACGTGATTGAGCTATTATCACGCAGTTTTTAAATTACGAGCAGCAAAATGTCACAATAATTCCCAGAATTCCCAATCAACTACATATATTCAGTAGTAATTCGTACGTTACGTTTGCTCATTTACGTATTTTAACGATATTGCTCGTAATTTGCTACAATTTTCGGGTAAAGCGTACCGATGGAAATGTCTTGGCCTCTTATAGATGTACATGGATGGACCCATATAAGCACAATTGACAAAGCAATCAATTTGAGACTCACTTTACATGATTTTGACGATATTGGCTCTGGTTTAGTTGCTTTTTTTTCTACAAGTGGTTTACTGTTTATTTACCAAAAAAATTTAAAGCTACAGTGGTGATGGAAAATGTCTTCGGCCAAAGTTACTTTTAATTTCACGGGAAAGAAACATTTTTTACATGCGAATGAAAACATTTTATATTATCTATTAAATATGAGAAAGTGATTTAATAATGAGACGAAGTTTTCCTTACTATGGAACAATCACTATAAACATACTTCGGTAAAAAAGGTGAACTGCCGATTTATAAACTTTTTTTTACAATTTAGATTCAGCTCCAGACACTGCAAGTGGACTTGCTGTTTTATTCTCAACCTTAATGAATTGTGTGTAATTCAACCTCAGCATAAAACGGCCATTAGAATTTTTTAATTTTTTTTCAGTACGAAAATGACCCTTTTAATTTCAAAAGGATGCTACTTTCCGCATTGATCAATGCATTAAACATTTTATATTATAAAATAGAATGGAGGGTAATTTCATATAAATGATTGTCCCCCCCACCCATAACAAGTCACAATAATAATTTTATACTCCGATTTTTTTACCAAAAATTTCAAATACTATGCGCAATCTATACTTTAAATGCAAGCAACAAAAAGGACAAAATCAAGATGTCACATGCCGATTTAAGTTGCGCATAATGTTTTTTTCAGAATGAATATTTCCAGTTCAACTTTTAAATTATAATATATTTCATGTGAATCCACTGGCAAAAACCCATGAGCCGTTTTACTACATACAGCCTATATCCAAACTACATTGTGTGTGAATTCCAGACCTCAATTTCAATTTTGAACTTAATAATGCATTTACCAATTTCGTTCATATGTAGGTACAATAATAAACCCATGACCGGTACTATTGTTCAACAAATATCTTGATAATGTATTTAATACATTGTAAATGTCTAAAGCATACTGCATAATTCAGACAATGACCAGAATGAACGGCGAGTTTCGCAAGAATGTAGAGAAAAATTAAACGTTTTAATATTTCAGCAACATCACAAAAAGTCTACCCATGTCCTATTAAGTTTCTATATAATATTTGCAAAATAAGGTCGTTAGAAATTTGAGAAAGCAATGCTGGCCAGTCATCATGTTTTATGACATATTTAAATAATTATACCCATTGTCCATTGTAAAATTTGACGCTTGTTGTTTTTATAAAAATAGTTTGTATCTTTAAACCGATTACATTTACTTTATTTAGTTACATCATAGGTAATAAGATTTAGAAAAAGTATGAATAACTTACTCAAATCTTCGAACGCTCCTTAATCCTGGTTCATTCACTCAACGACAATATGTCCAGCATGTTTGGTCTAGAGCAAAAACAATCCAACGATAATAAAAGAAAAACAACATGTACACGTTTCGTACGACCGTATAGAATATGTATATGATATGCTACGTTCCAAAATGCTGTGCTGTTGATGCCGAATCAATTACTGTGAACGTCTGTCATTTAATGTGGATGTATATTAATGATAGCTCTCAGGGCCTCCAGGCGTTGGTTACAATGTATACTGGAGACATCGTGCCAGACACCGATGTTTTTTTTGTTAGATCTGGACCAGATATCAAAAGAGAGTTGGCATTAATGCGAAGCAGAGAGGTAAATACTTTGACAAGTTTGGGGTATCTGATGCTATCGAATGCGTGTTTAATTGATGTAACACGCGTACTTGTTTAGGCTATTTATCCCTGGATGGTGTCTTAAGATTTTTTTTAAGTACGACAATGTATGCAATGGTTTGTTGCAGTTTATATTTTAACTCCACAAACATCCATTCCAGTTGTTACTCCTTGAAAACTTGGTTTAGATTCAGGTAGCATTTGATTTTTATCTGTCCTCGTAGTGTAACTATTCAATGAACTTTTGCTTCTTGTATAAAATCTAGAAAAGATGATTTCAAAATTGGTATAAGATTTTTTTTCTGATTATAAAATCATGATATTGTTAAATACTATTTCGAGTCACGATCGAATTTTGAAAAGTTACCAGGAACTGAATCGGTAATAGCAGTTGAACTGATATAAATAATAAATGTGTGTATAAATGTCATTCTGTGTGTGACATCTGGTCTCATTTTCAATTAATGACTAAATAACACTGCTTGTAATGCACATAAACCACCTGGTGATGTTGACTGTGCCGAGTTAATATAGCCCAGCGGTATAATGCTACTGTCCACTCTGATGACTGGCACTAACCGAGATCTTACGAGAGCAGCATTTTTCAGGTTACACACTCTCGTGGGAGAATGAATATCATCATTCTGAAATTATGCAAATTCATTCTCGGAGGACAAAACCGCTGTCGTGATTGAGAAATTGTTTCACCTTCTTCTTTCTATTGTAGGTTAAGCTGTACTTAAGTTATAAACTCATTTCAGATGTTACACAGTATGCAACAGCTAACAATGAAATATATTTGAACATAAAGAAAGGAAGACACCTGAAAATAATCACTGTCAACTATTGCGGTATTTTCGATTATTTTTTTTTTGGCCACTTATATAAATGTTGGCTGTTTGTTGTTTTGTTTCTCGTTACAACCGTGTATTCAGTTATTTCTACAGACGGACAGTCCATCTATCTATTGCTCCTGGAACACACAAGTACTACAACCCTCGCCATAAGAAACCTGCCAGTTTGCTCACATAGAGAGGAAACCCTCAGCCAATGAGAGGTTTAAATGATTTTAAGTCAGCGACTCCAACTTACCGGCCACTGACGGGGTTACAAATAGTCCTCTTCAACATGTGAGGACTAGATCAGTGGTCTAGTCATGTTACTCGAAATATTGACCGTTATTCCCTGGTCGAGAAAGTAGGTTTACTCTACACTTATAATTAACAATAGTTTGACGGTAACAACATATTACTTTTTATTATTATTATTATGTTGATAGATATGGATTATTTTAAACCAATTCAAGAAAGACTGAAAACGCAAGAGTATTTTATTGATCTTTCTAATTCGGTTTTATCCAATGAAAAGGTGCAATGCAGAGCAAAGTTCACAATTCAAAATTGGTCATCTTAGTTTGATTTAAGTTGGATTTGATTTACAGTTCTTGAAACAATGAAGGCACTGTTTCTTACTTCTGCGAGAGGGATTCACGTTCCCTTTGGTTTTTGTCTTCATCTAGGTCATCGTAAGTACCTCTTATTCTAAACGTGTCATGAAGGTCTTCATGCTATGTCCGTTTTTCTTCGTTGTGTGCACCAGCAACCAAGTCACACCAAGAATGGAAGCAGTCTACTCGAGGTTCTCCTTCCAGTCGTGCTTTTTCTATATTCAGACTCCAAGGTATTCCGGGTCCTTTGTGATGCTTATTTAATACCACAAAATAGTTTGACTTTTCAGTCTTGAATCTGTCATTGCTTGTGATAAAAGGAGTATACATTGTAGTCTCAATGAGACTTGTTCTATTCACGTTCAGATAGAGTAACCAAGGAACCAAGCAGTCTCAATGAGACAAGTTCTATTCACGTTCAGATAGAGTAACCGAGGAACCAAGCAGTCTTAATGAGACAAGTTATATTCACGTTCAGATAGAGTAACCGAGGAATCAAGCAGTCTCAATGAGACTAGTTCTATTCACGTTCAGAAAGAGTAACCGAAGAACCAAGCAGTCTCAATGAGACAAGTTCTATTCACGTTCAGATAGAGTAACCGAGGAACCAAGCAGTCTCAATGAGACAAGTTCTATTCACGTTCAGAAAGAGTAACCGAGGAACCAAGCAGTCTCAATGAGACAAGTTCTATTCACGTTCAGATAGAGTAACCGAGGAACCAAGCATCCAAGTCGTTCAAAATATTCATTTTAACGCATTCATTATGTCTTTGAATTCCTAATGATAAAGCAAACAATTCTGTAACCATTTCCTTTGGTTTTAATGCTCATAAAGAGTCAGACTTTCCGTCCACCAAATCGTTTCCCCTGTTTAATACTAGTACTCATTATTACTATATTTATCAAGTTTCAATGTTTCATCATTGCATCAAAGAAGGTTGTTCACAAATATACTTAAAATGTCAGAGTATTGCTTTAAATGTTTTAGAGAATACACCTATTTGATGGGTTACAACGTACTGGTAGAATTGGCTCCAAAAGGACAAGCGGGTTTGGCATCCTGCTTCTTTGTTTTCCCAAACAGCTATATATTCATCTAAAGGAAGGAGAACCTAAATAGACTGCTTCCACTCTTGACGTGACCGGATTGCTGGTGCACGCAAAGAAAAAGATTGAAGTCAGATACAGTCGATATGAAGTATTCCATAGTATTCAATGGTACTTTACCAAATCCACCTGCATGCTTTTGGGTTCTACATATCATACACACCGCAATAGACACCTTGACATTTCAATTGACGGACTGACCACAGAGCCCGTCTCCCAGCAAACTATTATTGGAGTCCTTGTTGATGAAAATCTCACATGGGTTCCCCAAACAAAAAGAGTATAAAATAAACTTAATTCTAAATTAGCCCTTTTTCGAAGAATAAAACCATATTTAAATAGAGAAATGAGAGAACTATTCCAAAACGCTTCTATTTTACCATTTTTTTACTATGGGTCTGTTCTGTGGAGCATGGGTAGTACAAAATGTTTAAACAAAATTATAAACACACAGAAAAGATCAGCAAGAATTATTTTAGATAAAATATTTGATCAGTCATCTGATCCACTTTTCAAAGATCTTAATTGGTTACCATTTATGGAAAGATGCAAGTACAATAGGGCTGTTTTAGTATAAAAATTTAAATGGTTTAGTCCCACACTATATGAGACATTTATTACATATATATGATGCTGCTAGCAAATCAATTACAGCCTACGATCTAAAAATAACAAAAATATATATCATCCTTTAGTAAAAACTAAGTACACAAAAAACACATTTCAATACTCTGTAGAGGGGAGCGGTTGTGTAGAAGTTTAGGTGTCTGCCGCTCATCCCGGAGGTTGCGAATTCGAGCCCCACAATGGTCACGACCGTACTTCCTCATATGACACCAGTACTGGTTTTTCCAGGAAGCGGACTCGAGAGTGACTCGATAAGCTACAAACTTTCTTCACAATCGAGCTAAAATAAATTAGTATAAACTAATATTCTGGAATGATTATTTGGAATCAATGCCTGTTGAAATTCGAAATGCTAAGAGCTTAAATATCTTCCGTACAAAATACAGAAACTATCTACTCAGCAACAAATAACAAATTTCATATTCTTATACAGTTAATATTTAACTCGGGTAAACTTGCTCATGTTTCTTTATGATATATTGTGCTGTTGTTTAACATAACTTTGATTTTGCATGTTTGAATATGTATATGTTTGAAGGCCTCGAGCAAGATAAGCCTGTTGGCTTATCGAGTCACCTTCGTTAAATAATATGAGGTTATTTAACAGTGTTGAGTACAATACTGAATTCAATTGGACTCGTACACAGCAGTAATAATCCATATTTGGATTATTACTGCTGTGTACTCGTCCAATAGAATTCAGTATTGTACTCAACACTGTTAAATGACCTCTTTATTTCACACTTTAATAAATAATGACAAATGACGGGAAAACCACATATTTCCGCGCATTTACCGGTGAAAGATAACCTTATCCTTCACCGCTTATCTCTCATCGCTGCCGGACTATGTATCCGTTAATTGTAAGCAGACATAAAAATCGAAACATGACTGTAAAATTGTTATTTTTGAAATAAACACAGGGTTGTGGGTATTCATTTTCTTAGACCATTTTCTATCCATCTTTAGCAGTTTTGAAGTAAAATTCGAGAAAAAGTTGATTTTCATTTTTCATCCCCATCCTGTTTTTACACTAATTTCTTCTTACTTGTGTGAAAATGGGATTAAAAAGGTGAGAAAATAAATCTACAATGTCAATTGAGTTGTGGACAAAGGGAGTAACTCTGAACGACGCGGAAGGGTAAAAAATCGAGTTGTCCAGTCCAATACGGAAAAAATATGGATTTTTGGGACTGAGTCCAATACGAAAATGATATGGTTTTCTTGGATTGTAGGTTTCTGGTGATGCTATTATAGTCTTAAGAAAAAGTAAATGCATATCAAATCATACAGTACAATACTGGTTTCTATTTTATCGTCACGTGATGTAAACAAAAGTTTTCAATTGGTTAAAATCATACAGGTGTGAAAAATTAAAATAAAGAAATTTTTTATTATTATTATTATTATTATTATTATGATTCATTTTTCTGTGCGAACATCCTATTCATAGATTAGAGTACAAAAAGGTAAGGTTAAGTCAAGTGTTTGTTTATTATAGCCAATGCTACATCATGCTACTTAAAGGGCCAGCCATTTCTGACTTATGAGACACCTTCTTTTTTAGTTTATTTACCTCCCGAATTATATCCTTTTAATGCCAGGCACCAGGCAGGTAAGCATACGGTAACCATTATTTAACTAACTGGCGGCTCACCAACCGGCCATATCGGAACGGACACCTGCTGGGATTCGAACCTTCGACCTCCTGCACTTAAGGCGGATTGCCAGAATGAAAATCAAACACGGGTTAAAACATGTAGTGTTTATTATTTTATTTTATTTTTTATGTATTTGATTAAAAGAGTATAGCGATGGTTTATACACAAAACATGACTAAATGCACAGCTTTACTATAGAACATTGAAATTAACATAAAGAAATGTTTGGAAATGAGAAAAATATACATAAAAAGAGGCAACTGTCAAGAGGGCAGGTGAGTAAGTTTTCCATAGAACATTGAAAATGAAATAGAAATATGTTTGGAAATGAAAAACGTTTTCCATAGAACATTGAAAATGACTTAAAAATATGTTTGGAAATGAAAAAAGCTGTCCATACAACATTGAAAATGACATAAAAATATGTTTGGAAATGAAAAAAAAATACATAAAAAGAGGCAATCTGGCAAGAGGGCATATCAGTAAGTTTTCCATAGAACATTAAAAATGACATAAAAATATGTTTGGAAATGAAAAAAGTTTTCCATAGAACATTGAAAATGACATAAAAATATGTTTTGAAATGAAAAAAAAAATACATAAAAAGAGGCAATCTGTCACGAGGGCGATCGTAAGTTTTCCATAGAACTTGAAAATGCATAAAAATATGTTTGAAATGAAAAAAAATACATAAAAAGAGGCAATCTGTCACGAGGGCAGATCAGTAAGTTTTCCATAGAACATTGAAAATGACATAAAAATATGTTTTGAAATGAAAAAAAAATACATAAAAAGAGGCAATCTGTCACGAGGGCAGATCAGTAAGTTTTCCATAGAACATTGAAAATGACATAAAAATATGTTTGGAAATGAAAAAAAAAATACATAAAAAGAGGCAATCTGTCACGAGGGCAGATCAGTAAGTTTTCCATAGAACATTGAAAATGACATAAAAGTATGTTTTGAAATGAAAAAAAAATACATAAAAAGAGGCAATCTGTCACGAGGGCAGATCAGTAAGTTTTCCATAGAACACTGAAAATGACATAAAAATATGTTTGGAAATGAAAAAAAAATACATAAAAAAGGCAATCTGTCACGAGGGCAGATCAGTAAGTTTTCCATAGAACATTACAAAATGACATAAAAATATGTTTTGAAATGAAAAAAAAATACATAAAAAGAGGCAATCTGTCACGAGAACAGATCAGTAAGTTTTCCATAGAACATTGAAAATGACATAAAAATATGTTTGTGGAAATGAAAACATTTTCATAAAAAGAGGCAATCTGTCACGAGGGCAGATCAGTAAGTTTTCCATGCACAGTCCATCTATGTGCATATTTTGAATTAAGCATCTATTATCTACACCCCCTTTTGGGGGCGATTACTTTCTGCAACGTCATTTAGTGTTGTATTCTGAATCTAAAAGTGCAGACTTGCTTCTCTGAATGTCTTTTTTACCAATTTTCTCACTTGGCACATATATTTGTTCGTTGTATACATGAAAGGCGTTCAACATTTACAAAATATCGTGTTACATGTACATATGTATAATTAAAGGACACATAGTTATTTTCGAACAGCCACAATATAAGTGTATGAATTTGCGGTGTATCATAGTAATGTGGAGATGACTATGAGTACGCTCCATTGCCATTGTTTCGTCATGATTCTGTAGGTCCAAGAACAAACAATATTTCTCCAGATTATCTGCAATGGATTAGTTTTTCAATTTTAGTTTCATTTATCTGCAAGATAAGCCATACGGACATCTATTTTGAAAATGTTATTTTGTCTAATAAAATGATGTCTTATATCCATGTCATGTATCAGTGGTTAATCAGTAATATTGGTGAACCCCCGTAGCCGATATATTGTTGACTTGTTTCGTTTGTAGTCCCTGCAAATAATTACAGAGAACTATTTTGCCCCTCTTTGCTCGATGTAAAATGAACAAATTTTACTCAAAAGTAAAGTTGATGTCCTAGGGAAACAAGGATGTATACCTTACCATTGAATGAAATCCAAAGATACATGTACAAGGAGAAAATATGAATCTGGTGTAAACTGCGCGCTAAAGTTATTACGAACATTGTTTTTGCACAACATTATGTATATTTGTAATAGGTTAAAATAAATAATTGTTGCAAATAATCGAAAATGATAAATTTCACAGAAATAATTAAATAATTGGCGTTTAATAATTGGCGTTTATGAGCTATTTAACAAGTAAGTAAATGAAAAAAAGGAAATCAGATAGTGGTATTTAATTAAGGAACATATCAATAAATTTTACCACGTCGTTAATGACAAAGCAATGCCATAGCTACAGCTATAAACGCCGACAGGGACAGCACTGAAACATAACAAGAAAACGTATTTATAGCACATTAATCGCTCTGCAGCTAGTCAGTGTCCTGAACTTTGAACAGTGTTCATTCTTAGGCGTTTCCGTAAATTCCACCCTGACCATGCTTTAAATACAGTATATCTGTCTATATGCAAAATGCAATTCCATAATATAAAGAATACCTTAAGGTTACGTGTTTTTACAGAGTCAATACCTGTATCGTAAGTCGTTCAGAGACTTTTATTAAGTTGCTAAGAATGTTATAGAACGGGAATATGCCTGTTTAGTCATTTGCTAATTATATGTATCAAGTAAATACTGTACTTTTATACTTTTTATACTGTACTTATATACTGTACTATAAGCAAATGCACGGCCCAATTATGTAAAACAGTGGTCACAAAGCGAACACGATATGTTTATTACACAATCAGGGGAAGAAAGGAGTGTCCTCTGACGACAGTAGTTTCCACTAGAGACAGCTAAGACTATCCTTAGTCCATGCTTATAATTAAAACGTTCTATCCGCAAAGTAATTAAAACATCCGGCCAACGTGTGTACATACATTTACAAACTCTTGACCACTTCAGAAGTCATTGGCTGACGCACGTAGTGGTTGAAACATTTAAAGTGCAGAAGGACGATTAATCTGTACTTCTTTAACCAAATTGAAAATCATAATGACTTACTCATTAATGGATGGTCTTGATTATGTCCTGATCCACTTGAGGCTGCTGCTAGAAAAAAAATTAGTCAAATAAAGATCGGATTAGTCATACAGTATCATATTAAGTTGTTATTCACTAGTTGTCCGAATATGGCAAGAACATTTATTAGGATTAATACTCAGTATCAAAGTACTGAAGTTTCGTTTCCTCGAGTGATTAACATCACATTACGTATTGTGATGCTTTAACTTTTGCAGTGCCAAATAATGGAAATATGTTTCATTCTCAGTGTATATTTTGAACCAATGGCATAGTTTCATTTTCAGAAAAAGTGCAGACGCGCGTTTCGTACAAGCAACAATATGGAAATTCCGCATCATTTACGACAAAAGATATTAAACCGCACTAAAATAACGTAACATTATTCAAACTTCTGTAAACCTCATGTTAATAAAAAAAAACATCATCATCACAAAGTGTTAAACATGTACCGTATTCACAGACGTAAGCTGTGTACCAATCGGATGCCTGGCAGTTAAATTTTTCCCACACTCCTTTAAGCCTCAGTTTCATCTTTGCGCAATCGCAATCTTGGCATGTGGCCGTACTTTCCCAGTTACTATAACCGAGTTTGTCTCCTGCAAAAAAACTGGTTCTAATAAAAAGTGCATTCTCTTTCAAAATGTACCTTATAAACAGTGTAAATGACAAGGCTACTTTTCTCTATGAACTAAAAGTAAGCCTGGAACCAAATTCTATATAGTTTTAAATTTGCTATCAAGTTATAATTGCTATAATTTATAGAAAAATAAACATTTTAAGCGTTATTGAAAGAAATACTGAAGAATCTACTGTAAGAGATACATGTGTTTAGATGGTGTCAGATCTTTGACATTAAAACCATGCATTAACAAAATGAAAACTAACACGATATGTTAATTGAGCTCAACCGACTATTTTTTAATCTGAACGCATCATTACTTATTGTTAAGGGGTGTCCATGAATACTGACTGATTATTGAACAGTGCAGATCATGATCGGCCTGAATTAATATGTGTGATGATCATGATCTGCACTGCCGTTATAGGAAGAACCACTTGCCCCCAATAGGGTAAGTGTTACATTGATTGAAAGCAATAAGTTCCCATCAATACCTGTGACCCATGTCCAAACTGATTTATGTCTTTGGAGGCCAATCAAAACAGTGTGACTGTCTGAAACTTTCTGAAGTTCTCGCACTAACTCTGACTGTGTGTTATTGTCTTTAACTGTTGCCAAATGACCGCCTCTGGTCGCACAGTCCAGCTTCGCACTTGAAAATGTTACCTAAAATAGCAAAAATACCATACTTAAACTGCATCCATTTGTCTAACTTGCAACTGCAAGGTCTCCTGTCGCCTGTCAGGAACCGAAAATATAATATGCATCCCGGAAATGTTCGAACATTGGCCATTGTTACTCTAACATCGGTTTTGATCATTTCTCTAACATATGCGCAAAATGCTGAATAATTTTTAGTCAAAAACTAATGAAGTGGAAATATCAAGTGCCCAGTTATAAATGTGACGCTTCCTGCTTCAGTGTTTGATAGACGTGAGCCGAAAAGCTAATTATAAATGTTTTAACCAGTGTAAAATATTTGAGAAATACAATTCATCTAACCAATTACAGTATGGTTTAAAAAATACTTCTAGAAACTTTCAAATTAACTCAGACTGCACAAGGCGGACATGTTTTACAAGATGCAAGTCAAAGACTGTACTGTAGCAGATAATAGATACTCACCTGGTTATCTGGTGTTTCCACATAATGGTAACACATAGAGTCAATCTTTAGCATGAAGATTTCTTCGTCTTTTACCTCAGGACACTCCTCACTAGCGTCTAAAAAAATGAATGAAAAAGATTATATTTTCTCATTCATCGAATGAGATTGCTTTAAAAATATCAATAATTTACGTTTTAAGATACACGGGATCTTCAACAAACAATGTACGAGGAAACTGAATATAAATAATCTTCCATATACAATGTACGAGGAAACTTAATATGAATGATCCTTTATATACAAAAATGTACAATGTACGAGGAACTTTAAAGGAGCACTCCCTACATCTAGCAGATTATGTTCTCGAAACATAGATTATGTGTTCAATGATTGTAAAATGATAAATAAATACAATTTTAAAGAAGAACCTATGGCGAAAAATGCCTCATTTTACCACAATTCATCAATATAGTATTTTTGTAATAAATCGCATCCACCCATTAAATGTACAAAAACAACTCTACATAGATTATTAACTGGTTTACGGTACTGTAGTATATTTAAAACAGCTGATTTTATCGAGAAGGACTGGGAATGCATAGCTGAAACTCTTAGGTTAAGTTATAATACTTCCAAAGATTCTATTATTTATGCTTTGGGAGTTATTGCGGGCTGCAGCAGCGGCCCGCTATTTGAGTAAATGATGCATGGAGACTTAAGCATTAGATCGAACATATGCGTCTCTCTTCATTATAAAATTGAGGTACTTCTGAGATGAAAACTGTAGACACAGTCTATTTTTTTGGAAAAGCAAGAGTTGTCGTTTGTAATTGAGTTGTCGTTCGTTTCATATAGAGGGCGCAATCTACGCTGATAAAAATAGAAAAAAGCGCTTTTCACGTTTTAGGCGCAATCTACGCTGAGAAAAATGGATATATGATTGCTTTTTCCACTTACACAGCTTTGACATTATTTATACGACTTTACCCCCAGCAAAACTATTCAAAAAGTGTCCTCTTACGGTTGTAAGAGGACACTTTGTACACGTTTGTATATACAAATAATCTTGTTATAACCGCATGCTTTGCACGTGCTTTTATTGATAGCGATTAGCAAGAGTGCTAGAAATGCTTATGTCGCTACTCTGAAATCTGTAAGTTTAAAATTAAAATCTTTGTAAAATGTAATATTAGTTCAATCTTTTATTTGTAAGATTATTCTTTTCATTTGAAAAAAGGCGTTATTAGACTACATGCATTTCTAATATACCTGCTGGAGACCAGTTTTAGCGCACAACTCATCGGATTCGTTACGTCAGATATTTTTAGAAGACGAAACGTCACTTGAACCAGTATTGAAAGTGGCCTTATAAAAAGTGTAGAAACTTAACACCTATATAAATATTAGGGTAAAAGATAAAATGTCGGCTGGGAGAACGGAATGGAACTTATTTTGCCTTATTTTGAAGTGGTAATACAAAGATGTTACCTAGTTATCGCCAGAAACATATTTGTACCAGAAAAAAATTGTATGCAGATATTAATACAAACGTACAAACGAGTAAAACGAACAGTAGTTAAAAACGTCACACAAATTGACAGAAATCCAAAAATCCAATGTTTTGTGAAAAATCATTGGATAACGTAATGATTATATCTTTACTTGCACGCATGATATTGTCGTAAACTTTTGTGTACGCATATATCTATCACATCACTATCACATTATCCTTAATAAACTGTCGTCGTCATTACTTAGTCTGACAACAAATAAGCAAATATCATTTGTGGTGTTGTGGTAACATACAACCAATTCCGTTCATTCCATAGGTTGACGGAAATATTTATGTTGACAATCAAGGCAAGTTCTGATGTTTTGAATAATAGTTTCTGTCATGAGCACGAGGTTCAGATCGAAATATCCGTCACCGAGGGTGACTGTTTTGGCGGGAACGAGGCTCTGCCGAGTTCCCGTAAACAGTTACCCGAGGTGACGGATATTTCCATCTGAGCCAAGTGTCTCATGATGGAAACTTTTTCTTGCATACCGTCTTGCAATTTAAAGCAGATTTCTAAATGCAAACTTATTAAAATGATGAATTATCATGAAAATCAAACGATTTTCCGCAGTTGTGTTTGGGAAATTGACGTCACAATGTTTATACCGTTACGTCATAAGTTACTCACGAGAGTCGTCTGGCATAGGAGGGGTGCCAGACCGGTTTTTCCGGCATGGGCAAAATCACCGGAAATACCTATCCGATATGCAAGAATGTATGTTATAGTTCAAATCCGTATGATTTTACTTTCTCAAAAATACATTTGTAAAAGTCAAAGTTTGTATAGCAATACAATGACTTTGCACATTATAGGACAAACCAGTTTCCTATTCTCCGCAAGAAACTGCTAAATTTCTCGCATGAAGATACATGGTGGGTAGCAGGTCTCGAACTCATGACCCTTAATCTGAGTGGTCATAGTGATTTCAAGTCAGCGACTCGAGCCACTCGATAACGGAGGCAAACGTACATGCATAGCGCATTGTGTTACTTAAATGTATATAATTTACCTTTTAAGAGTGGCCCGTGAAGTAATCTTCTATGCCTGCAAGCGCACACTTGCTTTCAAAATATTCTTAATTTACTAAAACATGCTAAGGAAGAATTCGCCTTTTCCTTCGACTACATCGTTTAATTGATGGCGTAAGCACAACCACTTCATTTGTAGTCCCGCTTAAACAAGGGCGGATTCCCCGTGCAAAAATTACATTTAAACAAACAAAACAGATTAGGCCGATACTATATTAGCTGTAGGTTCAGCACTGATTTATACGTATAAAAGTGACTTAATAAAGTTCTTTTTTCACACAAATTCAATACATCCTGCAAGAAATGTTCCAAGAATCATGTTTGCTAATCAAACGTCGTATAAGTCAGATACATGTACTCGTTTTGCTGTAAAAGTGTCATCTTACAACCGTAAGAAGTATATTTTATACACAAGCGCAACCAAATTGTCCTCGGCTTCGCCTCGGACAATTTGGTTGCGCTTGTGTATAAAGTATACTTCTTACGGTGGTAAGAAGACACTTTTACAGCAAAACTCGTACTGTATCTATTACAGAAACGAAGTGCAGTCGACTGAATAATCTTCGATGGCCTTTTTAAATATATATAATACAGTTAAACTTCGTTCGCTCGAACTCGTAGGGTCCGGCGATTTCGGTTCGAGGGATCGGTAGTTCGAGCGATCGAGGTTTGTCAGCATGGTCAGTCACTGGGGTCGCCATACATCCTTTATCGAGACCACATCGGGAGTTATTGCGCGTACAATGGTACACACATGTAAATGAGCATGCATATTATACACTTGTAGCTTATCTTTGATGAAAAGACAAATTAAAACTCACAATTTATTCTAAGTGTTGTGTTGTAAAAGTATGAAATGTTGGTCATTCATTAAATAATTTATTCAATTTTCTGAAAAACAAACTTTAAAGTAAAGCCAATCTGCTACTTATTGCTATAAACATCGTGAGCGACTTTCAGTCTGTTTGTACATCATAACCTTTAATTGCAAATTTAACGAGGTGTGAATAACACACGCCGTTTCACAGCGCTTGTGTCTGACAGCTGATTTGCTCGATACTTTTATTGTTCGAGCCAAAGGATGTACTTTACAATGAAATAGATCTGAAGGGACCGCGGTACAGGTTCGAGAGATCGGTGTTCGAGGTTTCGGTGGTGGAACAATATGATTTATATAGAGCTTTTGCCGGGTCTGCCGGCCGGGTTCGAGCGATCGGTAGTGTTCGAGCGAATGAAGTTTAACTGTATTATGTTAATTCATTTTTTGAAAAAAATTTCCCTTTACATGCCTGTCTCCATGGTGTAATTGGCTAAAACGTTGGCTTTTACACCTTTGTGTTTACGAATCCACGAGTTCGTATCCCATCAATACCCAATTTTTTTTCTGCAATATTAATCATCATTTTTAGCTTTTTAACCATTTTAGAATATTTTACGGCAAATTATCATAAAAATCTTCATTCATGTCAAATTAATAAGGATTATGGTGATGAAAAATTGAGACATACCATGAACGGTCTATAGAGCATTCCTCGACATACTGTATAAATATCATTTGATAACAGTAAAGTTTCGATACTACAGGTCAGTCAGTAGATGTGGTGTCGTGTCAGGTTTTGCTTGTTCAACCAGAATTGGTTTCCTCGAGTTCTTTTGGGGCCATGCCTCAATATCAACCATCACCAATTTCCAAAATATTTACATGGGATTATTGTTTGTGGGCCCGCTGTGATACTTTGTATCACAGTTTTTCTTGTTTAGTTTGGCATCAGTTATAGGGTTTGTCCCTTTAAAGATAATCTGGTCTAGAGATACTTATGCAAAAACTATTAACGTTATCTTTGAACCAAAACAATATGTAATCGTTTTTCGAAAACTTAACTGCGGAAACAATGTGGTTATATGCTCATCAAAATATTTTCAAGCAGTACTTCCGAACGTTTGCAACACTCCTTAGTGGTGAGACCAAGAAATCTAGTAGGTTCTCACCAGATTATTGTAAATACAGAGGCAAAAAGCACACTCACCTGTTTTTGGTAATTCTTTCAATACAAAAACCAAGAAAAGTAATTTTATTCCGCTTGTGGCAAATGACATCTTCACTGGTTTTTTGGAAAGTCAAGATGTTTGATGAATTTCTCGCCCTTTTTTACACCCGAGTTGTGTTGCTTGGCTGAGAAATTTGCTATAGTAAATTGCGCTAATTTCTGATGATGTCTCTTCAAGTATTTCTTTGTGAATGAAAATGTCACAAACACTTATCATTCATATGTCTAATTGTACACATATATAGCAAATAGAATAGGAGGAAATGATATGAAGAATCTCGTGATATCGGTTCCTACATCTACAGCCTTTACGCCGATGACTAAATGAGGATAAACAGATGTATCAATACTTGAACACTTTGTGGTCATTTCCGTTCGTTACTCTTTGAAGGGTTGAGATATTTTTATCAGTTGTTGTCATATGGTGTATAACACAACAACCAAGAAGTAGCAGTATTTAATGGGAATACATATCAGCAACTCAAGTATATCATGTCTAACAGGGCAGAAAAAAAGGCACCCTGAATAACGTAGTACATGTAAATGTTCTCACATTTCAACAGCTATCATTACCGCGTCGGCGTCTTAAGACTTCAGTGATTCTATAAATCGATGTAGCGCGGTAGCGGTAACCGATTTAATGAGTTTCATTTAGCGTCGAACCTATTGGTCCGGAAGTCGTGGGTTCTAACACTTTCAACGGCAGACTTTGTAAGTCACGTTCACACGCCCTAATTCGGCGCGAGTACTAGTGAGATCTCAAGGAAGCAGTCACATGGTGTCTCGGACTCATCTCTCGCATCATTGTCAAATACTGTGAGTCTGTATGAGTTTACAAATAGAGGATAATTGTTGGTTTCAGTGTGCCATCACGTTATAGTTAATTTTCACCGAGTGGACACCAGAAGTGTTATTCTCACGAGTTACGTAGCCACGAGTAAAAATAACTACTTTTTTGTGTTGAAGCGTGAAATTATTGAATGCGATATTACATTGATACCAATAATTTTCTGTTTATTTGATGTCTCAAACTCTTTTGTTCGGTTTGTTTCAATAAAATGTCGAAAATAGCGGTAAACGTCATCAGAAAGCATATAGCAAACATGACATCATTTTAACGACGTCATCATAGTATGTTTTCCGGCATTCAATACCCTCAGTATACATTTTGACGTTACTCCGTGACAGTGAGTTTATCGGCATATGAGCTACTGTTATATTTCGATAAACCACCGAAAAACATAAACTACAAGATTATTTCTTGTCAAAGATCTACCACGAAACGCTGGTATTTGCCAGCTTAATATGTACATCTGACTGCTCCGGCGAATTCATTTAAAAGAGTCTTTCGCTTAAGTGTAAATGTAAACAAAAGGAGCAGAAAAAAACTAAAAATACAGAACAATGCTTTTATTTTGTAGAAGAACAAGTTACAAAATATTTGTAAAACAGGTTTAACGCAATACATTTACACACGATTTTTGAAGATGATTGTCAGTATATTAGATTGTAACAGTTACACTAGTTTAGTACTTATAATACAACATGTCTTCCTGACCTTCTCTAATGGATAAATCACTCTTCAAAAGTTTATTTCAAGTATTTTTCAATGAACTATGATCTTCTGGTTTATTTTGTGGCAAAAATAGTCACTTCAATATATTTGTTTTTGAACTGTTCTGTAATCTGCTTGACTGCCAGCATGGATTCAAGACGTTTTGTGTTCTTGGTTTACCTGCAATGTTTAGAATATTGTTTTCCTATTTGCATTGTGAATATTAATAAAAAGTTAAAACGTATAAATACGTTCAGAGCAAACATTGCATCCATTATGTACTTGAAGAAGTATTGCCTACTTGCACTACCCTCTTGACCCTACTGTCATGACATACACGATTAACGTAAAACTTCAAAGTGCCTTCAAAGTGTTTCCTGCTACAATTCATGAAAACCAGTCAAACTTTGTACACACGAAAAATGGTTCATAAACGAGAAACAAAATTATTTGATTCCTATTACCCTAAACACTCTGCAGTGATGATTTATATTTGAATAACGAAACTGATAAAACAATATTGTTTGCCATTTTTTCGATATCAGATTCAAAAGGTAGAAACATAGTGTGTTAGAAACATCTTCATCGCTTGTGTGGGCAATGTGAGGACCCGTTCAACTTGTCTCTTGTTTCAACATTTCAAGCTGTACATACCTTGCTATGAATAGCCTGCCTTTATCTGTTGTAAAAGCTGTACATACCTTGCTATGAATAGCCTGCCTTTATCTGCAGTAAAAGCTGTAGATACCTTGCTATGAATAGCCTGCCTTTATCTGTTGTAAAAGCTGTACATACCTTGCTATGAATACCCTGCCTTTATCTGTTGTAAAAGATGTACATACCTTGTTATGAATATCCTGCCTTTATCTGTTGTAAAAGGTGTACATGTACATACCTTGCTATGAATACCCTGCCTTTATCTGCTGTAAAAGAGCGAGCGTTGCGCACATAGTTACTGAAAATTAAATGAACTCTTTGTCAGTATGATCTATACTCAGGTGTTTAGATTTATACTCGGATACCTTAGTTTATACGTTGTTGTTGTAGGAGTTTAATGCTCGTTTCAACCATACTTCTGGTTATTTTAACAGGAGAGCAATTTATATAACCATCGTTCCTGGAAAGAACCAGTACAACACTCATATCGTCTGTAAGAAACTGCCAACGTTCTCACATAAACAGACATGGTCAATATCTGGACTCGATCCCGTGACCCTCAATCAATACTGGTTTATAGTGATTTCAAGTCAGCTCTAGCACTCGGACACCTAAATTTATACTCGGATGTCTAAACCAATACTCGGACAGCAGTAGTGTGAAATCCGATGCCTTCATTTTCACAGAAATATCTAGATGCCCTAACGATATCGATCTTTACTCAAATACCTTTGTACCTTGAGATAAACTAGGAAACTAGGGTCAATATCTTGATGATTAAACTTTTACTCGAGTATCAAAATATACAATCAGAAAATTAAAGTTTACGCTTAGATGCCTAAATTTTCTCTCTCTATCTACCTATCTTGTGCACATTTTGAAACATCTATGATATAAGATCAAAAGCGTAATTTACCCATTAATAATTGTCCGGTTATTAGTGGACAGCTGTTGTGACCTAAAACAAGAAAAACAACTGTATCAAAGAAGTACTCTGGTTCCGGCATATACAGACAGAAAATAATAAATAAGAAGAGGGTCAAACATAGCTCATCTGAGAACAGCTTCAACACTGAAATGTACATTATTAACATATGGTTAAAAGATCATCAATACAATGATTCGCACCCACTTTCATACAGACTGGGAACAAAATATAACCTGTAGTTCCATGATGTGTCCTGGTAACATAGTTTTTGGCCGCACGTGATCTATCTCGATCTAAAGTTTATGGAGAAAAAAAACTATACAACTTTTACGATGATTTCAATCAAAATGTAGGGTGTACTATGATTCATTTCTGATCGAACTTAACCCACCTTTAATTAAACCAAGATTAACAAGAACACTACATTGTACTCTATTTAACTTCACGTGCATTGTACAGGAAAGTTTTAGTGGGTGCATGTTACTAGCTACAATTATCAAACAAATTACACTTAAAAAAAATAGAGAGCAAGAGAACTAAATATCGGACATGTACTTTAAATGAAAATGAGCTGCAGGTGAAATATTGCCAACGAACGATGGATACTGGACACCTATATGTTATAATAGCTCATCTATAGACTAATACTGATAAAAGTTTTTGAACATCCACTTTAAGTTTTGTAAAGCGGACCGTTTTAGACTGATGTGCATGAAGTTCTTACCATATTCACATATATAAACAGTGTACCAGTCCGACAGTTCACATCCAAACTGTTCCCACCTTCCCTTCGAGGACAGTTTCATTTTAGCACAGTTGCACGTGCCACTGCATCTAGTACTACTGTCCCAGTTACTATAACTTAGAGTTTCTCCTGTAAACAAAACAAACGTTTCAACTGGAAGTTTAACTACTTGCAAAACAGGCGGCTCTTCAATTCATCGGAGTAACGATTATTTTGCCTAGTATATGAAATTATCACCAATCTTACACCTCTTTGTCAGTTGCAGAAAATACATTTTTTTCCTGGTTCAGTGACCGTTTATTTCGCTATTGATGCTATGTATATCAAGCGGAAAGCTAACTTAACTATCGTTTCTGAAAAGGACAAGTACGGTAGACTCCAACACCAACTTCTTTCATAGAAAAAAACAAGTGTGATAGCGAGGTTTTTACCCATGACCAGCTTTATGAAATTGGTTTAACTGGGTTTTTATTGACTTCAGTACCGTCGACATACGTTTTGCAAATCACTGGTATGCAGTTTCATTTTTACTACACATTTTAAAACATTTTAATCAAATTTTAATAATCACTAGATGCAGGTCATAGTTATAATATGAACATGTTGCTGTAACTACAACCTGTGATCCATTTCCACTCATTCCCTACTTTCTTCAAGCCGAGTAGAACCGTATGACTATCTGATAGGAATTGGAGATGGTCTACCAGTGCCGCTTGCGTAGTATTGTCTTTTATAGTGACAATATGACCGTCTCTTGAGTTACAGTTTTGTTCTGCAGTGGCGTATGTAACCTTGAAAATAAAATAAAATGTATTATGATTTCAAAAACAAGAGAAACCTTTTGCAGTGATAGACCTCACTCTCAGCAAACAAGAAGGTCCATAGAACGTACGGTGTTTCCATTCGAATGTTTTTCTTTAAATGTGTATGATGTGTGTCGTATTTAGGGGTTTACTGCCTATATGACTAACGTCCCAATAATAAGTTTCAGGGACATTCCTGGTTCTTTTTGTATACCATCGATACATGAAACCTCGGTATAAGATCTCATTTCGAAAGAATATTATTTTTGTTAGGGATGGAACGGGGATCGAACCGGTGACCACTTGATAATAGCAAACACTCTCACGACTGAGCTAACTGATCACTTACAGATTTTCTTCTCAATTGTGATTAAGTCCGAACCGTGGCGTGTGCATCAGAAAAACAAACTTTATCCTTGATTTTCTTATCAAATATGTTACTCGAAATGATTGACTGTTATTCCCTGGTCGAGAAAGTATTTAATTAGTATATCATTACTAGAACACTTAAAATTAACGTTAGTTTGCCGGCAATAAAATATGTTGATAGATATAAACCGTATTCACGTACTAGACTTATAAAGCCATTCAAGAAAGACGGAAAATGCAAGAGAATATTTTATTGACTTTTCTCAGAAGGTATTGTCCAATTAAAAGGTACATTACAGAATAAATTTTTCAATTCAAAAACTGTGAAACATTCTACTCGACATTTCATTGGCGGGTTAAAAGTTATCAACTTCCGGTTAAACGGTTGCGCCGAAAAGTGCATTTGAAAAACACTTTCAGCACCGTATGCTCATTAGTTGTGAGTCACTTGCAATACATTGTAGTAGTAATGCTTTCTTCGCCCTCGCTATCCGCCCTCGCTATCAATCCAATATTGAGTTTTTCATCCTGATCACGCGTTTCCTGAGGTCTTTGTCTAAGGGAGACTACCCAATCAGGCATGAATCGCAGATAATCATTTAATTATAATCAAGGGAGATAATTTTATCAAATCTTTTGAAAATGCTGGCAATGTAGACAAAGTATGCGATCCTTATATTTGAAATTAGCGAAGCGTATAAAGCCTTAGGTCTTACGTTTACTGATGCTAAACCGAATTGAATTGAATAAATGAAAACGTCGATTGAATCAGTTAAGTTCAATGAAAATTTTAAAAATAATTAAAATTAAAATATGAAAAGTTGTATTCCACAAAATGTCCAGATTCCATGATTTTTTAGAGAAATGTTTTTAAATGCACAAAAAGAAATCCGTCAAACATTAATAAATCAAAGCACTGAAAGTGCTGACTTGGTCCATTTTGCATTTCTTTGAGTCCATTGTGCATGTTTTTTACCTTTCCGGCTGTGCTCGCCTTTGTCCGTAGCTAATCGGGAAAAGTTACAGTAACCTAGAAAACGACAAAGGCGGACCAAAAGCACATCAATATGAAGCTTACATAAAATGTCCTCAATTTTGAGCATATAACCACACACTTATTAACTTAATTTGCGGAAGTATTTTTGGAATGTATGTTCAATTTCCATGAAATACAATTAGTTTCGCATTATAAAGAACTTCATTTTTCACAATAAAGAGGGCAAAAATGATTCTTATGAGTCAAAAGAAACCATCTGCAAATATATTCAGATCTGCATTATACGAGTACAAAAATTCCCTTTATAAAGAGTATCCCTTTATTCGACCTAGTGTCCTAATTTCATAACCCCAAGTAACCAAGTTTTAAGCAAGTATTTGGGCTAAGGGGAAGAAACGTACGGTGTATTACACATGTAAGCGTGCTCAAAATGCTCAAGGAACAGACGCAGTTACAGACAAGAATTAACAATCCAGTATCATACACCTTAATTAGTACTACTGGAACATACTGACCTGTTCATCTAAGGTTTCCACATAATGGTAGCATCTTGAGTTGACTGAAAACGTGACATCTTCCTTGTTCTCTACGTCAGGGCACTCAAATGAATGAGACACTGGAAAACAAAACAATGGACTGACGGCAACTATATCTGAAGATGGAAATCAACCCTGTCTGAAACAGTCACCTAGAAGAGGGACCATTAACGTGTTACTGATGGCTACTCAACACACGTGATACAGAAATGGCCAGCTAGAAACATTAGTATAATTTAACTTACATTTAGCAGTCAGTATTGAAACGTTCCTGAAGTTTATTTATTCGCTACTGAAAACGTTTTTTTTTTTTTTTTTTTTTTTTTTTTTTTTTTTTTTTTGCAATACGGCGGCTCTATTGATAACAGATTACATGACATGTTAACCCTGGCTCGGCCATCCATAAACTTAAACTTAAAACTGCTAAACCAGTGTTGTTAGTCTCGATCAAGTAGCTACCTGCCTTCAGCCTCAAATACTAATGTAATTAATCTTATTTTTCCATCAGTATCTATACACAAACACTGCCCATAATTCATTGTCTTAAACGGGCCATGCAAGATACCACGATATTACAAGAAAAAATGGGTTTTATTATAAGGGTAAGTGCGATTTTGGACTAATGGAAATTTTCTGTGAACCCTTATACAGTCGGTGATTTTCTTGACACCATCACTCATATGACGGGAAGAAGGGAACACTTCTAATATTGTACTGTTGGAAGCGTTCCCTTTGGCGCCCCGATTTTGAAAAGCCTACGCGCGTTCCCAGACATATCAGTTGGTCGCTACAGGTTGTAGGTAAGAAACCTCGCATAAAGAGCCACATGCTAGGTCCGTAGGATGGTGTAGATTATAATCAACTTGAAAAATTAAAAAAATATATATCTTTTTTAAAATGTAGGCATAGAAGTTTAGAAGTTTTCCTCCCATCACCCTTCAAGAAATGTGATTTTCTTGACTCCATCGCTCATACGAGGGGACGAAAGGAACACTTCTAATAGTGTACTATCGGCGATCGATTTGTTAGTCCGCCTCAATTTGTTAACATAGAAATATAAAGTAAATTCATATCTTTTTTGTATAATTTTTATACATATGAGCACAAGCTTCAATGTTTCTTTTTTATAATGATATAAACTGTTTGAAGATTAAATATCGTCTTCGTGCTTCCCCGTTTGATTTAAATTGTCACTAGTCACTATTGCTTCTTATAACAGAAAAACAATCACGAAAAACTAACTTTTTTAAAATTCCCCATTTTTAGAAAAAACACTGAAAGTACTGTCACCGGTAAGTAAAGTGAAAATACAGTTTCGTACAGTGGTACTGTAGAAGATATAATTGGTTAAGTGACGGCTTGTAAAACAGTTTCCACATACCATTTTCCGAAGGATACTGTATTTGTCAAAAACAAAACCATATAAACGATATAAACTTTACTCACAAATCCGATGAAATGGTGTCAGTTTTTCTTTTATTTTTGCTAGATTCTGATCAACGAGCAAGAAAACTGATATGATGCGAATACAACTGTGTTGTTTTTGTTTAAAACAACTCTTTATTTCAAATTTTCGGCAATACTGCCTCTTGTAAGAAATTTGTCTGCACTTTTACAATCTACATGTTGACTATCTGTATGACATACTTATAAATGAGCGAATGTAGTTTTTCATATATTATTAAATGAGAATTCAAAATGACAAACTTAAAAGCGATAGAATTAACAGCTTACCAGTGATGGCAAGAAATGTGCTCCAAGTAAATAAAGCTAAACGATATAGTCCAGTCATATCGACAACGAGTTAAGACTGTTTCACGCGCAATAGCAATCGCAAACGATCGTGTAATTCAGCTATCTTTAATCATATTTATAAGTGTATTCCCGGTTAATGATTCACTTCACTAGAAAAATTACATTTCGTAATAGTATGTCACATTTTAACGAAAGCCTGTTAGGACATCTGAAAGAAAAAGAAATAGTGTAAAGTCGTAATTACGCGAAAATTCGAAATAGGAGTAGTAACGAGAATCAAGGCGTTATAACGCAAAGAAAATGCGTAGTAATGCAAATAAAGGTGTGGTAACGAGGAAAAGGCATTGTAATGCGAAAAACGCGTAGTTACGCGGAAAAAAGGGCATTATAACGCGAAATAAGAGCCATGTTAATGGCCTCCCCCCCACCCCCCCCCCCCTAGGTGCTCCGTCTATGACTAAGACATTTGAGATGAGAGGAATGGATGTAGTATAGTTTTTCATTTAATTTTATAAAATATTAGTATTTGGCTGGGGATAATAAGCCAAGGTAAAGTCATTGTTCTTTGGCATGTGCTTCCCATCATTATGCTCCAACACTGTATGTTGTTTCAAGTACTTACCTTCAGTACTTTCTTTTGAAGTTATGTTAAGGACTAGATAATACTCTGTACAAGATGAATCAATAAAGGGAGACAATTAATAAAACCCACAGAGTTATTGTCCTTGGGCACTGAACTTCCCCTGTGTATTCTCTCTCATTATTTGCAATTTGAAAGAATTTCCTTTAGTACTTTTCCAGTTATGCTCAAGAGACAAAAATGTAATAAAGGGAATACTTCAAAAAATAGGTACAGTTATGATTCTTGGGTACTACACTTCCCCTCATTGTACTCTATAACTATAGAAAGATTCAAGTAATATCCTTCAGTACTTTTGGAGTGAGGCCCCGAACAAGATAAATCAAGAAAATGTAACGAAGGGTGGTAATTATTAAAAGGCAAAATAGAGTTAAGGTTATTGGGTACTGTACTTCCCCTCAATGTGCTCTATCACTGTATTTAGTTTCAAGTAATTCCCTTTTTGGAGTTATGCTCCGGACAAGAAAAATTAAGAAAATGTGTCAAAGGGAAGTTATTCAAAAATAAGGCAATGTAGAGTTATGGTTTTTGGAACTGCACTACCTCTCATTGTACACTATCACTGTACTAGTTTCAAATAATTCCCATCAGTACTTTTGGAGTTATACTCCGTACAAGAAAATTCAAGGAATGTAACAAAGGGAAATAATTAAAAAATAATAATATGTAGAGTTATGGTTTTTGGGCCCTGCACTTCCTCTCAATGTCCTCTGTCTTTGTGTAACGTTTAAATAAATTTCATTGAATCTTTTTGGAGTCATGCTGTGAACAAAAGTGTGACGGACGGGGCCCGTTACTCTATCTTCTCCGCCAGGGCGAGGGGATAATAAAGGCGTTATAACGCTTAACAAAGGCGTATTTACGCTAATTAAAGGCGTAATTACGCGAATGAAAGGCGAAGTAACGCGAAAGTAAAGCGTAATGACGCTAATAAAATAGGGTTATTAGTATAGTAGCGTGATCCAACATGCCGGATTTGCTCGAGTCGTGCGTCGGATCATACGAGTGCGTAGCACGAGTTTGATCCGACCTCGACGAGAGCCAATCCGGCTTATGGATCACATTACTATACTAATAACCCTTTTATTATATACCTATTGACACTTGTCTGCGCGAATAAACTAAATTAAAATGATATTCTAAGCATGAAATTGAAGAAAAACCCTTTTTAGCGCGAAATATACGGAGTATGCGACGCCATTTTATTGACGTCATCGTATAAACAAATAGTAACGACCCAGTCAAAAGCGACGTTATTAACGTCATGTGCATTTTAGAGCCAATTGAATGCACTCTTACAAATATTGCCGCGCTTTTTGTATTCCACGTACATACAATACGGAATTTTTTTCTGTCAGGCCGTATTTGATGGTTGAATATAGGCTGTATTTTTGGCAAAATAATTATAGATATATAATAAAATGCGTTATATCGCGAAAGAAAGGCGTAGTAACGCTAATACAAGCCGTTATAACGCAAACGAAAGGCGTAGGAATGCGAAAAAAGGCGTTATTAAGCGAAAGAAATGCGTAGTAACGCAAAGGCGTAATTTAACGTTAATAAAAGGCGTTTTTACGCGAAGAAAAGACGTAGTAACGCAAAAGAAAGGCGTGGTTATGCGAATGAAAAGGCGTAGCAACGCAAAATAAAGGCGTAGAGACACAAAAGAAAGGCGTAGTAACGTAAATATAAAAGCGTAATAATGCGAAATAAAGGCATAATAACGCGTAATAAAGTCGTAATATCGCCCTTTTAGGTATAATATGATATATAAATCGATTACTGCTTTGAATACTTACCTTAGAGTAATTTGTCACATAACTCTGCAGTTTGATTGACACGGCTAGTATATTAACGAAAGCAAAACTGTTTATGTAAGTCAAATAACATATATAACAAAAGTATCACATTGTCAACAACATTCAGTATGTATTTTATGACGCCCGGTGTAACATTAAATTTTGACCCCATTGAAAATTGACCCCATGGGTCATTTTTCAACGGATTAATGATCAATTTTCATCGTTCCCGTAAATTAATGACCCACCCACACGTAAAAATTTAACCCTCGTTGACAACTGATCAACTATAGGCAGGTCATATTTCAACGTTGAAAACTGATCCAAATAATCTTACGCATTATGCCAGAAAATCCATATCAAAGCTATTTCTGGTCAACTTAGCAGCAACGACAGACATACAGCACATGAGAACGTTGACGTAATGAACAGCGTAGACGTAACGGAAAACGGCCTCCGAGAGGACACTGAAGTCTCTACCTCACCGTTTATTGAATTTAGGTGGGCTGAAAGTGACACGTAGCCTATGTTTTTGTTGATAGTATGAATAATCTATTCATTCAATGGTTTCTAATCGAAAATAAAGATTTTTGCCTACAGACATACCAGAATGCTAAACTACGAGTATAATCTTACGAGATTTGACCAAAAGTTACGTGCCAGTGCATTTTTTTTATCCTAAACACCTTTACTTCGCTTATTATTTGCAAAATCCATGCATTTTGGTATGTTAGCACCGTTTACCGTTGAATCCTCAGCATTCAACTTGCATTACTTTCAAATGCACGGATGTCTGAAAAAGCCGACAAGCTACGGTCATGCAGGACAGGTGTGGGCATTCCGTAAGAGTATTCATTTCATCAGAATTTGCGAATCACTATAAAAATACACGAATCTGTTATACTCACGTGTGTTTTGTTTATGAAATCGGCCATGTTTTGTTGGAGCCTTGTCGTTACGTTAGTCGAAGCAGCATCGCTAAATTGGAGCCGTTGCGTTTTGTCGATACAGTGTGGTCTTTACCCATTTTCATAAAAAACGAAATTCAACATAATTATGCAGTAAAAAGTTAATTATACGGGACAGGTGTACTTTAAGGCGATATTTGCACACTTTGTTCAAATTGGAACAATATCCCACAAAGTGTGCCAACATCGCCTTCAGGCACACCTGCCCCGTATAATAACCTCAACATATCACGTTATAATTTTACCGAAAGGGCATCAAAAGTCATACCACAACAGTTCATTGTGCAGACGCCTTTACCAATTACACCACGAACGCCTGTGTTAAAGACCACCTCCGAATAAAGATCACCCTGCTAATAAAGACCAACAGGACGATCACAGTTAGTTAGAGATCACTATAAGTCCCTTGTTTTAACACCTGCGAATAAAGACAACATGCAAACAAAGACTACATTTGTAGCTTCCCAACGGTGGTCTTTGTTCACAGGTTTGACTGTATATTGCAAGGGACAAAAACAAGTTTGTCAATATTTGTCGGTCCAAGTTGTTCGTTCTCGCATTAATAATGTAACAGTTAAAGATTATTAATTACAAATATAAAGAACAACAGCAAATTAAAGTTATGTTATTCTGCAATGTTTTGAAATTATTTTGATTTATTTCTATATAATTTTGAAAACAGAAAACAGTATAATGCGTAACAACTGTTCTTTGTATGTTGTTCGTTCCGTCATAAGGAATTTCTATACTCTGTTAACATTAGATCGATTGTGAAAACAATCGATCCAATAATCGAATTTGTAATTAGCCGGGTATTGGCAAAAATTGACTGGGTTCTCTTGAAGCAGCTTTCTGTAAACAGACCCAGCTATGGCCTTTGACATTTGTGCCTTCTTATTCTTTTGATTCGAATTTGACAAGGTACTCGGTAAAACTAGGTACTTCCTGAATGGGGAAACTGGGGCACCACTAGTCGTTATGGGTTCATAACTTGACTCAGTGCAACAGTTTTCTAGTTGAACTATGCCTGAATCTACAGTTGATGACCAGGCAACAATATTTGGGTATCTCAGTTTCTGCATTGGTTGTCAATAGAACGTCATTTGAACTTTCAATGACTGTTGTTTCAGCTGGAACAGTATCGGTCACGTTATCACCAGAGGAATCAGGTTGGGGCACCTGATAGTCAAGGAGAGGTGCTGTCAGACAGTTGCTTGCTGCTACCACATTACTAGCAGTACAGCTTGAAGTTTGAGCGCAAAATTTTACTTGGCTCTAACTTCACGGAATCTATAACAGCTTCAGAATGAAGTCGAAAGAGCACAGCTTCTTGAAATCCCCTCACAGCTGCCTCAACCGTTGAACTACTGTTCCACGGATTCTTGAACACCCTGGCAAACGTTTTTTGGTCACAAATTTTCCAATATTGTCTAACTGCCAGTCACGTACAGCTTGTCTCCATGACTGTTTAAGCGAGCTGAAAACCGGAGATCTAAAGGCTGCATTAAATGTAACGAGTGCTCTAAATGACAGTACAGTTCTATCCCATTCTGTATACAAATGTCTGAAGCCTGCATAGTTATGGGAGTGGTGTGACCATCTATCAGTAACTAAACCGATTTTTTTCAATTTTCGGTCATTGACAGCGGGAATGAATACGTTTAACAGCCAATTGCAGAATACTTCCGCGTCCATCCATCCATTTTCAGAGCGGCCTATGGCGGCTACTTCACAGCCTTCAAAGGATTTTAGGAAAATCGTTGGCCTGGAAAAATAATCATGGGTGCGATGTAATGTCCGGTGGCGCTTGCTGCAGCCATTACAGTCAACTGTGTCTTATTGCTGTTCCCAAAATGATAAATTACGGATGTTCCTTAAGAATCGATGACTTGGCTTCCCTTCATGCAGAGCGAGAACCCGCTCTCATCGGCGTTATACATCCTAGATGGATCTAATAATAAATCCGGGTCGCCAAGTTCTGTTTCAATGTAATCTTTAAAATCCGAGAACCATTTTTGTATTTTCTCTGGAGATATAAGTGCACGCTCCTTTCCGAGTTGTATTGTTGTACGAAGCGTCAGCTGAGGATGACATTTAAAAAATGCCTTAAATAAATCCTTCCCAGGTTTGTTATTTTTGAAGACCGTTTCCCTGCCTTCCGCATCTAGTATTTTTTTACGGTTAAAGCAAGCTCTTTTCTGGTTCGTCCGTATCCTATCTTGGACATGTGAATCGCCCATTCTACTATGCGCTCTTCCTCAGCATCCTCCATCAATACCGGACTACGACCTACATTGCTGCTCACATATAAGTAATGTACCTTATCATGTAATGTTGTCTTTGGAATTGAATATTGTTTGGCCGCACTTCTCATGTAAATGCTTCCACTTTTGACTAAGTCAGCAACATGTTCAAGAAGCTTGCCATCATAATGCTAAAGCTATTTACCCCCGATGGTTGGTCTCGTAGCTCCAAACTGGCGACTGAAGAATTAAATTGAAAATCAGTTAATAGACTTAGCGCTAGACATTAAATATTTTCGACAATAAATTAGACAGACTATGTCCCTATTAGAATAACACTAGCACAGAACAGGCGAAACAGTAATAACTAGACACAGGTGCCCTTACTAGCCAACTGTCACTAAGTCAAGGTTGATAACTCTGTCCTTTATGATTGGTCGCGCAAACAAATCACAAGTGCACAATTTAACATAATGATTTATGCTCGTAGACAGTTTCATGCATCCTAGCTTATACACGAGACACGAACTTACCAGGCCTCGGTCTATGCCAATGTTTTCTCAAAGGGCCATAACTCTACTCATAATGAGTGGACGCAGGTGTATAATGTGTCATAATGATTAATATTCCTTGGAAGTTTCAAGACTCTAAGTCAAATACTTTTGAAGATGCGCATGACGCATAGTTTGCGGACACACAGACACATAGACCGACAATGGAAATTCTATATTGCCCCACCTTCGTGGTAACACAAAGATTTATAACACATGTATTTTGCGTATTTTAATAAATGTATGATGCCAGATCGAGTAAGAGCTCTGTACACTAGAAAATTGGAGAAAATCGAATCGCCTGCTCTCTGTCCCTCGTGGCGTGCACGTCGCAGAGCAGGCACTGGGTCTCGACTTTTGCTCGAGTTAGGTCTTGTTACTGTCGGGGCCTTGGCTAACGACGAGGGGGTGACCCTGACAAGGGCTGCTTGTCATTACTCGCAGATGCTAACATGGGACGCCAGACCATGTTGGCCCGCTTACGTCAGGTGTTTCGGAGTGAGAGTGGAGCCAACACGGTGCTTATGATAGTGCCGACACCGTGGTGGTGGCCCTCTCATGACGAGGTGCATATCAACCGGGGGGGGGGGTGAGCTAAAATTACGCCTAAGGTTGTGTTTTTTTGGCCCGCCCCTTTTATCTCTCGACAGTGGGTCTGGAGTGTTCTAGATCTAGCATGCTGGAGACTTTTGTCAGAGGGTCTCTTAGAGCAGTTCACATTCACTGTTAGACAGCTAGATTCTAGTTTCTGTCGTGAGAGGTACAGAGAGAACTGTTTGATGTGACCGTGACCTAGTTACGAGACAATCACTACCTCTGGGGCGCACAACACTGATCACTAATCGAGAATCTCACTAGGAAAACTGGACTAGATCTATACTGACTAGAAATTGCAGTCAGGTAAATTTTTCTCCTATTTCGGACTCACAAACTGCATTGTTAGGGGCATGCCGCGGAACAGGAAAACATGCCGGGTCGTACCGATTATAGCCTCATTAGAGGATGGTGGACCTAATAAGCACAATAACAAACAAACAAAAAATCGAATCGCGCTCCACTAGAACTTTCTGTATCAACAAGGTCGTTGAGAAAAAATATGACATCACAAGTATGACGTAAATTTCCCGCAAATACTGTTTACATCGTGTTTAACAGCTGCTATTCAACTTAATATTTCGTTCGGGTTTAAACACCTGTTCGGGAATACCCACCCCCGCTCTTGGTAGATTTTCTATTTTAAAATTAAAAGCCGGTCTTAAAGAATGCTTGACATAAGTATTCGAACCGCTGTTTTTCGCGGATACACAATCCACTTTACACGCACGGCCGCCTTATTCTACTTTGATTATTCAACAAAAAACTAAATATTCTACATAATTGGAGAGAAAAATTAATTTTAAATGTAAAAGGTTGGTATGTACATCTATTATTTGTAAATGTGTCAAAAATTCAGGAAGGGAAATCACCGTTTAGTTTTTGGGATATTTTAGATTCATCATGTTTTAAATCGCTTGATCCGCTGTATGATCATACTGTAGTAGATCTAGCCTTCATTAAATTATAGTAAAATGTGTCAAGTAGATCTACATGCGAATCGTTCAAAACATCCATTCATTGTGAAAACTTTTTTGAAAATTGCTTCCTTTCTTGGCATTAACCAGTCCCTATCTAGCCAATTTGCATTGATACGAAGCACGCACACTGCCGTGTGATTTCAAAGAAGCATGCGCTTGTCCGCGTGAGTTTATAAATAAATATCTAAAAATAACTAGCGCTGTATTATTGCGGTGAGGCAAGAAATACCTATTTTATATAGACGAAAAGTTATTTTGTTATATTTAACTACGGTTCCTATTCGTTTAGTTTCTTATTGAATTATGTAGTTTTTAGTTTCTTTTTGAACTATGTAATTTTGCATTGTTCTAAGACTTATGTTCTGATTATTTATATAAACTATTCCAAATAACAGCTTCTAGATTTTTCAAAAATGTTTCTAGTACCGGACGACCCTAGGAATTTTCCTGGCGCAGGTTAGATACGTTGAGGTTATTATACGGGGCAGGTGTGCCTGAAGGTGATGTTGACACAGTTGGTGAAATATTGGCCTGAGGCACGAAAATACCATTGAATGAATAAATTATTTATACTATCTACAAAAGCATACGTCTGAGTTTCAGATTTGCTGCTCAATAAATCCATCTAAATTCATCAACAGTGAGATTCAGCGTCTCCTTGTGGGCCATCTTCCGTTACCTCTACGTTGTCAATTACGTCAACTTTTTCAAGTGCTGACGGTCTGGTGTTGCTGCGTAGCTGACCGGAAATACCCTAAATAAGGAGTTTCTGGCACACTAGCAAATGTAGGTTCGACATACATATTGCTTTTTGTCAACACTATTGTATTGGATCGGAAAGTAGGGCAAACTGTAAATTTATGGGCCCATTCCTGCAACATGGAGCTGCATATAAACAAGGGAAGTGGTGGTATAGAGGATTACATGTATGTCGCTAATCCCTGAGTTTGCGGGCTCGAGCCCCACTAGAGTCACGACCGTATCTCCTCATATGGCACCAGTACTGTTTTTTCCCAGGAGGCGTTTTTGGTATGTGGCATTCCCTGTTTGATATCATTTTTGTTTTTTTGTTTTCAAGATAGACTCGATAAGCTGCTAGCTTTTTTCACATTCGAGCTTAAATAAATTAGTATAAAATAAACCTTTACTTATATGTACAAGTTAAAGGTTGACAACAATACATTAAGACCTATGCCGGCGGGCTCTGTAGGAAATGAATGGAGATTATGTTCTGGAAAATATGTACCATGTATATCATTAATGCCACTTTCCTTCCCTCCTTCCCAATGATATACAAACACAAAATAGATCACGCATGCGTATCACGACAGCCAAAGTCAATATAAAAAATACTTGGATCAAGACTTTACTTAATGCTCCCTATCACATATCATGTTGTTTTTACCCGTTCATTTTTACTTGAACCTAGCGTGGAGAGCATTCTGGTATTCTAACATCAGATAATTACGTTACTCTAGAGTCTTTTCAATCTATACTGAGTATGGTCTTTTCACTCAAAACAGAGGTAAAAAGAAGAACTGTGATACATGTACATAGTATCACAGCGGGCCCACAAACAATACTGACATTTCAATATTTTGGAAATTGGTGATGGTTGATGTTGAGGCATGACACCAAAAGAACTCAAGGAAACCAATTCTGGCTGAACAAGTAAAACCTGACACTACACCACATCTACTGACTGACCCACATCTACCGACTGACCTGTAGTATCGAAACTTTACTGTTATCGAGTAATATTTATACAATAGGCCCTATATCCAGGAATACTCTATAGGCCGTTCCTTGACTGTTTAATTTTTCATTACCATTATCCTTATAAGTTTGACATGAATGAATATTTTATGAGTATTTGCCGTAAAACAAATAGAATGGTTTAAAAGCAGAAAATGATAAGTAAAACAGTAGAAATAAGTAAAAAAATCTTGGTTTGGAAGGGATTCGAACTCATTCTTAAAAGCACAAATGCACAATTATGCAGGTTCAGACGCCTTTACCAATTACGCTACGGTACCATACATATGAAACGAACGACAACTCAATAACAAAGGACAACTTGCATTTCAAAAAAAAGCTAGAATATGTCTAGTTTGTTTGTATTCGTGCTTTTTGGGTCCACCGCCCTTTTGTGAGGTGTATAATCGGTACGACCCGTAGACTGTGTCTACAGTTTTCATCTCGGAAGTCCTCTCTTATTATATTCGATACAGTGTTTGAGTCTCCATGCATCTTTTACTCACCACGTTTGAAATCAGCGGCCCGCAAATATTGCAGAGGCGGGCCTTAAGTTACATTTTATTATGTGGTATTTTATTTCATTTGTTCACACAAAACTTGTTTCAAACCTTAATTCAGTTGTCGTTCGTTACTTAGATGTGTCTCTCATCATTGAAAAAATGAGATACTTCTGAGATGAATATTATAGACACAGTCTATTTTCTATAGAGTTGTCGTTAGTAACTGTTTGTGTTCTAAAAATAGTAACAGTATTTCAGTCCTACCTCCGAATGTAGACAGTGACTAATTGATCGATTCATATTATTCGATAACAGTAAATATTTCATACTACATGTCAGTGTAAAGTTTTTATACTACAAGTCAGTCAGTAGATGTGGCGTTGTGTCAGTTTCTGCATGTTCAACCAGAAGCTTTCGGATCGACTCGCCTCTACGTTAACTCGTACCTTAGTCATCTCGTACCCTAATTTGTCAACTCTTACGGATCCAAAAGTCAACTCGTACGCTTTGTATTCAACTCGTACCTTCTATTTCAAAACTTCAGTTTTATCAAGAACAAAAGGGATTGACTGATATATGTTTAAAGGTGGGACATAAGGAATATTTCACGACATTATTGAAATTGTGGTTATAATATAACGTTTATATTGACCAAGTTGAAGTTTTTTTGGTGTAGATTTATTTGCATGTCTAGATAGGTGTTTAAAGACTAAAACACACCAAAAGTAAGCGGTGGTGCAGGTGCTCTTTTCTCAAAAATATAACTGAAAAACCGAGAGAAGGTGTGGCGGCAAATATGTAAATGTATGCATTCATACTGTGATTATAACAATTTATTAAAGGTAATCATAACTTGTTAGTTCAATGCGGCGATAAAACGAATGCATTAGTCAAACAACGCAAGTAAGAATGGGTCTCCTTGAATTCCTTTGGGGTCATGCCTTAACATCAACCATCACCAATTTCCAAAATATCTACATGTCAGTTTTGCTTGTTGGCACGCTGTGATACGTAGTATCACAGTTTTTCTTGTTAACAATTAAAGCAAGTAACAAAATATGATGCCGCAATAAAGAAATAATTTCGTTTGAATAAAATTCTTATTTTGGTATTAAAATGACAAGCGGATTACTTCGGCGACTTCCCTTAAATCGATACCATTGATTTGGATGTGTCGCAATCAGCCAATCAGAATGCTCGATACATCGTACAGTAATTAATGAAAAACATTAGCATGGTCAACAATATTTTGAGTTCATCATACATTTCTTAAACTGCAAAGTAAATTAGTAAAAAAGTGTGTAGATGGTTTATGGTATATACATACTTTAAGGTTGGTATCTTACCATATTTAAAATTGAATGTTTTTTAAATTTCAATGTTGATTATACTATAAACGTTGTTGTTTACAAAATAACACAGCCAAGGCATGTGTCACCTGACAAAGGGCCATGCCTGGTTATTTTTTATATACAATCCATGTTTTTATATTATAAGTTTCAACATTGAAATTCACCCTGTGAAAACATTCACCATCCTGACTGTCGTTTGCAAATGCTGGTATCAGCCTTTTTGTCAGTCGCTAATTGATTGAGGGGGGCGGAGTTAATGGGTCTGACACTTTGTTTATTCGTTTCATTGTTTATTGAGATATTTTTGGCCGAAATTAATTTCGCTTTGTCACAGAAATGGGCGAAGTTGAGGTGTGAAAGGCGACTTTGTCGCCCTAGTCGCCCCCTCGCTAGGCCCCTGAGAATGTTCACATTAATTATGCTGACAAAATCTCTTGCAACTTGTAAAACGCATAAAAAATGTATGCAATGAGTGTTTTTAAGTAAAACACTAAATACTGTATAAAATTCTATATTCTCGGCTTCGTACATCCGGGTACTGATAAATTATTTACATTCGGAAAAGGTGATTCCTCGGCTGTCATCGCTGGTCTCTATGCATCTTTAATGTTTAAATGTACAATAACCAAGAATAGAAATGAAAGAAGACGATCTACCATTAACTTGTAACTATCGGATTGTTTATATGATAATTCTATGTTGTTTAAAGATTTTTGTTTCGTTTGAAATAGATTTAAACTTGCATATGAGTCTACGGTAAAGTCCGAGTTTTCACCTTTTTACCGAATGAAGAAATGAACGCGACCTAATAATCCAATTGGTTAACTGGCCAGTATGACGTCACGGCAAAGCTGAGATTTGAACAAGGAATGTTATGGATGTGACTGAAAGTGACTTTCTTTCATTTTGAAATTCTCAAATTTGTCTTCTGCTTATCGAAATTAAGACCGGTGTTAGGGTAAAAATCACCCAATACCATTTAATCCCATGGAAACTTGTCTGTCCAGAGGAGATTTTTATTGATGCATTGGTTACTGGTACAAAAAGACCTTCGACCTTGTTTGTTTACATGTTAATTTGGGGCCAAATAACGCAGACTGCATTGAATTTTCAGATGTTAACTGGGTCAGGAAGCCTAGGGAGAATTCCTAAACACAAATCAAGGGGGAGCATGCCCCTGGACCCCCTTAGACTGCCTCGGTTTAAAAAAAATTCTCTGGCTACCAGGCACTGGATGTCCAGAAAGGGTTGAATTACTGCCAGGACATTTCATCAATATCTCCAGGTTTTAGGAAGAAACACTGGGATAAGCTTTTTTGACAGGAAACATGCCTTTCTAATGTTGTACTTGACAATTGCGTATTTAAATACTAGAAAACATTAATTTTAAACATAAGTTTAGTTATGTATTCCTGTGGTAATGGTTCATGGAAACTTGAAATCAGCATATATCATTTTACAGATCATTTAAAAAAGTTAAGCAGACCGATTTTACAGGTTGATATTTTACAATTGTCCGCCTTCTACATCTCACTTTGATGTGCAAATAGCTGGGAACACATACCCAACAACAATGCCTGACAATCATTACACACAAAACTTTGCCGGACTGAACAACAGAAACTGCTGGAGTGAAAGTATCCTAATCTTCCAAACAAATAATGTCTCAAATCTCCGCAATGCATGTGCTTCTAGGTCAGTAAATTCAAAATGGAATACATAATTTGTTGACGAAGTTTGTGGCCAAATTGTGGGAAATATAAATCACAAAGTTTTGTTATATGGAATTGGATATTATTAAGACAGGTAAATTGTTTTGTTCAGTTGGTTTTATAGAGATTGAAGATGTTATTTGTTCCACAAAGGGATCTTTAGGATACTTTCACTTCAGCAGTCTTCCAGAAAAGTGCCTACGTCTTCCAGACATGTCAGGCAAAATTTTAGCCACATTCTTACCAGTTATAACCAGTACTAGGACATGAGGGGTGAGACTGACCTCTTATAAACTACCTTTTTCTGGGAAATACACTACGAGTTAGGTTTTGTACTAATCTATATGATTCCTTAAATTAAAAACATGTTTGAAATATGATATAGAGGATATTACTGTTTGTGTTGGTGTAATATCACATTATAGTTTCTCCAAGTGGGCACCAAAAGTGACATTTTCATGAGAGGTGCAGCCACTTGTGAAAATATTAACAGCTTTTGGTGTTTATGAGTGAACCTACAGTATCTACCAACAATTTTTCTGTTTATTTTATGTATAAAACTCTACATTTGTTGGGTTTATTTTGATAATTTATACCGAGTGGCCAGTGAGTTTACCGGGATATAATTCACCGTTATTATTTCGATAAACCACAGAAAAAACATCTGAGAAAATTTGTTATTCCGACTTTCCTAAACTGTATACCCCCTCTTCCCCCCCTCCCCCCACCATTTGTCTCTAATTTGACATGGAAGAGTCATTACCATGAATACTGTTACTTTGTGATAAAAAAGTGTAAAAGGTGACAGCACATGTCATGATAACCTTACAACAGACAATTGAGATTGATTTATGCATTAAACTACATCAGTCATTTATACCTGATCGCAATACAAGTAACTTTATTAAATACTAAGTCTTGCTGATAAGAACATATATATGTTGTTTACTATCCTCTAATCAGTACAACCTTGAGGTGTTTATTGTAAGATACGCTGTTACTATATCTGCATACGATGTCATCACATATTCCAGACCACCACTGCTTTGAAAACTGTAAATATGGTATATATGATAATAGTTTGCAAAATTTCTAAAATGGACACGGTATTAAGTTGAGATGGGTTATTTAGGGATATTGAAAAAAAACCTGTATCACATTCACAACATACTCTTGAGATTTATCAGGCTAGCCCCTATATATTTATGCCCCCCTTTGATGGAGAGGTATACATGACGTACAATGTCATGTTTTGCTGTTGTTGTTCTGTTGATGTGTTAAGCCAGAATATGAAATCATAAATGGCATCAGCATGATACTTGACGAACCAAACTTGGTATGTTCATTGCTTTCTTCATGCGGATGACCTCTGTTGATTATGAGGTCACTTGGTCAAAGGTCAAAAGTACAAAATGTACTGTATTGGTACATTTTGTACTAATATAGTATAAACATACGTATAGGAAAACAGTAAAATTTAGTACTACAATATAACCAATACTGTTCTACAGACTAGATGAAACATGTCAGTCTATTGGTAGATAATTTTGTTGTTTGAAAAGGAAGCTATTTCCCTACTAGTTGTAGGCAATCATGCCTTTGTGTCCAGTGTAGATCATGATCAGCCTGCTGCACATGTACTATGCCTGTAGTTAGATTATGCTATTTAGTCAGTAAAATTACAATGGGCACCCATTTGTATGATTAGGTTTAGTGATAATAATTATTATTCAACAAATGTGCACTACAGTATTGTATGATGATAGACCATGTACTAAAGGTACACTACAGTATTGTATGATGATAGACCATGTACTAAAGGTACACTACAGTATTGTATGATGATAGACCATGTACTAAAGGTACAGACTATAAATCTGTACTCAGACTATTTATGTATCTATGTACCTCAGACTAAAGGTTTGTACCTCAGACTATAGATATGTACCTCAGACAGTAGATATGTACCTCAGACAGTAGATACATGTATGTACCTCAGACTATTAAATGTCTATTAAGCATGTTAATGTGACCTGGGTGATCTTCTACATGGGAATTAGCTCATATATTATATAATATATAACTCAAGTCCAAGTTCTGTTTTAAATTAATCTATTTCTTTAAACAATTTCTATGTCCACCAATATTATTCTTAACTATAGTTCTTGATATTTCTTTCTTCTAAACGTTGACTTTTAAACTTAAACCTTTTTACTGCACTAAAACCTTCCTGTCTATAACCTAAACCTCAACTTAACTTAACTGAACTCAACTGAACTGTAACTTAACTCTCACTGTAACTTTACTCTCACTCCTTAACTAACCTGACTCCCTCTCTCCCTCTCTTTTCTTCCACTTTTTCCCGCCAAAACTTCCTCACATTCATTCACGACTTCTTCATACTTTCAACCAATCATATCACACACTCATACAGATAAACATGCCAATCTTAATGATTCTTAGATTTACTGAAATGCTTATGTAAAGATACTGATGTTAATTAGCACCATACTGTAAATAATTAGAGTTACTAATATTGACTAGGTAAAATTGTTCTTTTAACCTGTATACCAAAACTAATTAACATATGGAATATCAGATGTAGTAGTAAAATATCAAAGACATGTTATATCATCATTTGCATAATTATTACAACCATTTTCATAATCAGGTTACATTAAGGCCAAAAAAAACCCCTGTGTTTCGGGCAACTCGACCCTACCTAGCGAAAAACCCCGATTCTTAGAGTTTGGTTTTAGCTCGACTATTCGGAGAATATGGAGAGCTATTACAGTCACTTGTGCGTCGGCGTCGGCGTTGCTTCTTTGGTTAAAGTTTTGCCTGCTAAGTACTATCATGCACATATCTCAGTAACCACTTATGATATTGACTTAAAACTTTGTTCATGTCTTTAGGGGTGTCATACAGTCAAGGCAGATAACTCTTGTATAAATTTGATACAAATTATGGCCCTTGTTTGACTTTGAAAATTTGGTTAAAGTTTTGCCTGCTAGGTACTATAATGCACATATCTCAATAACCACCTATGATATTGACTTGAAACTTTTTTTATGTCTTAAGAGGTGTCACACAGTCAAGACAGATAACTCTTGTTTAAATTTAGTGCAAATTATGGCCCTTGTTTGACTTTGAAAATTGGGTTAAAGTTTTGCATGCAAGGTACTATCATGCACATATCTCAGTTACCACTTATGGTAGTTATATCAAACTTAGCAATAGTGTTCAGGGGTAAATTTTGTATCTAACAATTAATTTACCAAAAATTAAATCTATAGTTATAGATTTTGACTTTTTTTATGATTCAACTTTCCTAGTTTATACTTAATAGTTAGCAGAATTTTGTTTTGCTATTACACTGATAAAAGTTTTGTTTTATTAGCAAACACCCACAATAGTCGAGCTTGCTGTCTTATGGACAACTCTTGTTTTATGTGTCCCTACCCTACCTAGCATTCTTGGGACCGTTGCCCTAAGCACAGATAGTTTTAATTTCCCAACCTATAGCATTTTTTGGGGTTTAAAAAAAACACTTTGCCCCTATCCTACCAAGAATTTTTGGACCATTGCCCAAAACAGATTTTTTTTGCCTAATCAAACTGTAAATTCTTTACAGATTTCTATGCATATATCTGTATATATTTGTACCTTTTACAGATTTACACCTCTAGTTGTAAAGTCTACACTTCTCTTGAAAGGGTTTCTTCACTTAACATGCTTAAGTGGAATTATGGGCATTTTTTAAAGTAAAAATCCACATGAAAAAGGTGTGTGTGAAAAAGGGTACAGAGGAAATAATAGCCTTAAACCCAATACACCAAACTCTTCCTGCTACCAGTATGAAATAATAACTTTCCAACTATTACTTTTCCTATTTTGATTGGGGCAGTTTTTAAGAAACAACTGCATGCAGGAGTTGCTTCCCTTCCACTGCCGAAATCTCTACTAACAACAACACAAGGGAGATCACTGCGAAGAAAGAAACTACTATTTTATTAGTCTGTTTTTTTTTTATTTCTAAAGCACCAGCTTCAAATACTAATGAGGCATTATTACTAATTTAACACATTTAAATGCACAGCAGCAGAAATTGCTTTTATAAAACTGTCACCAAAAATACACTATGTGCAGTCGTAAGATGCGCATAATGCCACTTTATGAAGTATAACATGAAAGAAATTATTGTCAGATTGATTGGAGAGAAAACTGAAAGTTAAGACATGTTAGGTCTGTAATGTTTGATTGACATACCTGCTAAATTTCTAAAAATGTTTACATTTCAGAAGTGTGCCTGTCTGATGATATGGAAGAAACAAGGGAAGATATTGTTAAATACTCTGAGGAGGATGTTCATCCAGTAAAGCCCATGCAAAGGTAGAGCTGTTACAGTAGTTCATGTTCTTGTATGTGTGTGATTTTGTGTAGTACCTTGAAAGCGAACGTCTGTATGTCTGTCATACCCTTTGACTCAGATTTTGTTCAGAATGCTTTTTTTTGTGCTTATCCTTCCATGGATGTTATGTGGGCATATTGAAATGGCACTATCCATGTGTGTGAGTGTACATTTTGTTTACTATGGTCATATAGTTCACCTAAGATTAAGGGTTAGTGCGTGCATTCACTTAACTTTGCTTTAAGGCAAAGTGACAACCAGGAGTCCAAGAAATACAAAAAAATGTACAATGGAAAATACCACCCAAGTCCTGTGTGACCTCCATCCAATGTTTTTGTGTTCTGGCTTTAAATTTGTTATACATGAAGGGATTTTCATTTCACTTAGCACAAATGTTGAGCAAATGAAGACGTCATGTCATATGAAAGACTGACATCCCTACCTCAAATGTTTGGGCACACTTATAGTTTAAAGGATGCGAAAGCGGCTGAATATTTATGCACACACTCCTGTATGGGCTGTAACATTGTCATGTGTGAAGTGTAGACTTCAGGACATTGGTAGACTGCACAGAAGTGTAGACTTCAGGTAGACTGGACAGGAGTGCAGACTTCAGGATATTTGTAGACTACACAGCAGTGTAGACTTCAGGAAATTAGTAAATTGCAATGAAGGGCAGACTTTACAGCATTAGTAGATTGCACAAAAGTGCACACATCAGTAGACTGCACAAAAAGGCAAACTACAGGATGTTGTATACTGTACAGAAATGTAGACTTCAGAACATTATTAGACCGCACAGAAGTGCAGACATCAGGACATTATTAGACCACACAGAGGGCAGACTTCAGGATATTATTAGACTGCACAGAGGGCAAAAGTTAGGACATTATTAGACCACACAGAGGGCAGACTTCAGGATATTATAGACTACACAGAAGTGTAGTCTGAAATAGTCTCCAGAACATTGGTATACAGCACAGAAGTGTAGACTTCACAACATTGACAGACGTCACAGAAGTGCTGACTTTGGGACATACATGTATGACTTATGAGTAATGGTTGATATAAAATTCTTCGTAGTTCGTAGTTATATTGGAAATGTTAGGAGAGACCTGTTTTTGTGATTTTGTTAAAGTCTCCTATGGTAGAGTTTCCATTTCTATAGTATTGATTTTACTTTTCCCTTATAGTCACGAGGCAACTACTACATACGTTGTGAAATGAATTTCCATTTCTAGATGCTTGTTTCTTTAGAAACTAGACCTTTTGGATTTGAGAGCCTTTTCGTTTATTTATTATATGGATTTAGTAAAAATGGATTGTCAATGAAAGGGTAAATATTGCCGAGTAGATTTGTTTTTTTTTTACCATAATTATGATTGCATTGTCCCCTTTCAAAACACAGGAAATAGTTCTGGTCCTGTGCATACACCAGGGACCATCTTAGGTGCCCTTACTGAAAATAGAAAAACCTTTATTATATAAATGGCTTTTTCTCATGAAGAAATGGATGGAATGTCACCAAAATGGCTCTATAGCATACTTGCATTATAGTCCCCTTAAAAACACAACCAGAAAATGGTTCTGGTCCAGTGCACGCAAGGGGCTGAGTGCACTATTATCAAAATAAGAAAAAAATGTGAAATACAGTGTTACAATTTCATAAAACTCCATTACAATCAGAGCTTTGATAACTGTCTGTTTTTCAATTCTGAGACAAATTTTGACTACAACTTGTTAGAAGAACAAGAAGTCTGAAAAACCATTTTAAATCAGTTCTAGAATTTGTACATTTCTTGTCCCTAAATGGTAATAAATGTGATGAAAACCTCAATCATTATACACATGTCAGACAGTGTTTAAATAATATTGTCAGATAATCTGACTGTCACTTTAATAATCAGTCGGTAATTAGCAGACTCAGCAGTCGAGAGGACATAACCAAATGCACCTGGCGATACTTTAATTTCTGCAGATAACCTTCACAATTTGGAAAGACCAATGTTTGATTGCTTTGTTGAAAAGCTTTGCCGTTGTTTTTTTAAAGGTCATATATAATGTTTGATTAATTTATGACTCCCATAATAAATGAAGTATCGGTCTTTAATAATGTTGATGTGTGCCCTAAAAGTAGATGCTCAGTTTTAGAAAATGAATTTTAAATTTATGATTTCACAATGTGTAATTGTATTTAAAGACAATTGAACAGGAATGTGGGGTATTCACCACAGGGGTCCAGTCAGCCATGCGAATTCACAGTAGATGTCAATTAACATGCTGGTCACTGGTAGACTAGCTTCTGTTTATCATATTCAGTACTGTAAACTTCCTTACATTATGTACAGTATGTAGGAAAGGGATGTTAGTTTCATATTTTAAGACCTTCATAAGATGTTATTATTCTTTTTATCAGTTACCTTTAAGTTCGAATTCCCAGTCAAATTAGATTATAAAAATCAACACTTACAGTTTTTATCAAAATTATTTTCTTATATCACAGAAACATAACTATTTTTTTTCTTTTAGTTACTGAAAAATAACTGTGATTTCAAAGTTAGATTGAGTAATGTTATAAATACTCAATCAATTACTCTTACAACAAACCAATTATCACTATTAAAGATTAGATGTTACACTTGATACATAAGAGAAATTTAGTTTTAGCTTTTTTGCAGTTAGAAGAAGCGTTCAGTTGCTTTATAATTTACAAAGAAATAAATAGTCAGAAAGATTCTTTTATACTCAAAAATACATTCAGGCCACACCTAGGAAGGTGCTTATTACTTGAGCATTTACTTTCTCAGTATAACTTTAAAGTCACGTTTACTGCTTTATCTAAAATATTTTTCATATCCTGCAATAAAGTAAATGTATTATTATATAAAACAGTTTATATAAACAACAGGGTAGTTAAAATCAATTATCTGTACAATCAATACTTTATGGTTCTACTATTGTACTAATATAAGTCTACTGACAGGCTGCTGGACCTAATCAGAGAGGATAAACGAAGGGCACATATTTGACCACCGCGGTGGGGGTCCAGAGCTTTTTTGTTTTAACTATTAAATATTCATGACAAGAACCACATTCCTAGTAAATTTGTCTGAGTTCGGCACAGACATTAGTTGCCTGTTTACCTTTCATGTTTTCCAAGTGTGAAGAAGGTACATGTACCCTAACCCCATGTTTTGGGGAAAATTAGATGATGTTAAAATCACGATGGAGTTTACAAAAAAATATTTAGGGAAGACACCTTTTACCGGCCCCTGATATGTACAGTAATTGTGCCCTGAACACAAAATTAAATTTTTTGAAATTTTTGAAGACCAGTCAAGCCATGTTAACAATATATGCAAGTAGAATTCCAAGTTTAGGGGTCATACATTTTAAAAAGAATCACAAGGTAATTGGCATAATAATGATCTTTGGCTTGGAGTAGAGTCTATATATATATAGATTTCACAGTGATAATGCACAGTGTTCATCATTGCCCGTACCACATTGTATAAATATAAACTTTCAGAAAACGCCAAGGCGGTCAAGGTGGTCAAGCTGAAGATAACAGAGAATCAAGCTCAACGTCCAGGTGACTAACTTTTACTGTTTGTTTTGCCTTTTGTTGAATCAATTTAACATATTGAATGCCAGTGTAATTGTAAAGAAATTTAAAATTGGTGACAGAAATAATTTTAACCATATCAGCCAAAGTTTTAGTTCTTTGCCAAAAAGGTGCCAATTTTTGTGGCCAAAAAGAAATGAATTAATTGATGCACATCTAGAGCCATGTGACTAAATACTGACTTCGTTCTATCTTCACCATTTTATTTTATTAATGTAAAAAATTTGAATTAAGTTGTGTAATTTTGATTAATTTTATGTCATTTACAGGGTTCCCACGCTTCCGGGAAATTGGAAAAGTCCTTAAATTTCCGTGGAAATAATATTCGATATCCTGGTTTAACTACATCGATGTTTTGGTGGTGTTTCATTGTTGTCGTGTGGGAATATATATTTTTTTGGCGGGATTATATGAGTTTCTTGGCCTCCTTAAATATCTTTTGAGAAAATTAAAATTTGACTATGATTCAAAACCGTAAAAAACCTTCGTTTGGGAAATGCTTGAAGTCGTCGAACAATCCTCCAGTTGAATATGTTGTCTGTCATCTTGCGCCAGTTGTTCGTAAGGAAATTAGAATTTAATCATAAAATAAAGTTACAAACTTGAACAGTATGCAAATTCTTGCAAACAGATCTCTATCGGTATTGCATCATGGCCTATTTCCTATACTACTCTTTTGAAACTATGCTGTATTTCAGATAGAGTACAGTTTTAAGCTCCGCCCCCTTGCAAAAAGCAAAGTATCATGAATATATTAGTTTGTTCTCAATATGGAGGTTCATCCCAAAGCCATGATACAGTTGGAGAAAAAATTAAGTAAATGAACTTTGTTTTTGCCTGCACATCATGTAAAAACTAAAAAAATAAAGAAACCACACCTGCATAAAAACTTCAAAAGCTGAAAAATAGATACTGAAACAGGAAGTTAAATAAAAAATCTGCACGGGTAAAAATTTACAGTTTTGAGTAAAATGCTTTGCCTATTATGCAGTTACAAGTATTTACAAGAAATGTTGTCACATAATGTAATATATTTATTTTCAGCTTCTTCAGTGGCAGTAACTTTACGATGTCGTGTAGCGGGTTAGAGACCCAGGAAGAAATTGAGCCTTCCACGAGTGGATGCAGGTATGATACTATCATTTCTACCAGTTCCTCCAATGCAACATGCGTTTTGACACAAAATAAACTAAATTTGAAATGGTCTATAATCAAGGGCAAATTTTCCACCAACATATTGTTTGTGACATAGACAATGCGACAATAATTTTCCTCATATTATGTCTTTTATTATCACTGTCAGGAAATCTGAAAATTAGCCTATATACTAGAGAATTATATTTTGTACAGACAATGACAATGGAATATCTTATTAGGTGCGGCTTAATTTACTGTCTGTATTATATGTATACATCCAGGCTTTAAGAGGACGGAATTATTAAATTATTGGAACCTAGGAAAATTGGAATCATGCTGGTTTTATATTACTGGAGAAGTGCATGCCCACATGACATCTAGTTTACCTAATAAAGACTTCTGGTAGGTGTTAAGTGTAAACAAGGGATTTGTTGTCACAAATGCAATAACAGAGAAGTTGAAGAGAGCCTGAAAATGTTGAATGGGTCAAAGTCAATGGTCGGAAAAATTGTAAACAGTAAATACTCAGAAGTTTGAGGAGCCTGGGCACAGCTGGAAATATTGAATAACTAAATGTGTTTTGCAAATTGTATAACACTTTTTTAAGAGCTGTGGGAGTTTGTTTTCAATGCCAGAGATCAATGTCTTGCTTTGATTATATAAATAAGTTGTTTTTGAAGCAACAAAATAGGGCACAACTTTTGCATGGATACGGTCATTAGCTGGTAAACTTCTGTGGCTTCATTGATGGGGACAGTTCAGGTGCTAGATACCTTGTACGGTCACCTGCTGTCTGGGGCCAGTGACCAGTCTTAAGTGCCTCTTATCGCCAAAATTGGAGAGTTTTAAACACTCACATATCATTTGCATCAAGTGTGAAATTTTTCAAAACAAGATTCAGAAATCACTCAATTCTCTCTTTTTCACTAAAAAGCATTGTTTGTTAGCAGTGCCAACTTATTTTGAATTTAATGATCAGTTTGGAAATGACAGGATTTTATAATTGTATTGTGATTTCTGCACTTTAGAATGGCACAATAAATGGGTCAGGTAATCTGACTGTGACAATAGTAATAGGTATGAAATGATCATAAGTAACGCGCCTACAGAGCAGTAGATAGACACCTTGCTTAAACTATAATTTTGAGAATATCCCTTGTCTGATGGCTTATGACCAGTTAGACTGCACTGTTTAAAATTGGCAACTAACCCAACACAAACAAACAAAACCTTGAGTTTGTATTCCATATCAATAACTGGAATTGTAGTAACCTAGCATTAAACATTAAGTATGTTGAATGAAATACTGAACATTGTCAGTTGCAAAGTCACTCATTTATCAGTAATTCTGCTCACTTTCTCTAATAACCTGTGAGAGGACTTTCTTATATTAATTACCGGCCTTGTACTAAATTAAAAAGTAAGCATTTATTATAAGTATCCATGGCAACTTAAGGCTTTTATGTAGTAGCACCGTCTCAATTATTTATCTCCAAAGGCTTAAAAGGTAGTTAATTGTTTTCTTCAAAGTTGCATGCTACACTAGACTAGTAATTGTTATTACCTTATTAAGTCATTCTGAATGGGTCTTTGTAGAGCTGAGCTTTTGAAAGTTCCATATTCCGTGGTGATTTTTACAGTGATGACAGTCTATAGTTACTGTACCTGTCTGTTTCGCTTCATCTGCCAAGTCACTTACTGACTCCCTTCGATTCAGGGGTAATAGGTTTGATCCATGACTCTGACATTGTCTGATGCTAACACAAGTTATGCTTGGAGTTGCGTAAGAGTTGTTTGTTAAATCACTAAGTATGACGTATCTGAAATATGTAAAATCATTATTACAGATGGCAAACTTCTTTTTCACATGTGTATAAGCTTTTTGTGTTTATCAGGATGAACAGCTGTTATAGGATGTGCTGCCATATTCTTTTAGTATTAAAAAAAACGTCTTAATGTTGAAAACATCTGGGATCAGCTCAATTATACATAACAAACTAAGTCTTGTGGTCTATTTTTTTTAGCTCACCTGGCACACAGATCCAGAGTCAGCTATTAGGATCACTCACCGTCCGGGGTTTCTCGTCCGTCTGTCTGTCCGTCAACCATTTCCTTCAAACGATATCTCCTCCTATAGGAAATACTAAAAAAATCTTCTTGTCTCCAAGATTGTTCAAATCATGACCCCCCCTCCCCTGGTCCCTTTCTATGAGGGGGATAGGCTTGTATAGGGAAAACTTGTAAAAAACCACATGGCTAACAGGCAGAGAATAGATATTTGGAATGTTAATAAGCACTGGGTAGTGGACCTCTATGAACTATGTTAGAATCATGACCCCTTGTATCATAGCCAATGGTAGTCAGGTATGTGATAAAGGACCCTCATGGGCCTCTAGTTTAGGTCTATAAAGTCCATTAAGACAGCGTTTTGCAAATATTGGTACAAGATGTGTGAACATTTGCTGAACTAAGAACACTTGTAACAAAACGTTTTTAATGTTCATTCTATTACTACATACTATTTTAACTGGTTCGCACTATATTTGGCATATACATGAAAGTCAACCAGTCCAAGGTGAAACCTGACCTAAGTTTAGTAAGCTCAATGTGAAATTTTATTAAGCCATGAATATTTATTTCTAGCAGAGAAAAAGAAGTAGCATGTAACTATGGTAACATAATAAAAACACACTTTTACTTGGCTTGTGCTGACTGGTACCACTGCGGAAATATTAGCAACTAAAGTTGGCACAAAACAAGTGAATTGACCTACAACGTTCTACTACAGCCTGAGTTTTGAGAGGTACATGTTGAATGCAAACTAGGTACTACGTGGACAAAAAGTTGTTCATTCGCTATCCTTCCTGATTACTTATTTTAAGAATTTGTATGAAATAATAAACAATACATTTATTTGCAGCTCATTCCTGGCTCACACAGAGAAGGAACGAAGTAAAGCAAAGAAGAAGGAAAGAGTGAAAGAGTACCTTAAGGAACTGAGATCCATCGTTCAGACCAAAGGTGAACGTCGAGTAGGAACTCTGTCAACCCTTCAACATGTCCTCTCCAGCCTTCGCAAAATTAAAGGTATGTTTTCACTCACCATACTGTTAATTTTGGGGGAAAATAATTGGCAATTTATATTCGCAAACCAGTTTTGAGGAGGATATTTTGTATTTGGTTTCATGGTAATTGGATGTCCAAGAAATTATGGGGATATTTTCTTTTCTACTGCAGCAGCTTTTGTTAGAAATTGTGTCATTTTAAAAGCCAAGTTTTCTCAGTGATAATAAGTAATTAGACAAAATCAGTCTATTGTCTTCAACAAAAAGTTAGGAAAAATGGATTTTAAAAGAACAGTTATGCACTACGTAACCAACTGATTGTTTGTTTTAGATGCAAAGGACAAGAGCAGACCACTAAAGAAGGTGTTGCCAGGGGAACAGTATATGGGGCCACCAGCTGACATCTCACACACGGTGTATGAGTCTGACTCCCATGAAAGCCTTACTTGTGAATCATTGAAATCAAGTGTAAGTTGTGAGCTTGACTATTCAGAGAATGGTTTGAGTTATTCTACTCCTGCCAGGTTCATATTTCCGTTCTTTTGCATGCAAGTACATAATCTCTAAAAGAAATGGAGATATTACATTAAAACTTCATACAGGTCTTCAGGGTCACAGGAGAGGTTCATACATTTAGGTTCCATAACTCAGACGTGTATATAAACAAATTAGATGCTGGCTACAGTAGTGCATCAAAGTTGGTATCTCCTAAAGTCCTGAAGATATCTGATTGTAAGATCAAACAGGTCCTCATGTAAACTACACAAGGTCATAGTATCAAGTCCCATAACTCTAAATTGTATTTTGGTAAAACTATGTCCTTTGTTGGACTAAGAAAAGTCTAGTTGAAGTTTTACATGCAAGTTGCTGTCTCCACGGCTTAGTCAGGGATTGGATAAAAACTGCATATAGGGCTTCAGGTTTCATTGTACATTGTATTTACCCGCAGAAAGCAGCTACTTTTAACTGGCAATGCTATTGTTTAAGAGTCAGAAGTAGGAATAGTCTAGTAGGAAAAGTCTAGTTTCGCTGCCCCCTGGACAGCTGGAGTTATATCTAGTGCGCCTGTACTGAGCATTCATCTAAAACTGGCGACATAAAATGCATCTCTTTACCAGTTGCTTAAGACAATCTGTAACCATGGTAACAATATACAATTTTTTTTGGGGGGAGAGAGATATTCGTAAACTTAAAACAACAACAACATTATCTGTAGGTGCAACATTTAAGTCCGCCCCCAACAAAAGTTAAATAAGGAAACATGGAGCACTAATGGTTTTCCAGTTTCAGTATAATCATGCCACTAGAATAAGTTTGTTTATCTCAGATAGAAAACATCATCTTTAATATTATGATCATTGCCATATCATTTTACGCCTCACATAAATGAGGTCTGTAGGTTTTATGTGCAATAAACATTAAGTTTTCCAGAGAAACTGACATTTTTTAATGCTGTTTAGAGGAAATATGATCGTACAGTAGCCTTTCCCATGTTTGCTTAATATAACAAACTATTACTCTACTTGCGTAAAAATTGCGTAATCTAAAATCAATTGTCATTGTCATTTATTTTTCTTTACCTGTGTTTTCATTTCAGGACGAGCTACGAATCATTATCTCAGCAAATGATCACATTGTAAGAACAGTGTCAACTAACATGAAATACGTGCTTGGTTATCCGAAGGTATGCTGCTTTTATGGTTGTCTTGATATTAAATGAAAGATTACAGTTCTGTATTATATATTGTATAGATTCAATCAGTTCAATTTAACAGTCCAAATTTACCCTCATTAGCTCGATTTTTCGAAGAAAAGGAAAGCTATCCTACTCGCCTTGGCGTCTGAGTTGGTGTCACACCTTGGTTAAGTTTTTCATCCCACCCCACCTTATTTCAAAACCATAAGAGGTATTGTTTTGAAACTTACCGTACTTGTTTAACATCTTAACCTCAATCTACAGACAAGAGTACATAACTCTGTCAAGGTTTTTGTCGGAATTATGGCCCTTTTTAGCTCATCTGGCTTCGCCAGGGTGAACTTTTCTGATGGATGATTGTTTGTCGTCTGTCGTCCGTCAACATTTTGATTCAAACAACATCTCCTCTGAAACCACTAGGCCAGTCTTGATGAAATTATGCAGGGTTGTTCCTTGCATGAAGCTCTACCAAAACTGTTCAAAGAATTCCATTCCATGCAGAACTCTGGTTGCTATGGCAACAAATAGGAAAAAATCTTCTTCTCTGAAACCACAAGGCCTAGAGCTAAGATATTTGGTATGTAGCATTGGCTAGTGGACTTCTACCAAGATTGTTCAAATTATGAGACCCGGGTCAAAATTGACCCCGCGCAGGTCACTTAGTTTTGCATAGGCTTATATAGGAAAAACTTTAAAAATCTTCTCTAAAACCAGAAGGCCTTTAGCTTAGATATTTGGCATGTAGCATTGGCTAGTGCACCTCTACCAAGATTGTTCAAATTATGATCCCTAGTTAAAATTTGACCCAGCACAAGGGGTCACTTAGTGTTATATAGGCTTATATAGGAAAAACTTTAAAAATCTTTTCTGAAACCACAAGGCCTAGAGCTTAGATAGCATAGGCAAGATAACCCAGTGAAAATGTTTCTTGATTTGTTTTTAGAAATTCCTAGCTAAAGTCTTAAGTGCAACTGGCACTGTCATGCACATATATCATTAACCACTGAAAGTATTAATTTAAAAAACTTTGCTATAGTATTCAGGGAAATCAATCAATTAAGTTTGATAACTCTTGACTTAATATCTTGTTACTTTTGGCCCTTGTTTATACAGATCCTTGGGATTTTCTTACTGACAAAGTTTTGTTTTTTTGGCAAGCACTGAAAAAGGTTGAGTGCACTGTCCTACTGACAGCTCTTATTTTATATTAACTTTTACCATGTGACAAAATATTCTGTCTTAGCAACCAGTGCAGATCATGATCAGCCTGCACATAACATGTAGCCGGATCTGTGCGATGTATTTTGATATGCATTGTTTGCATTTGATCCTACCTTTGTGACCAGTGTAGGTCATGAGCAACCAGCACATCAATGCAGTCAGATCAGGATTTGCACGGTCTGTTACTGAGTCAATAAATTTTTTTCAGCAGGCACCCCTTTTGCTTAAATAGTAGTACAGTCCATATAGCAAGATAGACAGTGGCATTTTAGAAATTCAATGAGGAAAGTTATTGTGTTTACAGGACTGTTGGATAGGAAGAATGTTTGATGACTACGTGCATAAAAAAGATCTCATCACATTCAAAAGTTTTCACCGAACACCAGAAGATGCTGAAGAAGGTAAATTTAAGTATTAACATTTGTGGTGCATTCATTTTGGATGATTTCAACGGCGTGTCAATGGAGGGTGAATAACAATCCTATATTGTCACTTTTCCCTTCAAAGAATTCATGTATAAACAATATTGCATGTTATTTGAAATTCACAGATCTTTAATATGCCCTTGAATTGATATACATGTACCATGAATATATGAGTATAGACTGGTGTAGTATGTACTAGTCACACAAATTTGCCCTTACAAGTAATGTATAAAGTCAAGCCCAGGTACTAGATCAATGAAAAATAGGAAAAGTAAATCACAGCACACCACTTCACAGAACCTTCCAACATGAGAAAGTAGTATTGTTCAGCGGGAATGGTTACTTTAATACTCTTACTTACTGAACTACTTTTAGTTGGTCAGCCCCGGAAATCGAACCCGCTACCTTGAGATTACAAGTATCATGCTCTACCGATTGAGCTAACCGGGCTGACTCATGTTATAGTTATTTATGTACTAGGACTTTATAAAGGGAAGGTCTGTGGAAAAAATCGAGGCTTGAAGCTGAGCTAACCAACTTTAAAACTTTCTCAACTGTCCTGCCAGCCTTCCAGTCTTGTCAGCCTTATTAGACCCAATTACAATGTTACTCCACCAGGGGTTAATTTTCCAGAATAAAACTATTTGTCTATGATTTGCATTCTGCCCACTCAGTTTCATTGTGAGACTGTAAGAAGATTATCTCTGTTATGAAAATACAATTAAAACTAAATTAGATGTTAAACTGCTTAGATAAGCGTAGTTTTACTCCTTCGTTATTTCAGTCTCTGATACAGAAGTTACTGGAGAATCAAAGATATTTTACTTCAGATTGAGGTGAGTCAAGTTACTTTACAGAGAATAATTGAGTCATGCTGTGTGATAGGTGGCCTTTGCAGTCTATGTACAAACAAATCTGGTGGTAAATAGAGGTTAGACTCTGTGGTCAGGGGATTAATGTCACATGACTTTGAATCAATATCTCTTTCACTGATTGAGGGTCATGGGTTTGAGCCCTGATTGAGGGTCATGGGTTTGAGCCCTGATTGAGGGTCATGGGTTTGAGCCCTGATTGAGGGTCATGGGTTTGAGCTGCGATACCTAACTGGCTCTTTAAGTGAGAGGGTTAGCAGTATCATATGGAGGATAGAGGTCTAGTACAGGTTCTTCCCAGGAATGAGGGTCAGGTAAACTGACTACATGTAAATAAATGAGATACTGATGAAATTAGTATTAATTGCCAGAAATAAATAGCAATAGAGTCCAGCTGTTAGATCAAGTGTTATGATTATGGAAATACCAGGACATTTGTTTTCCTGCGGTGTCACTATTTACACATAATGTGCTCCTGTCAGTGTTGGATCTTTTGCATGCGGAGAGCTTAAATCTTTAAAGTGAGTCTCAGAAATTGCAGTTTCTTTAGATAAAATCAGGTACATAATTGGAGATAATGAAATCAACTTATGATTCCAAAAAATAACTAGTAGGAAAATTGAAGAAACAAAAGTTTCTTTCTTAGTAGAGAACATTTAATAGGTATAATAATGATATAATAATAATTGATTGACATTTTAAAAGTTGTAATACATATTGTATGTTTTATGGTTGGTCAGTATACATGTCAATTTTCAGAAAATTCAAAAGTCTTGGATCGTCGGGGTTTAGCTTACGCAAACATGACAACTACATGCCGTTCCAGTGTACGTTTATACAGAAGTGTATGGCAAGCAGCGAGCTTGAGCGTATGGGTACATACCCAAGTTGGTATGAATCGACCTCAACATCGGGAATTTCTGCATCACCAGACGCTTTCCAAATGGCATCAGAGTCGTCGTCAAATACGTCAGGTGGTGAAAAGACAAAATGTGTGGAAGAAAAGCAGCTTTACACCATCATGTATTGTGTGCCATTAATGTCACCATATTCAGGTAGGTAATGCTAGAAAGATATTTAAAGTGATTCTGTCTGTTGGATAAAATAATGTCCCAGTTGTTGAAGGTGGCTGTGGTAAACCTTATAACTTTCACTGATTTTGGGGTCAAGGGATTAAGCCCCAGTAATAACCTGACTTTTTATAAAAAAAAAAAATTGGCAGTTTCTTCAGAAAAATATAGTAGCACTGGTCATTTGCAGGAATAATGATAAGGTCCATTGCCTACATTCTTAAAATGGGCATTAAAAAAAAGCAAGAAAAGAATAAAAGGGGATAAGACAGATTTAATGTCGCCTTATACACTAAAATTCTTTCTTCTGTGAGCTAAGACACACACTGGTGAGCATGTTAGTCTGCTTCAAAGATAGCTGTAGTTTAAAGAAGTTTTTTAATGCAAACAGTTCAGGTGTGAATATTGTTCTGTAACATGATGATGAACTCACTTTTTAATGTTTCAGAGAGTGGTCTCTTACCAGAAGTGAAGTCATTTGAAACAAGACAGACCTTGTTTTGTAGTTTCTGCCATATTCAACCAAAGTAAGTTAATGCATTGATTTAATGTATAATAAATTGTAATCAAAATTTTGAGCCGAGTACATAAAAATGACAGTTCTGAGAAAGCGGAGATTCTGCTGAGCACGAGGAACTTCTGTTGCACTTTGTTTACATTGTACTTCATACTACAAAACTGCTTTGTGTGTTGTATTTAACTTCATTATAAGCACTCTTGCGTGGTTACTAAGTATCTTGTCAGATTCTTTTAAATCAAGTTGATTCATTCAGAGCTCTGGTTCCCATGGCAACTAAAATATGAAAAAGTACCCTGACTACTATGCTAGCAGAAAGCAAAGACCTGTTACAGTTGTTAAATTTTCATCGTGTTGTTGATGCACAAAGTGCCAGTGTGAGCTATTAGGACCACTCCCCCTCCGGGGGGCGGGGGGGGGGCGCCCCCCCCCCCCCCCATTTCCTACAAACAACATCTCTGAAACCACAGGGCCAATGTTGATGAAACTTGGCAGAGATGTTTCTTGGATGAAGCTCTACAATAGTGTTTAAGGAATTCCATTCCATGAAGAACTCGGGTTGCTATGGCAACAAATAGGAAACACCATCATTTCATATGATTATAAAGTATATTATATGTGGCATTGGTGTGTGATCCTCAACAAAATCTGTTCAAGTCATACCTCTGGGGTCCACATTTGCCCCACCCAGGTGGTTTTAACTTTCAATTTATATTTTGACCTAAAACTTTTAAACAGACTGCCAGTTTGCAGTAGATCTCCAGTTACTCTCATGGCTTTCTTTTTAAATCAAAAGTCTGTTCTGCAGTTAATATTGATAAAGTAGCAACAGTAAGATTGTGCAAAATTGGATTCTAATTGCTCTTAAAACCCAGTGACGGCATCTGATTTGACTATTTTTAGGAAGCAAAGGAAAAGCCTGCAGGAAATAACCAAGATGTTACCATTTCTGGATCATAATGATTAATATTTTAACATTCCTTTTAGTTGCTAGCAGCTATTTTTCCTAAAAACTAAAAATACATTACAACAAAGAATGATTTTAAGTCATTATAAGAAGTGAATGCTTAATTTATGATCAATGATTGATGCTATTAACACACTGAGCTGCTCTTGATAAAATGGGAATTACCACTTATCGGCCTGTTATATTTTCTCTCAACCGTTACACTGCTTGAACGACTGTGTTAAAGCCCTAGGATCACTTAGAATGTTGCTAATTTAATGATAGAGTAATGATAGGACTGTGCTTTGTTTTCTCTAAAATAATGTTGATGTATGACTTTCTTCCATATTCATGTTGTTTCTACAGGATAAAGTGTTGCCAGAAAGCGTTTCTTTCTTGCAACATCATTGAAAAAATGAAAAATAAACAAAATAATAATTTTATAATATGTGCTTTCAGTTTAGAAATGAATGTTAGGATATTTTTGTAAGAAAAAGTGTTAGTTTTGCCAGTTAAGTATCTAGTTTCACCAGTAATACATCTTTCATGGTAATAAAAGCACGATGAGTAATTGTTACATCCAAAGTGATCATCTACCTTTAAGGTTCATTGGCAGGGGGTATGAAACCTACTCTGTTAAAATGGTTGTCTTGGTAATAGTGTAGTAGTGATCTAGGACACTTGGCTTAACTCATTACAACCTTGTGAATGGGAGTGGTGGTGTAGAGGTTAAGATGTCTGCCGCTTATCCCGGAGGTTACGGGTTGAAGCCCCACCAGGGTCACGACCGTACCTCCTCATATGACACCAGTATGTGTCTTCCAGGAAGTGGACTCGAGAGTGACTTGATAAGCTATAAGCTTTCTTCACAATCGAGCTAAAATGAATTAGTATAAATTAAACTAACCTGGTGGTTCAATGTTTGTTAACAAGTGTCGCTTTACTTTTACAGTGAACATTTTTCTTTTTCTTTCCAGTGCTATACCATTGCTTGGTTACCTTCCACAGGAAATGGTTGGTGTTTCCATATTTGATTTCTTTCATAATGATGACCTTGAAAGACTGTATAACATTTACACAAAAGGTAGGTAACTGCTTTTACAACATTATTTATTGACCTGACAAAGTGCAGGTAACTTCTTAAAGTATAAGATGGGCAACCATATTTAGGTCAACTATTTATATTGTCCATAAAAGGGCATGATCTACACTAAGAGCTGCAAAGTTTGCCCTCCCCTCTCCACCCCCCATACACACATTATCAGTTTGTAAACTTTCTTTGAGCAACCTGAATTAAAATGAATCTCGGACTTTCCAAAATAAATAAATAAGACACGTTTATTTCAGAGGTCTAGAATATTAAGAATTGTATTGAACATTTATCTTTGTAGTGATAGCCTTAAAAGGTGTACCATACAAGAGTGGACCACTTAGAGTCCTAGCTAAAAATGGTAGTTGGATTTCTTGTGTTACTGAGTGGTCAAGTTTCGTGAATCCTTGGTCCAAACGACTTGAATTCATCATTGGGAAACACACTGTGGTCAAGTAAGTTTGAACATATTCTTCGAAAATATTTTTAAAAAAAATCAAGTAAAACTTTCAGTGAAAATCAATTGTAGTCTGTAGCTTGCATCATTATTATCTGAAGACCATTTGAGTGACCTTGCCAGAGGTCAATCCTGAAGAGTCTACATTCATACCATATTGCTTTGACTTCATCAAGGTTCGTAAAAGGAATGCACATAATTTGGCAAGATGAAGTACCCGAATCTTAAAAAAAGTGATATTGCATTAAGGGAATGCAATACATAATTCTAAGCTGCTGGTCTTTTCTAAAGTTGATGTTTATTTGTACGAATTATAGAGGACCTGAGAATGCAGATGTGTTTAGTGAAAATTTCCATGGACTGAGGTTAGAAGAAAGCTCAGAGTCTTTGAGGGTTGCACGTCAGAAGATCAAAGATTTACTCTTACAGGTAATGACATTTCTTTTGTTCAACAAAATATGTCAGAATCTGGTAGTGCTTGTATCTATGAACTGTTCAATAATAGCATTTCAGGCAATGTTGTCATTTATCAAATGCTCTAACAATTTTAGTTACTCAGTTCATACAAAAGCACCCAGCAGGTAGTGTACCCCTCCATTGCTTTATCAAGCCTTTCTAATAAAAATTGCTGAAGTTTAAGGTAATTTTGATTATTTTGTTTCTTTGTAAAATGGTTTTTATCGTGTCAGTACAATGCCAGTGCCCGTTTCAATTTGAATCTGACACAGTTTGAAAATGTCGTCTGTTGAAATAAGATCTCTGAACCAGTTGGTCCCACCTGATAAAAAATCTCATATTTCATTATTTCAGCCAGTAGAAACAGTCTTCATTGGCAACAATGGAGAAAAAACGACAGAAAAGACTGGAAGAAAAAGTGTGTCAATTGTTGGTAAGTTGAGGAAATTAAGGGTTCCATTTGACTCAAGAGTAGGGTTTTTTGTTTTGACCCTCAGAATTAGGTACTCTTAAGGAAAATAAAGGCAAAATAAGCTAGGTATATTCTACATGGCCAGTTCTGCACATGCTTTGAGTACAGTCTGATGTATGGGATCTGTTTCTAATATGAAATTATGAAATTAAATAGATTATCTATGGCAGATTTGATTTGTCTATAGTAAGTGTAAAGTAAATGTTCTGTAATTCCAAGCTTGACAAACAGACACTTGTATAACCTGATTTTAATACATGTAAAAATCTGTTGATACTTCACTTCAATTCATGCATTGACCCTTACTTTGTTGGAAGTTGACTCACACTCTGCACGTTATTGTATTTGAGAGCTCAACTGTGTGGGAAATTAACTCACACTTCAAGCTGTACTGTTAGGGAAATTAACTCTTTATTTTGAGCTCCACTGTATGTTTTATGTTATATCATGCTTGAAGCAGGTCCTTTATCATGTGATTTTATTTAGTGATCATTTGTTCTAGAAGAGAAGGAATCAACAGACATGGAACAAGCTATCCCTGAAATAGACCACAAGACCATTTATGCCAGTGAGCGGGAAAAATCTGCCATGCATGGTACAGGGGTTTTGTTTAAGGAGAGTTCCATCAGTAGAGCATACGACCAGCTGAACTACACCAACGGTATTAAGAAGTAAGTGAAATAAATCGTTGATAAGGAGTAGATTATTTCAGCTGAAAACAAGTTCCTTCACTTTCAACTCTCACATTTCTGTAGGCAGGTGTAGACTCAGCATGATCTGCAATATTCACTATTCAGTAAGGAAATTTTCAATGACTAGTAGTTGAACTTTGTCAAACTAATTTAAAAAATGGGCAAGTCGTTTTTAAAACATTTATCATGGTAAGGCCGAAGGAGTGTTTGACTGGTCTGTTTGGAGATAGTCGTCGGTCTTAGATTTTATTTTTTACACATTACCACAGGAACAATGCTCTGTAACTGCTTGTGGGAGATTGATCAGAATTTGTGCAAGGACAGGATTACGGAACCTGATGTTGTGCTCTGCCATTGATGGGGTTCAGACCTGTGACCCCTTGGTTAAGGTTTTCACTCTCTAGTACTGATACCAATTCCATTCAGAAGTTGTAGCTAAAGATCTGTTTGGCAGTTCATATTAAAAACTTTTAGTAGGTCTTTTTGTCACAGGTCTAACCATGTTTTTACAACAGTTAATTCATTGTTATGTACTTGTTTCCCAGGTTCTTACTGAGTCAGCCTCGAAGCTTTTCATGTGATTCAGACCCAAAGAAAAGTTCTTCAGAAGATGGTTTTGATGAAGAAATGCATTCAAATGGTAAGTTGTTACAGATGAAGTTACAAGAGTCATAGCAGGCTCATCTCAGTCAAGAGGTCAGAGGTTAGAGCCTCAAGCAGGCCACTTTGTCCTCTCTTATAGATAGGGGATGTGCCATGTGCTGTCAGTAAAAGAGATCAGTACTGGTTGGACATCCAGGATAACTGAGTAGGTTACCGGAGGGTCCGTTCTTAACTGAAGTACCAGTAAAAGCAGGTAATTAACAAGTAGTATGTGAGTACTTGGTAGGGTGTAGTTTTTTGTGGAGTGCTTTAACTTGAGTTAAGTTTTCATAAAGTAGCAACAAAAGACAGAAGATTTGCATTTAAAGTTTTCTGCTTCTCTGTACAGTGACACACTCTTTTTGATGCTCACGTCTATTGACACATTTGGTAACTGACCTGTAAATTCTTCACAGCTAAATTGAGTTCAACCATGCAAAAACCAGTGGCAGACACACCAGTTTAGATTGTCACTCTTTATACAGTTGTATAACCCCTAACAGTGCTGTTCACATGGCAAGTTTCAAAATACTTGAACTTTAATTAGTAATGAATTGGTAAAGGTTAATTAATTATGAGAATATGATATTTAGGTGTTTCAATTCTGTCTCTCTTTTAATGTGCCATTTTGTAAAAAGGAATCCATTATGTAGCAAGAATGTTGCTGAAAGAAATAAGGGTGAAGAATTTCATTATAATTTAACTTGGAACTTGCTGGCAGCTATGGAAAATCCATGCAGTCTGATCAAGATCTGCAGTTTGCTTTGTAGTCAGTAAATTTTCACTGAGCCCCCCATTGAATAATGGGTGACTTTTGTGAGCTACAAGTTATTTCCTTTATTTGATTAAGTCCAAGATAACAACTCTGTAAGTAGGTCTTATCAGTTGGAATACTCTAACTTTATCATTGTTTCTTAAAGAGGTACACCAGTTATTAAATTTGACATTTAGGACTGTCAATAATTGGAAACTATGGTATTAAAAGAACATACTGCCAGCTTCTTTATTTAATCTAATTATTGTGGTGGTAAATATTTCAGCTTTTATCATAGATTACAAAGGAAATAGCGATAAAACCAGAGTAATCCAAATGAACTGACCTACTTACTTTCAGATAATGACAAAGGGAGACAACTAATTTAAGTAAAAGTCTCTTAATTAAGTGTACTATCCAAAATGAAAAATGGGCAAGTCCATTTTAGAAATTATGTGGGATAAGTGAGGGATGTTCAGATTTAGTTAGACCCTTACTGTGCTGAATTTCTAAAATGAACTTGTCCATCTTGCCAGTTTAACATTACAATTGACTGAGAAGGGAACAGTGCAGAAGCATGATAAGACTGCAGTTGCAGCATGATCATGATCTGCACTGGTCTCAAAAATAGAATCACTGCTGCCAGCAGGGTATGAGTAAAAAAGTAGGTAAAAAAGTATTGCAAGATTTTTTTAACCCAAGTGATGAAAAAAAGCAATAAGAATGTTCTCACTACTCTTGCAGTCATAGTATTTTATACAAATACACAATCTATAGGTAAATATGAGGAATGTGATAAGGGTTTTTAGTATTACTAATCACCATGACCATATAGACTACCCTAGTAATTTATAGTGGTGGTAAGTGGTAGTTATAAATCATTAAACTGAACTGTGTTCAGAAAAGTTGGGCATGAGATTAATTTGTACACAAAAGTTGAGCTTTGGCTAAAGCATGTACACAAAAGTTGGGTTTGAGGTGAAACATGTACACAAAAGTTTGGTTTGAGGTGAAACATGTACACAAACATTGGGCATGAGTATAATATATACAGAGACAGAAGCTATGAGAATAATGTGCATACAAATGTTGAACATGAGATAAATGGGTACACAAAAGTTGGGTCAGATGTTTAGTGTGTACACTAAAGTTGAGCATGAGATTTATATGTACACAAAAATTGAGCTTGAGATTAATGTGTACACTAAGGTTGGGCTAGATATTTCATGTGTACACAAAAGTTATGCATGATATTAATGTGTACAC